>SEMN01000060.1:1200000-1761704 GCA_005408345.1 Macquaria australasica | reverse complement strand
ATAATGTTGTTTTAGTGTTGTTTCCGTTGGTGTTAACATCACGCCATTACCATATCTATGCTGTATTGACTGCTGTATGTTCTTCTCCTGCTCTCTCTCTCCCGCTCCCCCCTTTCCCCTTCAACCCAACCGGTCGAGGCAGATGACCGCCCACCTTGAGCCTGGTTCTGCTCGAGGTTTCTACCTGTTAAAAGGGAGTTTTTCCTTGCCACTGTCGCATAGTGCTTGCTCATGGTGGGAACTGTTGGGTCTCTGTAAATATAAAGAGTCGGTCTAGACCTGCTCTATTCGAAAAAGTGCCCTGAGATAACTTTGTTATGATATGGCGCTATATAAATAAAACGGAATTGAATTGAATTGAACGATATCAGGCTAAGGCAGTGTCTATAGTTTTTCATCTACTACTATAAAAGTTTGTGTGACACCAACAGTGTGTAACTGAACTCCAGCTGACATCTGCTCCTCTTAACTTCTATTTCATGTTTCTATTCTCATTTCTCTTTTGTGGTTACATCCTGAAGCAAAGATGTTTTCTTTCACATTTGTGTTCAGCTCAGAAAAGGTTGATGTTCTTGACCTTTTGGATTCTCACACTCTGCTGTGCGCAGGAAGAAAATTAATGCACCGCTCCTGCTGTGTTGTTTTACTATATCATCACACTGTGTCTGCTTCATATTTTCCTTTTGCAGAAAACTGCAAATGTATGTGGGTTTAATGAATGTTTCATTCCTGACCTTTAACCCATCAATATTAAGAGAAGTAATCAGCTCATATATAATTGTGTTTTTCAAAAGTTATGTTGTAGACAGCTAGATAAGATGTACTGCTATTTGTAATATATTCCTGTATGGAGTGTAACCAGTAGCTGGATTGCTCTAGTTGTGGGCATGGGGAATTTGGTTACCATGCAGGTGAATTTAGAGGGTTTCCTGGCAACCCAAAGAGCACCTATAAGTACAGTGATAATAAAATATGCAATCACTATGATAAAATCCAAAACACAAATGGAAGCATGCACTTGGAAAAACCATATATGGTCCCCATATGGACGCAAACCGGGGACACTGAGGTTCATGGTCGTTGACCTTAACCCCTAGGCCACCAGCAGCCCCAGTTGATATCCAGGAATTTCAGATAAAATGTAACTATGTTGTCAGATTCTTTGCCGTTATAAACAAAGGAAGATTACATTTAGAAAAAGTTCAATATTCAGGTTTAACATCCCTGAGTCATTAATGTTTGAAGTCGCTCATCACAAAATAGGGTTATGTTCCTGAAGGGGAAGTGCTTATAAAGGTCACTGTCTTTTCCAAACACACACAACACTGGTACGGAGCTGATCTGTACAACCAAATGCAATGTTTGCAGGCAACAGATGAAATAGGATTATAAATTATTAACTTATTCATAAAAAATAATCATTGCTTTTTCTAATCATTATGGGTTGAAACCCCCATCCAGGAATTTGGTAGTGACAGTCTTTTTGTTTTTGCTGTGTTCTGGGAGATCAGCCTCCAGTACTTGTGTAAACAGCCAAACAGTGCCATGACCTCACTGTGACTCCATTCAGAAACACACTCCTGGCAGTTAACAAGAGTGAATTCTTTTTGAAGGGTGCACAGAGTTCCTTTTGTAAAATAATTATGCAGCATAAGAGTGTGTAGCACTGTGTTGGTAGGCATGTCCAACACTCACTGGCCTAGATACAGTATTAGGCTTTGGACCTCTCTGATGAGTGCGAGGCAGTGCATATGGCAGGGGACTAACCTTTTGTTCTACAACTCTAGAGATGTAGCTCTTTACAAGCAATACAGATGCATTTATGATTTGCTGCTCAGACAATCTTAACAGGCCCTCTTTTTGTGACTGATTGGTACATAGAAACTAATTCCATAATGGTTATGAGCTCTCTTGTAGAGTCGTGCTATGTGATTCATTTCCACATTAACCAAAAGAAGAGTGCCATTCTGTTCATAAACCATATACAATAAAATGACTTCATGACCTTCATGGACCCTGACCTCTGGAGGATCTGGGACAAAGCCAATCTCAAGAAGGCAAAATTTGACATGCAAACTAGAGTTAGAGTCTACAGCCATGCTAGCAACTCTTTGAGGCTCTACTTAGGCGCAGCAGTGCTTTGAGCTACATACTAACATCAGTGTGCTAACATGGTCATAGTGACAATACTAACATGTTTAGCAGGTAATGTTAATTTTATTTTCACCATCTTAGTATAGTGTCTCAGTATATTAACATTTGCTTATTAGCACTAAACACAAAGTACTGTTGGTAATGTCACTGCAGGGTTTTGGTAATAAAACCAAAGTACTGGATGAATTAAAATTTTGACCTGATAATGGTGATTACAATTCATTCAAAGTTTCATGGCAATCCATCTAATAGTTGTTGAGATATTTCACTTTGAACCAAAAATGTTAACCTCATGGTGGTGCTAGAGGAAAAGTCAGGGGATAACCAAAGTCAGTAGGATTCATCCTGTGGGGACAATGAATGTCTGTTAAAAATGGCATGGCAATCCATCCAGTAGCTGTTAAGATATTTCAGTCTGGACCACAGTGGTGGACAAGCGACAGACTAACATTGCCATCCCTACAGTACAGCCACACCCATAGTGTAGCTTGAGAAACTGACCCCTTTCTTTTTCCTCTCTACACAGGAAATTACATTAAAATGTAATTGGATATGACATGGCACACACTCTTTCACACACTTCTATCAGTGATGTGTAACCACCCTTTAGTCTATTCATTTATGTATGAAACTAGATCATTTAATGAGAATAAATGTAAATATATTTAAATTTGATGTCAAGACTGTGTTTTGTATCTCTCCCTGAGAAGCATATTTTAAAACCAGAGCAGGGAGAGATCAATGCAACTTCCCCATGGGGAACCACGAAGAAACAGAGCTTACAGGTGGATTCTGAGGTGGAGGTGGGGCGTGACATGCATAGCCAGCAGCAGCTGTAGAAGCAGCAGAAATGAGCAGCTAGTTTGTCTGACTGATGATATCATGTGCCTGTCAGAAAGTACTGAATCAGAACGAATAATCTTTCACAGCAACATTACCTTCAACAAAAACATCAGTTTCAGCCTACTTCTACAGACAGACATTTACATATAAGAATAGCTTTATGAACATCTGTTTCTAGAGGACAAATACAGGGAGCCTTCATACAACTGCAGGATCAGTTGGCTGCAAGCAAAACAACTTCACACGACCCACTTCATAAACACCATACCATACTAACAGTTACAATGACCTAACAAGACTTAAGTTGGGTTTATACCTGACACAACAGTCCCTCAATACCAACATTTAGATTTTTAGTTCAGCATCATATTTCACCCATTGATAGCAAAAAGACGACGCTAGATGGATGTAACATGTGTAATCAGGCTGCACATTTTTATAGAACATACATTAAGGTAACTTTCGAGAGTAATCTCGGAACCCATCGTCTATTGTCTGAAAACAATATAGCCTCCGGGGGCAACAGCAAATGTTTCAGGGCTTTCAGTGTAGCCGGTGGATATCCGTTATATGGATATCTGCCAAGACTTCCTCTTCCGTGCGCTGGTCATTGTTTACAGTCAGATTAGCAATCTCGGAACCCATCGGCTATCGTCTGACTACGATTTGAATGCAGATAAAAAAAAATTAAAAAAGCTAATATAAAGATCATTTCTAGGGTTCAGAGATTGATAAAAAGCCAAATTGTCATCAGACGATAGCCGATGGGTTCCTTGATTGCATTTCGGCATATGTGTTCCACCTCTTTTGCTCTCCACACAGACTGTTTACCTGCATGCAACCAAAGCCCACTCAAACATGATTGGTCAATGATACTCCAACTACAAACAGAAACCAGAACTCTTTTGATAACAAAATATTGTCCCTTGCCTGCATTCATATGCAGATATCTGTTCGTAGAGATTACTGAGAATGACCAGAGAACGGTGATTGTGTTGAGTCAAAGGTTTGCTCCTCGAATGTCTTTGCTACATGTGTGTTACTGAAGAATGGAGAAGAGCAAGCAGGACAGAGAAGATTAATGGGCTTACGGTTCAACTTTCTTAATGTTGTCGTCACAGTCAACAATCTCCACCAGAGCAGTGGAAATTTGTAGGAAAAAAACACCAGCAGCCAAATCTGACCAATCACAGCTCTTGTGGTCTCTTGTGTTATCTCTGTAGCTGCTGTAGACCCATCGTGTAGTTACATTTTTGAGGGGGTGTATGTGGGCTACGTTGTAGCTACAGTGGAGTTATGACATAGCAACAAGCATATAAACCAATGCTTATTATTCTTACCAAGGCGGTTCGCTGTATAATCTCACCTTTGTGTCGCTTCTACAAGTTTGTTTGACTGTATACTGGCCTCATTGTTGCCCCTTGTGGTAATTGGGGGAATGTCACTCACTACAATTGTGGTTCTGACCAACCGTCAAGTACCATTGGGTGTTTTTGCTTTTTTCCTGAAAAACAGCTGCCTGGTGCAGTAGGAAACACCCCTGATAACAGCGCTGAGTGAACCAAAACAGTAAAGCACAGCAAGCTATTAGAAGTAGCCAATGGCCAAACATTTTCAAGTAGTATATTACAGTAATGAATCTATTTTACAAGCATTGAGCACGTAACAGAATCAATATCAGGAAGAGACTTCAAGCTTGTTCTTATGACCTGCTTTCAACATCACTGATTGTGATTGATAAAGAAACCTGCTGAGTATGCTTTATTTCATGAAACTAAAAAACATAAATTAAATCCCTGACTGACCTGGTCATATTATCACAATAACCATGCATGTATTATGCACATCACCATTAGAATAATGTGACCACTTCCCCACTGCACTGAAAAAGAGTATTAATGTTATCAGTATTAAAAAAAATGATCACCTTTAAAGCCAAATTAACAAATGAGTACTACCATTCAACAAATCCATGGAGGTTGTTGCAGAAATGAGCCATTGGCACACTGATTTCCCTGTGCTATGACCCATTTTGTTTCAGTAAATAATGGATAAATGAGTCAATGAAGGTTTGTTCTGAATCATAACCGCCCTAGATGAAACTGAGCACATTTGTATGCAACAGCAACACTGCCATACTGCAGTACCAATACCTTTTAAACCAATTGGATTCTGCTTTAGCAATCCCTTCTCATATTACATCCCTGCAGCCTCATGACACTTGAATGCTTGTTCTTGCTTGTGCCATCTGTTGCCTATTCAGTGATAATCTATTACTTGCATCCATTGAAAGACTGTGATGCTCTCATTGAGCCACCAACGTTCATTGAATGCTCGCTGGGGATTGTTCACTGATGCCAAGAGTATTCTCACAAATGTAGCCTCTCCAATGAATGTTAGCCTGTGTTAATTATTGTTACAATGCCGTGGCTGGGTGTAGCAGTGACTCACTGTAAATGATTGTTCCATTGTAAAGCTTTCAAGACAATACCCCAATGTTCCAAATCCCAAACAGATTATGTGTTATCTGACTTGGTTACTGGTTTTGGAGTAACATTTTAAGAAACTCTCTTTTGATTTGTATTTCTGGTACTTGTTCCCAGAAGGCTGGGAGCACAAACTACAAATAGATTGGGATTTAGGTTTTAAATGCACATCTCATGTGAGTTTCTATGGTAAAATATATAAGTGCATGTTTCCTTTAAATGGAATTATGTACATATATCTGAGGGTGAAAGGTGCAGGTACGCTTCAGTATTTCTTATGTCAGTGTTCTTGAGATGCAGCTCAAGAACACTGACATAAGAAATACTGCATACAGCTTTGCCTTTCATTGGGGTTAACAGCTAAAACTGCTTAGCTCGTTTGATATATTTCTGGAGTTTGAACAGCCTTGTCTCACTTATACTGACAAAATACGAATGTGTCATAGAGCTGCGTGAGTGATGTGATCCCCAGAAAGGGTGTCAAGGTGATAAATTGTCACGCTTTCCATCTCCTTTACAGACATAAGTTGTGTCAACTGTGAGTAATATGAGGTCATAAAATCTGACATATCATACATTTCAGTGAAAACAACAACAGCAAAAATAACTTTAACTGTGCTGCGCTTCCAACTGTTTTCAAACATGGCTCCCTGGGTTGTTCTGTGTAGTGAAGGGCACTATGGTTAGCATGATTTACAATCACAGTTTAGGCTAAGTGACATTTGATGGCATAAATATTAATTAGAAGTGGATACATACACTAATCATCAACAACTAATAAACTGAAGCTTCATTTTCACAACAGATTTGACTCGCTGATAAATGCAATCCATCATTTTGAGTCTTTGGGATCAATGGGCAGTGATGTTGTCTGTAGTCGGCTGTACTGTCATTATGATAAATAGTTCAATCAGCTGAGGCTGAGGAGGCTATACCTTATGAGTCACACATCAGAAAAGTTGAGGGAGTTTTGGTTTATCTTGTGTCACTATCAGTTTGATGAATACACAGCCTCAAGCGAAGCATCGTGTATTGAGCAGTAATTTGAGTGTGGAAAAGAGTTTGCCCCAAGCAGCAGATTGTTTGAAGGATAACAGTGGTATAAGTCCTTTCCTATTGTTATAAATCCCAATGAAGAGTCTAAAAACACCAATGTATTACTACTGTCTGTTTTAATACAGATTTGCCTTACCTCTTCTTTAACTACAGTCGCTTACAGAGACAAAGTGCCGCCCTCACTAATGTAATACATCATGTTGTACAGCATAGGCACATAGCACATTTTCTGTAAAAGACCATACATACAAGATCTGCTAGACTTGAATTTAAAGAACACATTACAGAGTTTCTCTAGCAACATAAGATAAAAAAAACAATACCTTGGAAAACAGACTAATACAATTATGTTAGGAAAATCAACACTATGTGTACAGTCATGACATAACTGGCATGTGAAACTTTGTTATTACTCCCAATGCTGCTATAGACAGCTTTTTAAAAGAGTAAAATTCAAGCACTTTTCAAACACTTTCAAGGTGCCTAAACCAAAGATTTCCAGACTCTCAAAGCCTTTATCATCACATCTTAATTGTTATTATAAATGCTAGGAGACAACAAACAATAATGACAACGGGATCGTTTCATTTCAAATATTAAAATATTTTTGGTTTACATGAGTGATTGTGTCGACGATGAAACACCAGATTATGTTGAAAATCAAGCATTTTTCAAGGAGTACATTTGAATTCAACCACATCCCTAACCTTGAAAACATAACAGTTAAAATTAAGCATTTTCCAAACTTTCAAGACTTTGTACGATAGACCATTTTACACACACTCACGCACACACATCTTTTTTTTGTCAAATGTCATAATGGGTAATACGGCAACTATTGTTTGAGTTTCATCCATTTGAATCCATCAACATCATGTTCACTGTTGGCAGGAATGAAGACTTGAAGTGACTTGAGAGGACAATTACGTTAGCAAATGCAGCACTTTGTCTCACTGAGTTGTTTTTAATGGATTTTCCAAAACAGTGGGAGGCTATGAAAACTGAAGGCTAAGACAGACCTGCAGTACAAATGACAGCATTAGTTTCTGACTGGGACTTATACATGCATGTCACCTGACGTCGTGCAGGTCATTTGACCTACTGAGAAAACAAAAGGTCCAAAAAGACAAAACTAAAAACTTACTCCAATGAACAATGCAGCTGCAACTTTAAAAACAAAATTCACTCATCATCACGTACATACGTTTTATATAGGGCTGATACAGCATTTTCTTAATTTCTATGGTGATGTTACGCAGCAGGTGACATAGGAGATCAGTGATCTGTAATTATGGACACGAGAACAAGAAAAAAGAAAAAAATTGCTATTACAGAAAGAAAATCAATTATCACGACTTATTTGCCAGTTTTTTACATATTTATTATTCTTTGTATCCATAATTATTTTATTCTGTTTCATATTAATTGTAGAAACTTTGCTTATTGTATAATGTTTGAGCACCTTAGTCCTCCATATCCTGCTTTAGATATCCTGTGATCAGAATAAAAAGAGGAAGTCTTTGGTCATAATGAAGAATCTTCTAATAGATGGGCCACAAACCTTCATTAATGGATTTACAATTACACTGATGTGATAGTTTAATGGTGAAAAAGATTATGTGTCAGGTTCTTAATAAAGCAGTAGCAGCAGGGAGATGTACTTTTGTGTGTTTTTATCTCGTTGGCTGTGGACATTGATATTGCATGTTTTATCTAAGAGTGTGATTTTATCTATTTTGCTGTGATTATTACATGGTTTTACCACATGTTTTTATGGCATATTTATTGCATATTTTGGTGTGTTGAGCGTGGGCTTGTTAATCCCCTGTACCAGTATGAGCTTTCTTAGTTTTACAATACGTTGGACTGAGTCAATCTCTGGTGAGCATTGTAGCAGTAGTGGCCAATGGCGTGGCTGGAGGGGAGGATCTCCTCTCCGGAGAAAGGAAGATAAATAACCTGTTATATTAATCATATTTATTTCAGCACCATTTTCTCATTCTACAAATGTTATTGTTGTTTATATATATATATATATATACTTATTTTATATATATTTATATGTTTACCTTGTCAAGCTTGTTGTCCTTGTTTTTATCTGTATGTATGTCTATTTCTGTGAATGTACATTGAGAGCAACAAAAAACCAGAGTCAAATTCCTGGCCAATAAAGCCAATAAAGCTGATCCCAATAAAGGGAGGAGGAAAAGGCAACAGCAACGAGAGGAATCGAGAGATAGAGAGAGTGTGGAGGGGACAGAGAGGTGGCCGGGACAAACGAAAGCTGCACCACGTGGAGCGGACAGACACCAACAGACCTTGAGTATTGGAATTCCCCCCTCTCTTAACGGACTTTAGGACTCACTTTTTTATCACACTTTTATATTCCCCTCCTATGGGTTCTTTGCTGCTGGACTTTTATTCCTTTAGCATCTTGGTAATCATTTTAATCTAGGCCTATTTTAATTATCTAGCTTCTTTTACTTTTATTCTATATTAATTACATTGAAGTGCAAAGCCAGAAATGTAACAATACATAAGTTGCAGTCGTCAAGGACATATTACTTTAAGTCACCATCACTGTATTAAATCATAAGGAACTGAAATCGATGCTTCCTCTGTAAAATAAGTCCCAGCTGATGTTCTTTCATCTCTAATTGCCTTCAGATGCTCTCAACAAAACTTAAACCACCATACAAATCTACCAGATACTCTAAAAGTACACAAAGATGATCTGAGTGTGTAGGTGTGCATGTGCATATGTAGCCTTTATTTGTATCATGTACTTCTCATAACCATTTTGTTGGTCAAACGTAATTAAATGTTTCATTTTTCACAGCTACAACATCACCAGAATGTAAAGGCATTTAGGTTTCACTATTAAAGCTGCTTCAAGGCAAAAAGCAATTGTGTGCCTTAATGGTGCTAAATAAAATTAAAATGAGCTGATAAAGCTGTTTCATGTGACATTCTTCAGAAATATGTGGTTCTTTCAAGGTATTCTGTATCAAAGGGTGTCAAAATACACACAATACTCAGCAATTCTTAAAAATTGGACTGACATCAGCAAGCTACTGCTCAGGGATTATCAAGCATCCTCATAATTACAATTTGACCAGGCTAATGGAAAAGAGACTAGTTTTATTTAGACAGGCTCACTTAAGAATGTTAAACTTCCGATAGATAGATTCATTCCTGTACAAGCCAGAATATGGAATTCATTTGAACATCTAAATTTGGTATTTTTTCACATATAATCTTCGACAACTTAATTTGCTGATGCAAATGAGTGTTGTGGAACTTCATCAACTCATCTGAACTCAGAATGCACCGGGTCATTTTCCTTTGTTCTTTGCAGAAATTGAAAATGAAGGCAAAGCTTCTACAGGCTCAAAGTACAGTCAGAGTGACAGTCCAATTAATTCCAATAAATACAAGATAAACAAAGCCAACAGCAGGGTGTATGTTTCAGCAAGGCATGTCATTCAGCAAACCCACACTCTGACTCTGGCCTGCAATCCCCAACTCACTGTCGTAGGAAAACGTTTGCACTGTTTTATGTTAAAGTCAGCTCTTTCTCTGTACCTCCCCAACACACACACACACACACTCTGTAAACAACATCATGACCAGAACTTCTCTCTTGGTGTGTCTCTCCTAACACTCTTTTCTACCAACAGCTACCAACAAGGTGCCCTTGAGCAAGGCAGGTATAGAGACAGCTGCTCAGTCAGTAGATTTGAGATAAACTGTAGTGGTACTGGGCAGTTCCCAGGTGTGAAGGTAGGTACAGAATGTGTATGAATGTGAAGCTGGGTGACACCGAAAAAGAACACGCACACTCAGCAAAACCCTTCCCTGGATGAATAAAGGAGGGAAAGAAAAATGAAAAATAAGGCTTGATTTTTGTGTTGCACTGTTTAGTACTAACAATTTTCCATATCACAAAATCACAATGTGTTTAAAAGAACATGCAAAATACATAACATTATGACTAAATGTTATGTTATTAAAGGAATAGTTCCACATTTTTGGCAAAATACGCTTTTCTTTCATGCCGAGAGTTAGATGAGTCGATCATGTCCGTTTGTTAAGCATGGAGCTAGAGCCAGAAGTTGATTAGCTTAGTTTAACATAAAGACTGGAAACAGGGGAACACAGCTAGCCCAACTGTGTCCAAAGGTAAAAAACACACCTACCATCATCTCTGAAGCTCACTGATTAACATGTTACATCTCATTTGTTTAATCTTTACACATAACCGATGTGTACATGTTGCAGTGTTCAGAGGGGTTATGTGCTGGACTCTCTCTTGGGCAGGCGCAGTGACTTCCTGAAGTCTGGTTGTCACACTAGGTAGCCAGGTGACATGTTATTTAACAGTTAATGTTAATAAGTGAGCTTTAGAAGTGCTTTATGATCCTTGCTGTAGCTTCATATTTAATGAACAGATACAGTGGTATCAATCTTCTCATCTAACTCTCGGCAAGAAAGCAAATAAGCGAGACTGTCCTCCAAAGCAGAATGGCATCATCGGTCGTTTCAGCATGGCACTGCATACACTGAATCTCCGCAGGCTCTAGCCTTGGTGTTCTTAGCCCAGTCCAGCTTGTTGTCCAGGTGTACTCCCTGAATTGCACAGTGTCAGACAAGCAGCCTTGCAATCTAACATACTGTGGCCGACCATTAAGATTCACAATCCAGGACACAGAGGAGTGTCTACCTGCACCGCCATCAGCTTGCAATGCCTCCTTAACATGGCATCCAGCAAGTCCAGTGTCTTATTTCCCCTGGTTGGACAGTCCACAAATTGAATGTGGGCAGTCACAGCCAGAGTTACGTGGTTGAAGTCCCCGGATATCACGATTAAGGCATTTGGGTGCTGAGTCTCTGGTCCCGTGACAATAGTGTATAATGTCAATCGCGAGCGAGGCTGAGGGAGGAACGCAAACGACCAGGATGATGGCATGGGAAAACTCTCGTAGCAAATAACATGGACATAGGCTCAATGATCAGGCTACACACACACTCTTTAACTGTGATATGACCAGGATTGCACCATGTGTTGTTAATGAGAATAGCAAGTCTCCCACCTTTCCACTTGCCATTCTCCCTTCGCCAGGAATTTCACTCCTGGCGAAGATTTCAGGTCTTTTTCTTGCACACTCGTTCGAAGTGACCACAACAGACCTCTGTTGTAAACAATGGCTCCGTCGACTGTGTATTGTTGTTATTGACGGCGAGACGGTTTAACAAAAGTGTTCCCACGACGAAGAACATGGTGAAATCGCTCCACCTCATCGTGGGGCTAACTAACTAGCTGTGCACACACTGACTCCTTCCATATCTCCACACCCTATCTTATTTTCTTATTAATCAAATAAATGAATTTGGCTTTTGGAACTTTTGAGTGTGTGTGTACTCTTGTGGACAAGTTTGTAACAGTGTCTTCACAGCTTATTGGTGTTAATGATTTCAATACAGTAGCACTGCCGCTACAGTAAATCACACCACATATAGCAATTAAAACTGAACTTGGATCATGCTGATACAGTTTTATACAACATGCTGCAGCATTTGTGTGTTCATAAAAGACTAAACAATGAATACACATATTTGCAGTACAGTTGGTAGATTGTACATTAGTAACATGCTGAGCACACATGCAGTTTGAGATATGAACATACTGCAGGAGGTCCACCTTGGGCAACGCATGAAACTAAGACAACTGAGAGAGATGATGTCAAAACATGCAATATCAAAATAGTTCACACCCAGCTGAGTGGCTCCAATTTGTCACGTTTTTATTTTTGAATTTTTCTGTTTTTCTTCATCTTCTGTTTCATGCTATTTCCTTTTGAGTTACAGCCAACCTACAGTACATTTACAATTTGTCTTATGTTGAATTAAGATAAAATATTGTTTGTCTTGCAGAGCCTACAATTTGCCAAATTACTTTTGATTATGCCATCTATTGTGGATTTGATGAGGGTTTCATATTAAATGATTTGAGCATGTGTGACGTGCATTTGTTGTCATTAATAATATGAACAACAAGGCAACAATATAGCCAGAAAGAGCATGCCTCATGCAATTATTATTGGCTACAATGCAAAAACAAAAAGACTAGTGTTACTAATTACTTGTCTAAAGGAGTGATAAGGAAAGTAGTTCCTAACTTTATTAGAAAAAAGTGACTTTGTTTCCCCATAACAACCCCAACACTGTGCATGTGTATGTGCAAGACCTCCAATTTCACCTGAGTGAGTACACCTCCTACGTACTCCACAGGCTCAATAATGCCACAGCTGTCTGACGGAGACATGGCACTTTTTTTAGATTAATAGACAAGGTGAAGAAAGCCATTGATCTTTGTCTGATTTGACTATAATGCAAACCCTCTAAATTCATCAGTGCTGCAACAACTATCAGGCACCAGATCTGTCATACTCCATCCAGCCTGAGACTGCTCAGTCATTTATGTGTGATACGACTGCCATGGACGTAATGTAGCCAATGTGGAATGCACCCAACCCTGTGTTGTTTTGTGATAGTACAAACTCTGAAAGTGAGATAAAATGTGTGACCGACATTTATGTTTCTTCAACACAAACTAAATGATATGATGGTGATGAATTGCCAATATCATCTCACACAATTTCTGTCGCTTAGGGTTTCTTAACATCATGTGGCGTTCAAAACGCTCATAAAGTTATTGTTAGTATGATTCTTTTGACCATGGATAACAACGCTGGGCTCGCCACAGTGTTAGCTACAGTAACGTTAGCTGTATGGGTCGATGACTCATCTTGCTAACTTACCTTTAGATGAGTCGACTTCCCATACAGCTACTGTAGCTAATGTTATGTGGCAAATTCAATCGCAGGGTAGCCCAGAGCTGTTATCTGTGGTAAAACAATTACACTAAAAAATATTTTAAGAGAGCATTGAACGTTGTTGTAAGGTTATAATGTTACTGTATGCATTAGCTTGGGGGCTGGCATGAGCCACTTGTCTAGATCGATATTGAAATATCATATCAATAAATGAAGTCTCTACTGGGTTGCGAAATGGCATGTAATTAATGAAAACCTTATGCTGTGTGGAAGAAAAAATGCTGTATTACTGTTACTCAGTATAATTCTGACATTGTATTCCTTCCTTCCACACTCTCTGACGTATCCCGTGTTTCCCCGGAAGTTATAGGAACTAGAGGGGGTAAAGAGCATATGACGCCACTGACAGGCGACAAAATGAAACGGACCGTTACCTTGAATAAAATTACGTATTTCTCTGGGTATGAACATTGTTTTAAACATTTAGGATAATGTAAGTACACAACTCAACAAAATATATAATTGTTTTAATGCAGAAATGTTACATATTATACCTTTAAAGACTTTGTCACTAACCTACCTTTTCACAACACATGTATTTATGGTTTAAGGTTAAAAAAAAAGGCTTTAGGCTCCCTCACAGTCTTGGAACCTGAGTTGGTAAATGAAAAGGTAAATGCATACATCCATGCATCACATTATTTCCCTGTCAGATTCCTTCACATAATCTCCTTCAGAAAATCCCTTTGAGGGGAGAAAACACATTTCTTTCACTTCAGGTGCTTTGGGCACATATTTGCATTTTCAGACGTCAGGCTCATTTAACATAATTTCAGGACACCAGGCTCCCCTGTGACACTACTGGGAAGCTGTTGTTGCTCATCATGACCAAGTCAAGGTTTCCCTGCCAGGAATGTCTTCTCCTCTATGTGAGGATATTGAGACTTAAGATGATCAACACATCTTGGTTGCTTACACACACTACTTCATCATAGACGTAATCCTTCAATATTATTGACCGGCATACATTGTTGAGATTAACTGATCAATATTTCTTTCAAATGGCAGCCAGTAAAAATAGATCTTTACATAGATGCCTAACAAATAGTTATTTTATTGACAGTCCTGAGAGTAAAAAAAAATAGAAGATGCTGTAGCTGTCTCTGAATTTTTAATTCACTCAAACTAAATATTTGTCAAGGGCTTAGTGTGATCTTCCTAAAGACAAACAAGTTGACAAGTGTGTGAGATGAAGGCAACTTTTCCTTATAGGAGAATCCTTGACAGAACTGAACCAACACAGAAAGCTTCTCCATGAACTTAAAACCAACTTCTCATCTTTGGATGTCCCAACAAAGCTCACAGTTACACTGATAATTTGTAGACAGACAGCATAAGAAAGAAAAAGAATATAAGGCTATGTCTCAACAGTGCACCACTCTGTGTTAACAGGAGAAGACAGAAGCATGTAAACATAGGCATACAAAGAACAGAGACAGGGGAATAGAAGAAGTCTTACCTGGGAACACAAGCACAGCAAACACCCATGACAGGATGATGAAACATGCCGAATTATACATGCTTCCTAAGCAGTGCTGAATCTGACCTGCTCGTTTGTTTTATATCTTCCCACAACAGGGCTTCAACAGCTGCCCACTTTGCTTTTTTTTTTTTTTTTCTCTGCCTTTTTCCTGAATGTCAGTGTGGATAGCTTTCCGTCCCCACTTGCGGGTTGTACTGAAGATGCTCTAAATCCAGTGCAAGTAGTAGTTGGCGGCACACACACACAGAGGCTGGCTCCTCACGCAGTATTCGATCTCCCTCTCTTCCACGTACTACAGCACACAGAGGGACCAGCACTCTGCAAGATTGGGGGGAGAGGAGGGGGAGGGCTCAGCTCGCATTGGCTGAAGCCTCTGTCGATCACCCATGAACAGTCCTAGCTCTGTTTTTTTTCTTTTGGGGCTTTGAATCCTCAACCCTGCTTTCCTTTCTCAGCCCTCTGACATAACTAGCACAAGATTAAAAAAGACGATGCAGGATTGATATTCAATAAAGGCTAAGTAAATAGCAGCCTCCTAATTAATGCAAAAGGTGATCTGGGATTGGGGCAATTTTCTGAAAATCATCCCTTCATGTGATTTTTGGTGTTGTCTGACATGTCTTGAATGTGCTTTAATGAGGGATTTCGATGCAGTGTTATGACAGTTTGGACTGCTCTATTCGGTTGAAGAAAGAAGTAGACGAAATAGATGTGTCCATTTGTGGAGAATAGAAACACTGCCGGACAGAAAGAAACATAATGAGGTGACACTCTATGTGTGATGAGATTCTCCCTCAAATTCTCACTGCTTCTATTTTGGGTAAAGTCAATGGAGTTGATGTGATTCATTTTAAAACCTGGTTGAAATTCCCTGCCACATTAGTGTTATGTATTCTTGTGCTAACAACATTTTTCAAGTTGTAGTTAGAATTTATGTAAAATTATATTATATTTTAAGAAGAAATATGAAGCAAATTTTCAGCCTGTTACTCTGTTCAGGCATTTTGCTGCCCCGTCCCATCCACTGGGTGGCAGTCCCAGATGCTTCCCATAGAAAAGCTCAGGGAGGCTGTACGCTGTGTTTTCTATTGGAAAACCAACACTGTTTGAAAACACTTCTGATAAAGCATAAATCTCACCTTTGTGTTGCTTGTCCATGTTGTAATAATGTGGAATTGTCTCATTGCACCTTGTAAAAAATAAAATAAAACAAACACTAACTACAACTGTGGTTCCCAAAAGTCGTTATAGTAGGTGTTGTAGGTGTTTTCTGGCCTTCAGCCACAGGGGGCAGTAATGTTCATATTGGCACAACAGAATCAGGCGAAGAAGACAAAAATGCACTCAATCAAAGCCAAAAGGGTGAGATTCATGTTTTATCAAAAGTTTTTTCATACATTATGTTTTGATTTTAAGAGGAAGAGGAAAGGCTTCAAGAATGAGAACTGGTTGGCTGGCAAATTTACATCTTTACTTCCTCACCTCAGTGCACAGCTGCTTCCCTAACCTTTTCAATGCAAAACATCTCCCATGCAGTGGATGAGACAGCCCTCAATGGGGCTGAGGATTTTGTAACATGTTATTTATGATTTACCTTTAGTTTATAGTGAAGCATTTTGATACATTTCCATCACGTTTAATGAAAGTACTTAGAAGTGAGCTCCGAAATAAATGAAAACATTGGATTGGAAAGCACTGTCCTTTACATGCAGAAACTGTTGGATGGGCATTTGTGTGGCACAGGAGAAAAAGCAGGATTTACAGTAATCCTTGATAGTGGAGGTTCCAGCTTGGATGGGTGCTCCAGGAAACAAAACTAGCGTTGTTGGCAGTTGGGAAGTCAGTCAGGAATTGCGTTTATGCCGTTGTACTACCAACTTCTACTGGTTGGTCGGGTGCCGATGTGGAGGATTGGATCATTGGGGGGGTTGTGTGAAATCTCCAGTGAAGGTCCTTGATAGTAGGTGAAAAGGTAACACCATGTGTATTAAAGGAATCAAGAGGAAATGTAGAAATATCTGTAGAAGTTGACACAAGTTCTCGTTTTTTTCTTTAAACTAACTTGAAAAACAAGACAGCGAGACATAAACGTCTGTGTACATCCCCTCATTCTGATAAAATCAAAGGAACTTTAAGCTATGTGGCATTTTGCTGGAATGCCCTCAAGGACCCCTGGAGCTTTCAGAGCACTCTGGGAACCGCCACCTTAAGCACAGCAGCAGACCACTTCACTCTGTGAACTTCCATTATTGGTAAACTTCATTTTTATTAAACCACAGAGAAAAAAGTTTGGCAAAACTCCCAGAATCTGCAGCAATGTTGCTGCAAGTGTCTGACTTGTTTTTCTTTTAAAGATTATTTTGTTGGCATTTACACTCTATTTGAAAGATACAGTAGAGAGAGAGGGGGGATGACATGCAGCAAAGGGACTGGATCTGAACCCAGGCCACTACGTTAAGGTCTTGATATGTGGTATGCGCTCTACCAGGTGAGCTACTGGGACACCCCTGACTGGTTTTTCATATGCAAATTTGTTTTGTGGCAGCCTTCTGAAGCGATAGTTGTCCCAGCCTGCAAAAATTTTAAAACGTCTACCTAAATCTGTAGCAGGATAGCATTATGGTTAATGAAGCTGTCCTACAAATAAAATGTAATGGACTTTTGAGAGAGATACAAATGTATGCTTTTATCATGTATGATGTGACAGGTTCCATGCCTTGAAAGGTTGAAAACAGAGTATGGAACCTGTTGAGACCACTCACTGTCCACTTCAGGTCTAATCCTTGAGCCATGTTGTAAGGAATGTCTTTGTCAACCTTACAACATGGCTGTAGTGAGATTGACGATTCCAGTGGACCAGCATCCTCTGAATTGCGAGCACAACATCCTCAGTGTCTAGACTTCAGTTTCTATGGAGCGTGGTACATGTCACATTATGCATGCATATCATCTCTGTCCTATGTCCTTGATTAAGAAACTGAATCCAATTATCACTGGATCTGAATATTTCCTAAATGTAAATTCATTATTTTTCTTAAAAATACACACCATATTTAGCTGCACTATTTATTCTCGCACATTGAAACTTGAACCATGAGTGTGGGTGGACAGTTAGTGATAGATGGTTTGTGTGAATTGTGTGTGTTTGTTTCTTGGTAAATGATACACTGAGATCATCACACATAATTACTTATGGATTTTGTGCAACTCTCTATCATCTCCATATAAAAGCCACAAATATGGTAACTTCTTTTTCTGTTTAAAGCCGAGTAAACAGATTGCAAGACTAAGAGTCTACAGCCATGCAGTCTGGACCAAAGAGCGGGACTGACCCACTGACAGATTACCATCCAAGCAATGCTGCTAGTGTTAAAGGTTCTATATGCCACTAGATGTCGCACTAGAGCACCAGCATCTAGTCGGACTCATATGCCCTAACATGCACATGCGAACAGAACACAGAACAGAGAAGCTCAAGGGAGTGTGACTCCATTCTCTTGTTTGCTGCTATATTAATCTTTGAAATCTCATATATAGCACTTTTAATGTTAGTTAAGGTTAAAGCCCGTAAATGGGACGACTGTGCCATCTGCTGTTGTAGAACTGTACCTGTATTGGGTTGTAATACCAGGGGATTGTGGGTAATCCACAAAAGGAATGCAGGAGTGTCCCAACAGATAACATGTCTGGCTCTGAATGGCTGTGGACAAAATAATGTTAACATGTAAAGATGTAAATATGGCTTTCTTTGGTGTAAAATCATTTGTCTTCTAACTTTAATTGCAGAGTAAAATCTCTGTAGGCTACTCCCAGGTACTAGCTAGCTAATATTAATGTGCCGCCATCATTCCAGACAGAGCTGTCATCCACAGGAGATGACTATTTTACTCCTTAATCATGAATGCAGGTATGTTACAGTATTTCACTCGTGAGATATTGTATTTGGTTTGTTGAGTTGTTTATTTTCCTTCTATTATTTGGAATGTAGCTTGTATTGTTATTAAAGTGAAAAACTCTAAAAAGTCAGAATTGAAGAGTAAAATATCTATAAATATTTACTTATATATTTTTTCCTTAAAATCAAAGCAAGGGACAATTTTCTATTCAGCGTTATCATTATTATTTAATTTGCAAGACATTAAATATTCATATTCTTATTCAGTCACGAGTGTTGATTTTCAAATATGTGAACAATATGTTGTAAAAAAGGAACAGAGGATTTGCCTGTGAGACAGAGCATGCACTTTTTGTCCACAATAGAGTCAATTCAATTCAGTTTTATTTATGTGGCGCCATATCATAACAAAGTTATCTCAGGGCACTTTTTCGAATAGAGCAAGTCTAGACCGACTCTTTATATTTACAGAGACCCAACAGTTCCCACCATGAGCAAGCACTATGCGACAGTGGCAAGGAAAAACTCCCTTTTAACAGGTAGAAACCTTGAGCAGAACCAGGCTCAAGGTGGGCGGTCATCTGCCTCGACTGGTTGGGTTGAAGGGGGAGGGGGGGAGCGGGAGAGAGAGAGCAGGAGGAAAGAGAACATACAGCAGCACAATACAGTTCCACATAGGGATGTAAGGCAATAGCTGTGGTAATGGCATTGATGTTAACACCAACAGAAACAACACTAAGAGCAACATTATAATAGTAATACTAATAATAAGAGCAACAACAGTAACAGCAGCAGCGGGTGCAGAACAGGAGCACGGGGGCAGCAGGCGGCCGCAACCACAGACCCAGACTCTACAGCTCCAGAGGCAGAAACACCTGCAGAAAGCAACAGAAGGGGGGAGAGAGAGAGAGAGAGTGGAGAGAAAGCACACAACTACGGGAAGAAGTTGAATTAATAACAAGCATTGATGGGCTCTTTAAGATATGATGGTGCCTGACCATTTAGGGCTTTGAAGGTGAGGAGAAGGATTTTAAATTATATTCTGGATTTTACAGGGAGCCAGTGTAGAGAAGCTAAAATTGGAGAAATATGTTCTCTTTTTCTGGTTCTTGTCAGTAAACGTGCCGCAGCATTCTGAATCAGCTGGAGAGTCTTAAGGGATTTATTGGGGCAGCCTGATAATAGAGAGTTGCAATAGTCCAGCCTAGACGTAACAAATGCATGAACTAGTTTTTCTGCATCTTTTTGAGATAGGATGTGCCTGATTTTTGCAATGTTACGTAAATGAAAAAAGGCAGTTCTTGAAGTTTGTTTTATTTGGGAGTTAAAGGACATATCCTGATCAAAGATAACTCCAAGATTCCTTACGGTTTCGCTGGAGGCCAGGGCAATGCCATCTAGAGAAACTATATCTTTAGATAATGTGTTTAACATCAGAAAATTGCAGGTCATCCAGGTTTTTATGTCCTTAAGGCATGCTTGAAGTTTAGCTAATTGATTGGTTTCATCTGGCTTGATCGATAAATATAATTGGGTATCATCTGCATAACAATGAAAATTTATGGAGTGCTTCCTAATAATGTTGCCTAAAGGAAGCATATACAAGGTAAATAGAATTGGTCCAAGCACAGAACCTTGTGGAACTCCGTGACTACCTTTGGCGTGCATAGAGGATTCATCATTAACGTGTACAAACTGATATCGATCTGATAAATAGGATTTAAACCAGCTCAGTGCAGTATCTTTAATGCCAATTAAATGTTCTAGTCTCTGTAATAGAATGTGATGGTCAATGGTATCGAATGCAGCACTAAGATCTAGTAAGACAAGTACAGAGACAAGTCCTTTGTCGGATGCAATTAGAAGGTCATTTGTAACTTTCACCAGTGCTGTCTCTGTGCTATGATGCACTCTAAATCCTGACTGAAAATCCTCAAACAGCTTGTTGTTGTGTAGAAAGTCACACAACTGATTGGCGACTGCTTTCTCAAGGATCTTAGAGAGAAAAGGAGGGTTAGATATAGGTCTATAATTTGACAAAATCCCTGGATCAAGAGTGGGCTTTTTAAGAAGAGGCTTAATTACAGCTACTTTAAAGGACTGTGGCACATAGCCTTTTAATAAGGACAGATTGATCATATCTAGTAAATCAGTGCTAACTGAGGGTAAAATTTCATTAAGCAGCCTAGTTGGGATGTGGTCTAAGAGACACGTAGATGACCATTGTAATCTATTGTCCTTTGTCATAAATGAGAACAAGAGGTCACACTAGGGTGGTTAAAGAAGACAACCAGCATTTGTTGTCGCAGTAGGATTAAGTTTGTAAAGAGCTACTTTCAACCACTTACAATAGGCATGCTTTACCTGACCATGCTGATGTGGCAAGAGTATGTTTGAGACAACCCAAACTTAAATGACACAAACCTTTTCGGTGAGAATGGCATGATGTGTCTTAAAGCATGAAAATGATTATGATGTATAAATACAGTAGTAGTAAGGTATCGTATCCCAATGAATTGGTAATTTACTGCTACCTCTACAGATTGGCCTACTAATAAAAACTGCAGCCCCACAAGAGCCTCAAATTTGGTTTCATGAATATAAGATCACTGTCAACCAAAGCCTTGCTGATAAATGATTTGATTCTTGAGCATAGCCTGGATATGATTGGTTTATGTTAAACATGGCTGAAACCAAATGTCCATGCCCATGTTGCTTGGGCTAAACAAGTGTTTAAACAAGTGTTGCCTTGATCTATAAATCTATTTTCAATTTAATCTCCAATCTTGATATTAAACTCATTTGAGGCTATTGCATTAAAATCATCTCCATCAACTATACATTGCTTTGTCCAGGGCAACAGACTCAGATCATTCCCCTTGTGATACTCTATAGACCACCTGGTCCTTATTCCCAATTTTTAGAAGAATATTGGAGATTTTACCTCAGACATTGCTACTCACTCTGATGAGATTTTAATTATTGGTGATTTCAGTATTCATCTGAATAAGGCCTTCAGTCCTCTAAGTAAAGCCTTTCTGGCACTTTTTGATACTTTCGGTTTCACTAAGTTTGTACATGAACCTACTCACTCCAGTAGAAATACCCTTGACTATACCCTATCCTGTCACGTGGGATAGAGGCTTCTGCCCTGACCGTCTCTCCTGTCACATCAGTGATGTCAGATCACTTACTAATTAAATTTGAAGCGACACTAGCCTGTCCTTGTAAAGTTGATGTATTCACCACTCGCCACATCAAACCGTCAACTTTGGCTGCATTTGGTGAGCGATACCTGTGATCCTGGCTCCTTTCACTGCAGCGACAGGACATGTTGAAAATTGTACCAGTGACTTAAACACAGCCCTTTCTAGTCTCCTCGATTTAGTTGCACCTCTTGCCACCAAAACAAAACAATCACAGAGGCCTACAACCTGGTTTACCAAATAAACCCATGCTCTTAAGCAGGCCTGCAGGAGATTGGAACACAAAGGCGTATCAAAATCTCAATTTTTTCCTTATCTGAATGGAGAGTCTATAAATATAGAGAATGTCGTATGCTGTTCAGATTGTAAAGCCCCTTGAGGTAGATTTGTGATTAGTGATATTGGGCTGTATAAATAAAACTGACTGACTGACTGGATCCCAGCATGGTATATTTGATTTAAAAGCTGTAAACATTTTAAAGTCACTAACTTGTCAGTGAGCTGAAATAAACATCTATCATCCATCAAACCCTAAGTGTGAAACAAGTAGCACAGATAATGTCATTCCTTATGAAATTCCATTGGCAAAAAAACCATTTCTCTATATTGCAGCAGTTCTGTGGAACAGTGTGACAGGATCTCTGAAGCAACAGCAGACTGACAGAAGTTTTATACTCTTGTTAGAAAATTTGTTTTAAAATAGACAGTCATAGGTCTGTTCACTGCCGTAGCTATCATTGAGGTCCCCGAGGTCAGGACCTCAGTAACTTTACCACAGGATACTCTCGTTTTGGTTGTATAAAAAACTAATTTTGTGGCCATCCGAGTCTGCTAACGGAGCCTCCTGTCAATGCCACAGTTTAGACTATTATCCAAATTGCATTTGTTTCTTAATTTGTTTGATCAGATTGCAGCAGCTAATAAGTTGCTTGTTAGTTATTCAAATAATAATAAAACAATGATAAAATAATTAAACTAATCTGAAGTCTCAAGCAACACAGTGATAACATATCAAGACTTCTGGTTCTTATTAATATCATAATTTCAATATGTATGATAATAGAGACCATAGACTTCAATTTGAAAGGGTTTTGAACCCCAAAACACAATGTAATCTCTCCATTACTGTCACGTGACACATTAAATAATATAATTAAACTGCAATCCTGCTTATATTGACATTAGTGTGAAATTGTTATTAAAGTAGGCTAAACATTTTAATCCAATTTAATACATGTTGAACTTAACACATGTATTACAATTTACTGTGATATATTTTGATTTATGGTTTATTTTGTTGAAGCATCTGAGGAAGTAGAGTAAAATAAAAAATGCCTTCTCTGTCCAAAGACTTGGAGAGACGGAGTCACAGAGTGATCTTAGACTGAGAGAAGGAAAAGGAGTTGCAGAGAATCAGATCAGAGTAAATTTGCATTTAACAGTAGATGGAAGCTACTACTCACTCCTGTTAAACATCTGCCCTGACCATGGCCCTGGGTCTGTTTTGATTGTTTGTATATGTCTTTGATCTCTCTTTTATGACCTGAAGATCTTTCATCATACCCTCTTTCCTTTCCAATGAGGAATACAAGTTAAATATCTTTTACTTCATTGACTTTTCATCAGTGACAAAATGGATAAATGCATTTACATTTATTACAGTTTGTTTACTCAGTATTGGCCAAGAAAATGTACTTCCTCCGCTTATAGTCAAGTTCAGATTGCTGTCAACTGTTCAACATTTTTTTTTTTTTTTTTGTGAACACTGCCAGCACCCTTAAACCATGACCCCCTGCAGTCATACGCCCCCAGAAACCCTTTTTTTTGGCATGCTAACTGCAGATATGTGTTTCATTTTGTGTGAAACATGGTAATATCGCATAAAACTGTAAAAACAACCTGTTCTTAAAGATTGTATTTCTGTTTACTCTATGTGTTCTTTCTCTTTTATCTGACAGAATTGGAAGTGAGTGTCAGGAAACATGAGAGAAGAGGATGACATGATAAAATAACTATGGTTAGTCATCACTATTATTAAAATGGTGACAAGTCCTGTCACAATGATCTTTGACAAAGGAGATTCATGGTTCAGTGTTGGCCTGGGAAATGCTTTGTTTACTTCACTCATAATCAGCTGCATTCAGTTGCACAATGGTAGCCCATTGATCTGCAGCAGTGTAGTTAGACAGTTGCCTAATCCTCCTCTCTAATTTGCCATTGATGGCCTCATTACTAATGCAAAGGAAAATTGCTGTTGTTGGCTGGCATACCAACAATCATGAGTCTTCTCACAACTGAAAGGTAAGATGAATCAGACAGTTGATACATGACATCCAGACATTTTGAAATGCATCAGATTACTATACAGTCATACAATGATTGAAATCTTTGAATCACTTAAGGGAAATAATTATGTCGCTCGATGGACTGTAATGACCTCCCAGCTTCTTATTTGCATTCATGAATGATGAAGAAGCAAGCTGCTACATTCTCAGTCCAACACGTCCTCATACCTAAACGACAGCATAGGTTGTTTGGCAGTGACTCCCAAAATGATATATGACCATTGTTGAGTACCAGCGGCATGCGTGCCGGATCTTTTGTCGTCATGGTAATAACAATAAACACGTGGTTAATGTTGTGAAACGGTCACAGTTTGGTTAGGTTTATGCACAATAACTACTTGGTTAGGTTGTAAGTTAAAGGTGGGGTAGGCAGTATCTGACGTCATTGGGCAAAAATGTCATAATAACCTTTCAGAATATTGTAATTCATGTGGTCTGAGAGCAGACCTTTACTTTAGCCCCTCCTCTTGGCTCTGTTTTCAGGCTTCAGAAAATCTAGCTCGTGACGGGAGAATTTGGCCAATCACATCTTGGCTGTTCTACAAATGCAGATGCATGTGCACGTCCCTTCTAACGGTGAAAGCCTGATTCAGTAGTGGAAAATCCTGCAGAAAATCATACAACTTGTGACAAATGTCCAACACCTCCTTTGCCTACAGCGGTGTATAGTACAAAACAACACGTCCCGGCTCCACACGGAGCTTCAGGCTCATTATGTTCGATGCCATGGCGCTCATAACGACGAGTGGCAAAGAGGCATGATGATAAACAGTGGGGAATAACTTTTGAGGGGGGGCGGTGGTGTGTGTGTGTGGTGTACTAGCCTCTCTTCCCGCTGCTGGACGGCATTGCAGCTGCCTCTGAAGCCTGGGGCACTCTGCGGTGTCTTTGAGAAGACAAGTCATGGTAAGAGGGACCGCAGTCTCGGTGAGGCTCACGCCGTGGAGAGTGAGCCCTATGAGGCACGAGGTTTCGCAGGGGAACCGGCTCCTTCTGCTGCCGGTCGAAGTTGTGGGTTTGGTGGGAGGGGAGTGATGTGAGGCAGCAGAGAGAGAGGTGGAAGGTTTTGCCTAGGTTGCACAGATTTTGCCTACCCCAGCTTTAAGCCTAGTACTTAAAGTCCATGTTTGTCCTGCCGAGAAGAATTATGTAAACTCCAGTCCAGCTTACAGTTACGTACGTAAGTTAAGTTACATCACGTGACGTACGACTTATGTCACATAACTTACTTACGTAACTTAACGTTATGATCTGATGTAAGTTAAAATTAGTCAATGTTGACTTTTGGTTTCACAGGGGACACAAACAGCGGTCTCCTGGGTGAACATTTTGGGGAGGGCGGTCTGTCTCTGTCAAGAGTTTGCATTTGTAAGACTTTGTACACCAGCAGAATATTTCAATTTTGAATAAACTACACTAAATCAGGGAAAAAAATGCATTTAGGAGAATGAGTATAATGACATGCAAAATAGTTTGAAAAATAAAATAACTGCTGTGCCTTTGTTTTCAGGGCACAGTCATTTGTTCTTATCATTGCATGCCGTGACATGCCAGGTCTTAATTGGATCCTGATCCAAAAATGCTCTTTGATAAACCCAAGAGGCAGTTCATTTATAAATAAATAAATAAAATAAGTAAATGAATAATTAAATAAATAATAATACTTATAAAATCTAGCATGTTTCAAGCAGATAGACTGGATCACAGCTATTTTCTTGCCATTGATGTTATTTAAAAAACAGCACACAAAATAAAATCTAATAAACCAAACTAAGACTAAAATACTGATCATAAAGCAAAATTAGATTAGGAAGTGTCACTTCCTAACTGTCACATTTGTTTGGTTAATGAATTTGATCCTCAGTGTTACATCATCCTTACGTAACAGACTTGTGATGAGTAATTGTCATTCTTGATAAACATTTGTTTGTTGCAGTCTGTTGTTGTCTGTGGTCTTACTTTGTTTTATCCACCCACAATGAAAGCAAGAACACGTCCCACAGAGAATACACATGCATTTCCCAAGGTGCTTTGCTTCCTGTTCTTGCCCTTGGCATAAACCAACTGTGATCTGAAAAACAATGTTTGTTTGTTTTTACGGCATCATTATTAAGAGTGCTTTGAATGCAGGGCTCATATCCTACTGAAGGTTTAACTGTGGCACATTTCAAGAGGAATTATTTCAGAATGACCCAGACCAGTTCTGCTTGGCCTCTACCTGATGGATTTCTATAGTCCATTCAGTTTGATACCAGCAATCTTGTGGTTTCCATGGGATTTTTGTTGTAGTTGTCTTGAGCTCTTTACAGCAACAAATCCTGACAAGGTTAGTGCAGTGCCATGACAACTGCTTCATTTTTGAGATTGTGAGCTATAGTTTCCCTGGTAAACATACCAACCTCTTCGGCTATCGCAGTCCGTCCTGCCCAGCCTGCAGATCGATCCTCTTGCGGTCTCTGGGCTAGGCAGAGCGGACAGGCCGGGTGTCCACAGGGAATGACTTGTATGTTGTGCACACAAATTAATCAAAATGTGGGAACTAAATTTTGTTTCTCTCTGTGGCCACTCTGGAGCTCTATAGTAAATGGTTTGAATTTCCTTTTAAATTCCCAGTAGGCAATGGTGGTGCAATTTCAAAGTTCACAAATTCAGATTGAAAATGTAAGTGTCCAATTCAAACTTGAACAACTGGGCTACTGCAGATAAACATTGGCGCCTGAATGGAATCGATCAGATCCAAACAAACAAACAAAAAAAAACCACTTCAAGTCAAGTTTCTGAAATGGCACCACTAGAAATTGTCCAGTGGAAATTTAAAGAGGGGAATTCAAACCACATGAATCCAGACATATGATTTTCAAAGTAAAACATTATGTGCTACTAAGTTTCAACATTAGGTAATAACAATAAGTTGTTAACTTGAAACCAGGTTTGTTTTTGTTTTTTACAAATAATTGTAGCTGTTGTTTGTTTCAATAAACTGTCAAGTTGGATGAGCAATGATAGATGTTGAAGCCGTACAGATAAAGAAAAGAGCACCACCTACAGAAACTGAAATCTCACCAGCAGAATATCCCAGGAGAAGACATCACAGTTATAGAACACACTGTTTGACTGGCAGGAGATGCAGCAAAAATACCACAGCACTTACTGTTTGGCACAGAAACTGGAGATAGAATTAAACT
The DNA here is from genome assembly GCA_005408345.1 of Macquaria australasica. Classification (NCBI taxonomy): domain Eukaryota; kingdom Metazoa; phylum Chordata; class Actinopteri; order Centrarchiformes; family Percichthyidae; genus Macquaria; species Macquaria australasica. The sequence continues at coordinate 1,734,155 of SEMN01000060.1, read as the reverse complement.
TTTTTGAAAAGGAGGATTTGACAGGTAACCACCTAAACTCATCAGATGACCGTTTTTTTAATTTCCAATCAATGACATTTTGTCTAGCCATAGTTGTAAAATAAGGGACAGTTAGACTTGTTATCTCTTTATCATGTTCCAGCTAAAAAAGATAATAAGTTAAAGGTAGTTATGACGGGCCCCGGTGCATGCTAGTTACTAGTTATGAAGCACGTCTGTAAACATGTCTGTAATAAGCAACATTTAAACTTAACAGTAAAATTAAATGAAATAACTTACTATATATGTTTATGTTTAGTTTGAGTTAAGACATTATTCTGATTCTAAAGTAAAAGTTACAGAAGAGTTACAGAGTTACTGGCTGAGTCAAAGCTAGCTTGATTCAACTCTTACCTAAAACCACAGACAAACTGAATAACAAATCATTACTGTGTCACATATATGAGCTATCATACTTTGAAAACTCTCCACATACTTTCACAAAATCTTATTACCTTGTTCTGGAAAACAAGGTTTAAATCAGGAAGGTCTCACAGTAGTAGCCACAGACTAACTTGATGGCATCGTATGATGCTGTGAAAAACACAACAGAAGTGACATCATAGTGAGATGCATCCATATACATATATATCCATATATTCATGGAAATACTGGTAAGGTTCTTACTTCCATCACAAATTGCCATCACTTTAAACATGTATGAAGGAAAAATATTGATGAAAGACTTCTGAGCTTTTATTTTTATTTCCAGTGCTCAATCTGCTCCACTATGTGCCCTTCCAATGTGATTAATGTTGAAATCAGCAGTTTATTAAAGTATTTTGTCACATTCTGTCCAGTTTTCCTTTTTCTTTTGCTTTGTAGTTACACAGAGAGCACTTCAAATACCACTGTAGACATAAAGAATTAGTATGTATAAATAAGCATAATAACAGACAGTCATTGCCATCTCCATGCTCTTGATGTCCCTGCAGCTTTTGTAAGTTAATACTGTTAATATAACAACAAGAAAACAACAAAAGGTCCCATAAATGTACAATCCTTGATGAAATGCTGCAATATTAACAGTGACATCCTATGATATATTTTCTGTCACTTCTTCATTGTTGCAAACAATCAGATATTGACAACTCCTGGCAGACAAAACAACAAAGAATAGGGAATTCTATGGCTTCACAGAGAAAAGAGATGTGCACTATTCTCTGTGGTATTGACCTTAATAGAGCTGATTAGTCAAACTCAGCGTTGACAAATGAATTTGTCTATTCCAGACACAGTGACCGACACACCTTAACATGCCCTTTGTGCAATTAACATCTTCCTCTGTGAGTAAAATTATGTGGTATGAAGATTTAATGCAAATCATAAAAACAGTAATTGATGTTTTGTAAAGTTATTTAAGAGAGATCCCGTACTTTTCTTTCACACTTAGATTTCCTCTCTAACTTTCACCAGAACAGTACAACGACTTTTCATTAGTACACAAGCTGCTCCTGTTGTGCACCACAGGCAATTAATTTATTACTATACAATATTAAAGATAAACCAGCGTGAGAAAATGAGAAAATTACGTTATACTTTATTTGCTTGAGGTAAATGAAGCTCAGCGTAAGTTCAGTCAGGAAGACTATCTTTATGCCTCATTCATTCACATCTCTCTCTCTCTCTTCCTGCTTCTCTTAATCAGCTGATTATGGGAGTTTACTCTCACTTATTCAACCAGATTTTACATGATGATGTGGTGTTTTACCATCTCTTCCTGTCACAGAGTGGTTTACAGTACATCCCAGGATGGTGTCACTTTTCCTTCCACCTTACTCTCCATCCCTCAACCTCACAGAGGAAGTCTTCTCCTCATGGAGGTGGAAAGTTTATCACTACCAGCACCACATGATCAGATGTCCCTCTTGAACACAATGAATGCTGGATGTCTGGACATATCAGCAGAAGATTGCCATGGATGGATCAGACATGCAAAAAGACCCTTTCACAGGTGAGGGCATAAGGTGTGATGTGGATGAGAACGTGTGGCCAAATGCAGAAGACGTGGTTGACTAGCACTGTTGTATTTCTACATCTGTAGCTATCCTATACAAGTATAGTGAATATGTTTAGTTTTATTTTGTATTGCATTACTGGAATTACTTCAGTTTCATTGTGTGCACTTGGAATTACTCTTGGCACAAAAGTCGCACAAAAATCCTACTGAAGCATATTGCAGCATTTCTGATTCATTTCTGTGACATATACTGTGATGCAGTACAATCCATGCAATAAAGAAGTGACATTATTTTTGTTGTAATGGAATCTTGAAGATACTTTTACAAAGACAATAGTGACATAAATTGTAATGCTACCTGTTGTTAGTGATTTTTATGGTCAATATATAATGAGTGACAAAGTGTTACTATTAGCAGACAAATGTAGTCAGTGTTCTGGTACAAGAGTTGATCCTGAGATGTGTATGAAGTGTTTTAGTTGCATTAGTGCATTTTGGATGTGAGATGAACTGTTGTGCCAGGCTGCATGTTGGAAAAGCTTGACATTTGATGTCCACTGGGTGGCCAGCTAATTTGCACAGTGGTGGCTTATGTTTGATTATTTTGCAGCACTTGGTTCTTACTTTTGCAAAGACCAAGAAGGATGCCACTCACACTACAACAGAGGGGAAACAGTATGATGCCATGCTGAAAAAAACTGTTCTCAAACCAGTTCATAGCTGACTTGGGGCTCATGATGTCCTTAATGAGCTGGACCTTCTGTCGGAATGCCTCAAGAGGAGCACAGTCTCTATAGTTTGCACAGATACACTCACAGAATGCACTACTCATTTCAGGGGGCTTCAGAAAAAAGCAAAACAGCACCAAAATAGTTAAAGCTGAAGTGTCTGCATCTATGGACAAAATCAACACAATTTTTACGATAGTCAACAGCAATTTGAAGTGTTGCACTGTTTCATACAGAGACCAAATAGGTCTAAACATCAAGCTGAGTCTCAGTCTTTCTGGCCACACAAGACTTAATGGAGCCTTTATGCTTTCTGGAGCCCAGCAAATGTCCAGTTCCTCTGCCCCACCGGTGTGGATTGAAAAACATCAAAGGTCTGTGTGAAAAGTTCAGACTCACTTGCTTTTCTGAGCTTTTTATTAACTGTAGCACGTCGCTACCTGCTCAGCACCAAACAGCAGACAGACATGGTTAGCGACTATCTGGAGAACATAGTAAAGCATTTAGCAGCTAAAGAGCCAGATATTTCCCTCATGAGTTGGTAGAAAACAAAAACAGAGCTACAAGAGAATTAATAACATTAGCTAACATTATGCTAACATTTTAACGAACTTCACCTCATTAGTGTAGATATTACCCAATAAATTCTGTTAAGTGCCATCATTTGGGTTTGTTGCATACGTCCATGGAAGGCTAACTGCCTTCCCATAATTTCAAGCATTGGTGTCACATGACCAATGGAGCTTAACTTGATTGGCTGGATGTTGGTTCAGTATGAGACAGAATTGATTGCTTATTTGGCCCATCGAATTTGAGCAACATGAATATATATTACTTGAATTTAAATTAAATTGAATATAAAACTTCAATTTTTGATTCAGAATTTGTGAACATTGAAAAATAAAAGTGAAAATGAGTTATTGAAAAGTTGAATTCAGAGGCAAAACATTCAGATACATAATTTCAGTACAAAAAAACATCAGTGCTAGAAATTCAATGGCTTTTCAATTTCAAAATCTGGTGAGACAGATTTATTTCCATAGACTTGATTTAGGTTTGAATGCCTAAAGACTTGACTTGAGACTTGAAGGCAAAAAGCTGAGACTTGAGCGTGACCCATAAATATTGAAAAATGGAATATTGTGTGTAGTTAGTTAGTTTTGGAGTTCTGCAAAACTGTCATGAATAATAACATAACCAGAATACGCGCAACATCTCCATAAGCTAATTCACACCTTCAGTTGCAGCTGCTGGCACCAGAATAAAACGGAGAACTTAGCCTTTCATTATAAAAATAATTTGTCTATACACGAGTAGCTCAATAGTTTCCCCTCTCCCATCATATCCAGCATATCAAATATTTTCCTCCCTGCAGCTGTGCAAATGATGATGATGCACAAAGCATTTATTTATGTGCTAGTTCCTGCTTTTACTTATTATAAGAGCTCCTTTTCATTTTTATTAAATATTATCAATATGTTTTAATTTGTATATACTATTAATTATTAGAAATGACCTATTTTATGGCACCCACCCTGTTTTACCCAAGACATTGGAGGGGGCAACCCACTGTGTGAGGAATTTGTGATAAAAATATCGAATAAAATGTGTCTGTATAAATGCTCCTCTTGCTTACTGTAATGATAAATGATCTTAACTGCTGAAAAGACTTGGAATTGCAGAAATCTGTCAGTCGTGCATAATGGTTCATGCATTTTGTAAACGCCATGACGCTGCGCTTCATAATCTTCAGAGTGCAATCCAACTATTAAAACTGAAGTTGAGCCTTATTGGTTAAGTTGAATACAGCACAATATGTCTGTATGTGCACTCAACTAGTTATGATTTGTCTTTTTGCTTTGGATTGCTTTTGTCCATCATGACACAAGTCTGTGTGCACATCAGTTGATCTAAGCTGTAATGTTAATCACAATGAGTCTGATGTTGCTTTCTATCCTATAAATCTGTATTCTTCTGACATTTAAAATGAAAGCCATGCGTTTGGGTCAGTGGTTCAGTTGTGCGCATTCAGCACGGCTATCATCAGGGACAGTGCTCTACATTACACTGTAAAAATAGTACAGTAATACACTGTAAAAAATGCAGTTGTGTCAACATAATAATATGAATGACCACCTCCTTAAAAATGTAAGTTAACTGAACTGTTACTGAATTGTTTGTAAAAAAAAAATAAAAAAAAAAAAGTTCATTAGTTATAATGTTAAACATAGTGAGTCAACTGAACAACAAAATAATTAAATAAAATTAGTTATACTGACAAGAGCTGATAGTTAAGCTCGACGTCCAGTAATGCTTCTATTTTTACTAGCAAAGCAGTTTTCAAGTCTGATTCCTCATGCTCTCTGCTGCCTAATCTTAATAGCTTTTTCTGAAATGTTAGTCACATTTAGGATCAGCACTTTACTTGACTTGGACTTGGTTCTAAAGACTTAAAAAGAGCTCTGTTGGGTTCACGACTTGTTTCTGTTGTCCCAAAGTGGCCAAACAAATCAGTTATTGCAGGTTTAAGATTCTATTTTTCATGATTTATGTCTGTCTTTTAACTTCTTGGGACCATGTTGAAACTACATTTTCACTTTAACATGTTATTCCTTGGTTTGTTTTTGTAGATCCATAAAAAAAACTCTTGTAAAAGTAGGGCAGCCGGTATGTTGCCTGAGTGGCAAAACTCAGGTCAAAAAAAGTCTGCCAAGCTCTTGCGGCTGCTTATAAAGCTTATTACTGTGTGCGCACAGTAATAATTGAAGGCCGCTCTGATGAGCTTATCAACATTTTTATCAACATCTGGATTTTGGCAGCTGGACATTAAGATGACACTGTCAGAAAGATTTAAGTGAGTAAATTAAACAAAAAACATAAAATTGAAAGAAACAAAAGTAATTCGAAAAGTGATGGCTGATTCACAAAGTAAAGTCATGGTTCCAGCTGTTTCATACAGAAGTGTTTCAATCTTGATGCTGGCCATCCAGGGTTAAAAAAAAACATAATGCACCTCCAAATTTCAAACACAATAATTATGGTGCATTGTGAAGAATATAAACATTATAATATAAAACATTAGCCACATTATTATTTACTTCTTGTGAAGAAAGTTCAACAGGCTCAATGAAAAGGACCTCCGTCTTCTAGTGAGCACTTCTGACTAAATCTGACTTGATTATAGCTTAGAAACCTTTTCACAGGCGTTATGGCAAGATGCATAATTCTATCTGTGGGGGTGGGTGGCACTGAGAATACGTATTTATGAAAAATCAAGCGATCCTTCTGTCTGTTCACATTGCACGTTGCCACTAAGAGCACACTTAGGAACACATTTGCCAGCTGATGTGGAGGATTAAGGTTGTTACTTATACCTGTCCAATGATGACTTTAACCTGCAATGCCTGATTTTTTGGCCACTTTGGGTGGCAGCACAAACATTAAAGCAGTAAACACAACACTGACATATCATCATCAACCTTTCAAGTTGATATGGCAAACCTGTTACCAAACAGTTGCTTATTTACACACAGAGCAAAATTTTCTTTCATGGAGATCGTGTTTGTGTCCACCTGATGGACGTAAGCCCAATATTGACTCTCTTTAAGCTCTGTTTTTGTCTCTAATGTACTAACTCCAGAGTTGAGAGGGCTGAGACTGAACCAAAACAGTCAATTTGCAGGCAGTAAAACCAAAACAATGAGCTGAAAGACGCTAAAATGCTGTGTAGAGCTGAGGAGAACTGCAGGGTTGGAGGTAACTCTTGGTGCCTTCATCACTATGAGCGACCCCTTTCACATTATACATAGTCATTTGATCCATTGTTAGTTTGATAATATTAATGACAGTCGTTTTAAGTAAGTAATAAAAGTTGTCTGGTCTTTATACAGTTCACCTACCTTTATCAAGACAGAGAAAGGCATTTAATGTCTTATTAACATTCATAATGATTGCCTTGGTTATTAAAGCTACTAAAACACACTTCATTCCCTAAATATTAGGTTAATCACAGCACTAAATGTAACTAACATCACTGTGACAAGATAGGATTTAATTGGTACGTTTGATTTCCCCAACAATATTTAATTTTTCAGCATTTCCCCCTCTCTCCCAATAGAATGTCCAGTTCTCTTGCATTACTGCCGTTTCTGCTAACTCTGTCTGTTGGTCTGGGGAGTGTAGACGTTTCTCTTATGAAACACATTGAGTTATATTACCTTGTTTTCCTCACCAGGAGTTCAGTGTGGAAGGTCAGCCAGACCCCAATCCCCTCCAGACAGGCCCCCTAGCCACGGTCCCTCACCAGATGCCCAACTGTCTTTTATGAAATTGTAAAATTCTGAGTATAGTTTTAATCTGATTATAATCAACAATCAGTAACTACTGATGCTCAGTGATCATGTCTGAGATGTTGACAACAAAGGAACATCAGTCCAAGAGAACATGACACAATAACAGAGGCAATTACACCAGCAAAGTGTTCAAGAGAAGAAGAATATAAAGCTAACAGAGAAAACAAAGGAAAAAGCAGTAGCAGAGATAGGGACAGATGGAAGTAATGGGAAAGAAAACAGTGTCATTTAAGGCAAAGACATGAGAACAAAAGATGGAAGCAGAGAAACAGCAGAGACAGCACTGCTAACTTCCACTTGTCAGTGAATTATGCATTATTTGAACACAGTTTAAAGAGTCTGGTACATGAAAGTTGTGTCCCATAAAATTATAACTTTTGGACATTTGGAGAACTGTGGTGTGAACTGTGTGTTTTCCATCTTGATGCAAATGCAGACTGGTATCAGAGGAACCACACTGGAGCAAAAGACCAGGAAAACCGTCCCGAAGCCATCAACGCGGAAAATAATGAGGAATGAGGAACTGGGTCAAGAACAGAAAAGACTCTTTTCAGTTTATTCCAACCAGAACAATCCCAGCTTTAATCACAGGAGGGCAAAGCCTTACCAACTCAGCTCAATGCACCCACCTTACTGTAATATGTGGCTATAATCACCATTATTAGTCTGTTAGTGTGGTATATTATAATTCCTTTATCCGAAGCCTTGTAGTAATCCCAGATAGATCTCATGGTTGGGCAAAAAACATTTCTACCATCTCTGATCTATTAAAAATTGCTTAGTGGTCTTTATTGCTTGTCACTTTATTGTAAGCTCAGTATCCCGTCAGACTCCAGAGAAGGTTACCCCGGCAGCATAGGTTACCATGGTGATCTACTCTGGTTAAAAGTGAGCCAACCTCATGATACCAGAAAACCAGTCAAATGCAAAGATATCTGGTTAACCCACCAAACTCACCTTGTGATACCTGGTACCTGGTGACACTCCCAACTCTGGAAATGTTGAGCAGATTTGTTGGGTCACATCTCTTGTGACATACCAGTGTTGTCATCAGTTGTGTTGTTATTAGTAGATACTGCATCATTTTGTCATCATCATTGTAGTTACAACATGTAGAAAGTTACAATAGTAACCTTGAACAGAGGAGAAGACGAGCTGAGGTATAATGTATTTTTGTAGGCCAACCCTGAAGTTAGCATCGTCTTGGTTCCCTCGACAAAAAGCCAATGGGATTTTTCCATTGGATTTTGGATTATTGCAGAAAATAAGCTCTGTGGCAAACAAAAGTTTATGATACTTGCACATTTTGTTCAGCAAGATAATCTTTACAAATTAACACCACTTTTTATGATTTTTGAAGCGTAAATGCAAGCGGCAGAAGTACAAAGCTAATGTTAGGCTATAAACCAACTACACCACGGTCACGTGACTTCAACATCACCAGCACTGAGCTTCTAACGTGTAATTTGATTTTGTGCGTTTACCTCTCCTACAAAAGCCTTTGGGAAAGTTTGAGTTAGAACAGTTTGCAAGAGTGCGAGTATAAACACAACGAGTGAGTAGATGAGTTTCTGTGTTTGGCGTAATGATGTTTAAGCTTCAAAATTCACGAGTGGGGTATTTACTGCCGTATTTTATGTCGTAGAACAAAACGTGAAAGTCTCTTAAGCTTGTGTTAACCCCAGACCTTATTTCAGGCAGTTATTGTTTACCCCTGCACCTTTCAAATGTACCTCTGCATCTCAGAATACAAACCCCTCCATGAAAACTCCACCACCTGTAAATGTCGGCACAAAAAAAAGCAGGACATTTTTAGGTAATAGCAACATTTTTCATCTTCAGTTCAGTTCAAAACTAAAATTGGCAGTGAGCTGCCACCAGATGAAAGTGGCTAAAATGTAAATAAATCATGAATTAAAATTGAATGGATGAGCTTATTGAACAGTGAAACCACTTTGGCCAAGCACAGAAAAACAGATGAAGTCATCAGAAAACTAAATCCAACATAATTACTCTCCAAAATCATACTAATCAGATTTTATAGATTTTATACATTTTATAGATGTACAATCTGTTATCAACACAAATTACACTAATCACTGGGAATGACTGTATGACTGACAGGAAGCATGACAGTAAGTATGACCAAGACTTGGTCCTTTAAAACTAATAATGGTACATTCATTTGTATTCTGTCCACCAATGAGAGGATATTTTAAATAACAAAACAGTTCTAGTGAGGTTTCTTGCTGTGCGAGTGTGTGATAACATAATAGTAGATTTTGTAGGTTTTAATAAAATGGTTGGCTGCCAGATAATTAAGTGAACAGGATTGTAACAGTAGATATGCGGGGGGTATTAATGAAGGTGGGAGATGCAGAAAGAGAAAGAGAGAGTCGGCCCTCTAAGATAGCCTGTCAACCCTACATGATAATTACATGCTCAATTTCAAATTGAACCTTTGAACTGGCAGTTGCAGCTGAACGGTGTTTCCCTACTGCCTTCTGTTTTCTTTTCACACAGACAATTGATTGGTTTGTAGACGGGTGTGCGTCTGTGTCGGCGTGTTGTCAATTCAGCGTGTAGCCTTCTATCACAGTTTGAATGAATAGAGAAAAATGAATGAACAGATTAATTTCCTTGCCGCTATAATAATAATTATAATTAATCATTTGTTCTCCTCCTCTCCCCATGTGCTGCCGTGGCTCATTTCTGACGACAGCCTGCCAGAACTTCTTGTAATTGGTCTGAAAGTCTGAACCATCCAAAAAATGTTTCCGCACTAAAAACAAACAGAACCATAGTTCAATTTGATCTGGTTCGTCTGGCCCGTGGTCCGGGAGAGGTTTCACACCTGTAATTTTGGTTCGGCTCAAACTGAAAAGTCCGAAAGACTGGACAAAACAAGGTAGGCGTGAAAAAGCCCTTCGATTCTTGGCTGGCACTCTGAAACTTACTTTATTGTAATATTCAGTTTGGAAAAAGTTAAGGTTTTAAGAGCATTTCAGAGGGAGGACATGTTGTCATGCAGTTGTTCTGCAGATGAAGATGTGTGTTTTTTTGTTTGTTTTGTGTTATTGATTATTGATAATAGATTTAAGCGTGATCTTTGAGACAAGCTTGGGACAAGGACTTAGTTAATAAATGAAAAATGAAATTAATGCTGGGTTGTCTCTTCACAGATTATTTATTTCACAGATGTATTTTTCTGTTTGATTAAGAACCTTAAAAGAATCCTCCTTGTCAGGAGGTTCAATCTACTTAGCTGATCTAATAAGCACAGCAGAAACCTACTCAGCAGTGAGATGACAACCTCAGAAATGCACCCCAACCAGAAAAAAAGAAAATAAATGTGATTAAGGGACAATTATTGTCCCTGGGGGGACATTATCTAATGAACCATAGGTATGCTATTAACTGTTAGAAAAATACATTATATGTAATATAATTCAAGATTATACCACCATCTATTATCTGGTCATGGCCATGGTCATCTGGTAAGATGCTTTTATGGGGGAAAATGTTTTTATGTGTGGCAGTGTACAGTATGTATGACACCTTTGACACAGTCTTGACAGTAGACATCAGTTATTTTAATGGAAAAAATGGCCTATTATTTCATCCCTACAAGAATCTAGGCAAATCGCACCATGCAGAGAAACAACACAAGAAAAAGACAAGGAAAGTTCAATTTGTCATTAGAAAAGCCAGGGAAGCAAGAGGGGATAGAACAATATTGACACTGACTCTACAGTGGGTGATTAAAACTGCCCAGAACATCATTGGTACCCATCTACCGAGCATCAGTTATATCGGAGAGGTGAGGTGCCTGCGCAGAGTCGAAAGGATACTAAAACAATACCCACCCCAGCCACAGCCTGTTCACCTCTGGTAAGCGATACAGAAACAGAAGTATCTGCTGACATCCATCCAACAAAGCAGCTCCTTTTCTTAGTCTGAGAGACCCCTCAATTCATCCTCTGCACTTCACTGTACATAATATTAAATGTTCCTTTTTAATTCCTTTTCATTCATTTATTTTACTTCTTTTTAGGACATATATATATATATATATATATATATATACACACACACAAAACCAAACAGAAAACTATTGACAATGCACAGCTCACTGTCTGACAGCAGAGCACCTGAAGCTCTCTGTATGAGATAGGAGAATGGCACTGATGTTTGCTCCTGGGAGAAGAGATTGTCTGGATTTCCCATCAGCAACATTACACAACCACAGACCAGGGGGTGGTTGGACTTGACCAGAATCATAATACCACCATAAAAAGACCTACTGAGACGCACTTTTTTGAGGTAGAAGAGAGCATGTCGCTTCACCACAAAAAAAGTCAAAAACACTGACAACAAACACCAGTACTGGTACTGGTGAATTCAAGGGCTGTGACGAGAGAGCATTCACTGACAACCAGAGACTGACGACAGCTTTTGAAGAACCTGTCATTCAATTTGTCTGATTTAGGCACAAGGCTATACTTCAGTAATAGATACAACTGGAACTTTTTCAGAATGATTTTGGTTTCTCGGGGGATTTACTGTATGGGGGCAAGGCTTCATCCATCCCTTTCCCTCATTCTTCTTAACTTGCCAGCAACACATTAGAAGTAAATGGTTTGTCCAACTGAGAAGGCCGTTGCAACTTGGCTTTCCTCATGAGGTTAAGAGTGATGAGATTTTGATCCCTTGAGTGGAACTATTAGCTCCCCTCTACCCCCCTTGCACAGATGGTAGTGCGCACTTCACTCTCCATTTGGCCACAAAATGGGAGGCTGGAGGACAACCAGATGAAGAGGGGAAATTGCAGGCGGGAGAAAAGGAGGCACAGAGAGACTACTTGCCTTTCTCCGTCACCTTTGACATGGCAGATTCATCCACACTGATGGGAACACCTCCAAGGGAGGACGTTGATTACTAGGAGCGGAAGCAAATACAGGCTGTTGTTAAGAGTAGATCTATCATGTCATGGTGCTCTGAGCTTCCCTGCTAGCCACCCCATCTGTGTGTGGGATATTCTACTCAAATCAATTTTAATCAAATCCAAAACCCTGGCTAATTTATGGGTTTCAAATATGGTAATTAAGATATCTTTGCAACTACCACACGCTGCCTAATACATGGAGGAAAATGAAAAGCAGAAGAGGAGATGGTAAAAGTGTAAACACAACAAAACAACTGTTCACCCGCTTCGCCTCAGCTCCACTGATGTAGACAGGAGTGTGTGTCTTTGCCTCCTTTTTCCTAAAACCAACTATCAGCTCCTTGGTTTAGTTGTCTTTGAGTAGTAGGTTGTTCTCTGTGCACCACTCTGCAAGATTGTTGAATTCCTCCCAGTATGAATTCTCATCGTTGTTTGTAATACGGTCGATGAGAGTCCTCTCCATGTCAGGGATTGCAGTCATGGGTGTACAGAATGAACAGGAGGGGGCTGAGCACATAGCCCTGGGGGGCTCCTGTGTTGAGCACTAGAGTGGAGAAGGTGTGACCGCCAATCCGAACTGTCTGGGGTCTGTTTGTGAGGAAGTCCAATATCCAGCTGCAGAGTGTAGTACTCAACCCAGAGTGCTAGTTTGCCAATCAGTTTCATGGGGGAGATTATATTGAAAGCTGGGCTGAAATCAACAAACAGCATTCTGATGTAGGTGTGGCTAATTTCAAGATGTTTGAAGACTGAGTGGAGGGCAGTGGAGATGTCATCCTATGTGGATCTGTTGGTTCTGTATGCAAACTGGTGAGGGTCCAGGCTAGCTGGGATATTGTTTTTGATGTGCTGGAGAACCAGTTTCTGAAAGTACTTCATAAGAATGGAGGTGAGAGCCACAGGGTGGTAGTTGTTTAGATTAGACACTGCACACCTTTTGGTACAGGGACGCTAGGGGTTGTATTGAAGCAGGTTGGAACAATCTCCTGTGACAGTGATATGTTAGAAATGTCAGTAATGACATCAACTAGCTGATTGGCACATGTTCATAGTACACGGCCAGGAATGTTATCAGGCCCAGCAGCTTTACTCAAATTCACTCTTCAGGATTCTTTTCACATTCGCTGTGGATACTCACAGTGGCCGGTCTTCTGGAGGCGGAGTAGACTTGACAGCTGACTCTTTGTTGAGGAGATCAAAGCGAGCATAAAATGTGTTAAGCTCATCTGGTGACATAGCCTCACACACAATGGGGGCACTCCTGTGATGGTCTGGTCTGTGATGGTCTGTGATGTTTTGGTGCGGTTCATACGCATTTTTGACTACAGTGCCTTGAGAGGCCAATTACTCGCTTCCGATACAAAATGAACTTTGCTTGGAACTCACATTCAGTGGGTTAGGGTTAAAAAAAAATGGACTAATTTTTTGTATCACAAACATGTGGTCAAGCATCAAGTCCCCCCTGACACACACACAAGAATCACATGCCTGGCACAATTTCTCCAAAAGGTGATGTGTTTACAGCTATGATGCTTCTGGACTGCTAATTCAGACCATATATACCTTGCACTGCATGTTGCCACAGAATAATTGTGTATAAATTAATAAGTACACTGAAGTGTGAAGGTTGCAAAGAGAAAAGTAAAGAACATAATAATTTATAATTATAATTAATAATAATTATATTACATAATGATTTCTATTGTAGTAGTCTACTGTAGAAGAGAAACATTTTGACTTAGAAATAAAATAAATGTAGGTCATTGATTGGTATTCAGGTAAGCTCTTTATTTATCATGAAATAAAAATAAAGGCCTGTACTTGAACCCCACAGTCACTGTCAATGTTTAAAAGTAATTTAAACAGCTGTATTTGCCCAGTTCACAATAAAACCTTGCCTTGCACATGAGACTCTCATTTCACAATCCAGTACAGCCGTTTGTGTATGCCTGCATGCAGAGCTTAATTGCAGTCATTATGGTCATTATTCATAGGGTAATTCATTAAGGTGTGCTATATCTGTGAGTAATGATGCTCAAAAACTGCTTGAGCGCCGATGGGAGACAATGGCACACTTAACAAAGAAAGTGCATGTGGAGGTCATGCCAATTTGCTAACCACTGCTGTTACATTCGCCTGAGAATTTTCTTTTTTTTTGTCACTTCGAAGCATTTGACATATTTTCTTCTCAGCTGTGCTGGTGCTGGTACTAATCCCTGAAAACAATATCCTCTTTTTCTCGGGACTCAAGAGGTAAGCTCCCCGCCACAATGATCTACTTCAAAGTCAGTGATGTGTTGTGCTTGTCTATGCTTAACGCTATTTGCTTTTGCAATCATATAAAAAAAAATGAATGCACTAAATGAATAATTCAATGATGAATAGGCATTTCAGCAGCCTGTTTGTGGGAACTGAAAGGGTATGGGCATTAAGCTCATTTACTTGAACATAATTCCATGACGTGCATTTTTCAGAAGAAAATGCTGATGGTGTATACAACATTTCATATAGTGTGTATTCATGATGCTAGTAAATGGTGAATCTACATATCTTTTCAGACATTATAGCCACAAGTGTGAGAAAGATGTGAAAAATGTGAAGCTCCTCCAACTGACTGCATAGATTGACTAGCTGGGGGGTTAGTTCAGAGGCCTTTCTAATAAATTCCTTACTCCCTTAACGTTGTGACTAATGATTCATGTATGTTTTCACTGTCACACACTATGATTAATTCAGGTGGCACTAGACTGTATATTAGGACTCAGACAGACATCCCGGCTTGTCCGAAATCCCAGTTTATTAAACACCACCACAGCCCTTAGCAAGTAAAATACAACTGCATTCTTTAACATTCTGCCAGTATTTAAATTTTAGTGTGAGATCAGTGTTATTACTTTAGCTCCAGTTGACAGACAGATGCTAAGCTCATTCTTAAGTAAAAAGCTGAAGTAAACAGCAAGTCAAGACAGACAGACCAATCAACAAGTCTAGGTTAACTTTCCATCTCTGAGACACAACGTTGAATAGTGTATGTTGGCTTTAAAGACTGGAAAACACATACTTCTGTATGTCAGTGCACTTCAGTGTTTGAATGTGACCACACTTAGTTTGAAATGACTCAGACACTTTGCAGTACATAGTTGGGAGAAAACTGTAAACACTATTTTGAGTTATTAGATCAGCTTGAAACCTTTTTACTTGTGTGGGACACCCCAAAAACTGTGCAGCCACTTTTGTGTTTATTTAATCTAATGAGCTGAGCAGTAATTCTATTTGATTTTCAGGGCCTAATATTATTCTTAATAATGTAAGTGACAACCACGTTATTTTATCTTTCATATGTATTGTGAATCTCGCCCAATGTCAGCTGGGATTGGCTCCAGCCCCCCGCGACCCTCTAAGAGGATAAGCGGTATAGAAAATGGATGGATGGATGGATGTATTGTGAATAAATTTGGTAAATGTATGCAGCACCCCGGTTGGAACTTTTGGCACCAGAGCAGTTGAGCCCCGGGTTGTCTCAGGGGGAAACTTCTGCCCAGACCTCAGACGCAATCTGGACGACAAACTGAGTACTCCTGTCTTCATTGCTGCTGCACTTCATCTGTATTTCTATATTGTTGCTGTGGTACCAACTTTGGGACCCATAACACTTGCATGCCACTTGAAGTTGAGCACAAACACTATTTTCCCCTCCAATTTCTAATAGTGCTCAAGATGAAAATTGTTTAGGTGAAAAAGAAAAAAAAACCCTGCCAGTCGTTTAAAAGTAACACTCAATAGGACTATTATGCTATGAGTACAACATCTGAATCACTGCACCATGTAATTGACCTTGCCTGCTCAATAAAGTTTGGGCCCAGCCTCTATGTTGTATGTGTGTAGAAAGAAATGCCTGTGTGGTGGAGCGCATTTGAGGGGATCCTTACATAATTACATAAGGTTGTGTAACCAGTGAAAAGCAATACACAAAACACCCAAACTAGCGATTATTAATTTGGATACAGAACACGAGGCAGATGGAGCGGGTAATTGTAAAGAGTCGCTGAGCACACAGCAGTGTGTTTAATGGAATTAAAATGTGAATTTACCCCATAGGCAATAAATCTTATCTGGTTTCCACAATATCCCCTTCTAGCCTTAACTGCAGTGATGCTGCATATTCATGTGTATACAACGCTGTATGTTTGTCTTTCCTTTACAAAGACTACATGTGATGGGACAGCAGCAGTCTTGTAATCTGTCTGACATATGCTGTTAAGGGCTCAGTGGTGTCAATTTAGTGAAGCATGTGTTGGAAGAAGTATTCAGATCCTTTACTCAGGTAAAAGTATCAATACCACAATACACTCCATTATTCAAAATCTAGTAAAAATACAGAAACATTAACAGAATAATTATACAGCGGAGTGGCCCTTCTCCATCCCCATCTTCTAGCTGGTCTAGGTGGAGCTAATTTGAACTGTTTTATATATTGCTGTATAGTTTACAATAATAATGCATCCTATTTTGTAAACTCGTTATGTTTTGAATGTAAAATCTTAATCTGCAAAAGAAAAAGTAACTATAGCTGTCAAATAAATGTAGTGTAGCCAAAGTATTATGAAGCAGAAAATAGAAATACTTCATAGATAACTGAACCTGTCACCTGTGAGTTAACTGTCACACCAAAGTGCTATAAAAAACTAGTTGTTATCTGATCTGATTTTTGTCATACCTTCAGCACAATTTTATTTAGGCATATGAGAAGAAATCATGTTTTTATACTACTAATTTATTACAATTATGTTTTGAGGGGATTTTTGTGGCCTGGATTTTGTTCAGTGGCAATGTTTTTTTTTGCCCAAAGTGAAGGAAGTTCTACACTTTTGTATTGCACAGAAGTCGTAGGGAAACCAGGGTGGATGGTGGGCGCACAAAGTGCAGGAGTTAGACTCGACCAAACCAGGGATTGCAAGTCCCATGTGGTTAAGGTAACACAAGCACAGTTGTTACAAAACATATTTACTGTTCCAAATGTATGTAAACATAATTTCTAGGAGACAGGGTTGGAGAAGTCAGACCCTAGTTGTTAAGTTTAGAGTTTTGTACAATGCTTTGAGAGTTGACATGGACCACATTTTATTGAGTTTACTAGCTATGTGTGGGGTGTGTTTAAAAATGAATTTCAATTGATAACTTTTAAACTGGACTGGGAGAAACCACTGGGAGTGTGTTATGTTAATTTAAACAAATGAAAGAAATATATTCTGTGACTTTAACCTGACTGGCTTGTGATCACAAAGTTTCCCGACTGTTTGTGGAATAGTATTAATGCCCTGAAACGTACCCACTGTTTCAGGGCATTAATGCTTAACACAGAGCATTGTAGTTGATAACAGACAGATAAGTTGCTGATATTTCTTTTTTCTTTAGATCCCAACCCTAGTGACCAACAGCTATGGTTGACAGCATCTGGTTCATTCCCATTACACCCAAAAATTATTTGAGTTTACATGTATAAGTAAACAATAAAAAAATCAGTATCATTGCCAGGTGGCATGTTTGTAACACTTCACAAATTACAGTATGGACTTCCCATGCAGTTTTAGCAAAACTGACTGTAGTTATAAAATATTCATTCCCCTATGATGGTGAACGTACACAACAACATGTGAATACATCTGGACCTCACTATGGTAGATGTATAGAGGTTGTAAGAATGTCTGTGGCACATAGACACACCTCAGCTACTGCAAGCAACCATGCTGCCTCCCCACGAGAGGTAACCCAGAACAACACTAGAAACTCAGTGTGTCATAGCTTGGCTTGTAAACCCATGATATGTGACATTTGTTGTTTCTGTCTGCATGCAGTAATCTAATAACATACAAGACAAAATCACCCAGAACACTGGACAACTAGACACCCTTCAAGAAGGTATTTCGGCTGAGGGTGAAGGTATGTAAAAAAAAATAAATAAATAAAGAGAGACATCTGGGCAGTGACTGCCATACTGTGTACTTCACTTGATATTTCCCAGTAGACACCTTGTTCTCACTGTCTTCTTGGAAACATGAAATGGGCATCAAGCAGCCAAGAGCGGCAAAGATTCCTGAATTAATATTCTGGGCCCAGTCACCTTAAAGCTCTGTATGCTAAACACTTTCCCATATAGCTCAGAGGAGCCTTCAGCAGTCAGTATCTGGGGGAGGAGCTCAATGCAGAATCTATATAAAGAAAGAGTTTTGAAAGTATTGCAAGTTACTGGGCTGTAGAGCTGCAACAATTAGTCAATTAAATGATATACAAGGAATACTACTCAATATAATCAATCACAAATATTACTGCTGTAGACTATAGACCAAACTAATCAAATATTTGTTTATGAGGGAGATCCCATTATATCCTGTAATTTCTCCAGATAACGGAATGCTGCATGCATACTGTGTTATTTTGCTTGAAATAAATGTGCATTTTGTTTGAGGATGGAACTCATCAGTTAAAAAGGCCATAGTCCTTTTATTGGTAGTCTCTCAGGGTATTTAAGCTGACAGGCACAGGCTCAGCATAATGCATCGGTAACATGTCCTGCATGAGTAGTTTTGGTACAGGAGTCAACACTGAGCAGCAGCAGGGGGAAGGTGCAGGATGAATGAACTCCACACAGCCCTCTACAATACCTCGATACAAAAAAAAAAATCCACTGAAAAATGTGTCAACCCACAGGTGCATCAAATGAAAGGTTATCTAAACTGAGATATCAAAGTCCCACACCTCGCTATCAGCCAGGAAACTGGGTACAGTTCCAAATTAACACAGCAGCACATTGACAAAACATGTTAATAAGATCTATTTGCTTTGAAGAGGAAAAATAATGACCGTCCTGGCCCATCAGATAAATAAAAGCCTACAAACCCAATTAGAGCTGGCTTTTATGATGGATGAAAGGCACTCACTGTAATGGTTTGTTAATAATACGCGCCCGTTTGCACAACAATGGTCTAATTAGGGGAGACTGTTGGGATGTGACCCATTTGTATAAAACATCTGCAGCCGCTCACTATCAGTGTGATTCACTGCTGTTTGAAGCGCCCAAATTGTGACAGATGAGAGGAAATAACGGTAGGTAGCAAAGCAGCTCTGTGACTGAGTGCTTGGCATTGTGGGTAAGCAGTAATGGGCGTGCTGTGGGTGGACAAAGTGCCAACATGCCTGGGGTACAATCAAGAGTATAGAGAACGCTTTGTGAAAAATAACAGAATTTTATTGTGGCATCTATCGACTGTTTATCAAAACTAGTGACTAATGAGTTGGCATATGCAATAACTGGCAATTATCAGTCATTTGGTCCTATTGTGATGCATGGACCTAAAAATATGGAAAGATGTCACCAGTGCAAAGCTACTTCTGAAACGTTTTTGCCATTTGTGTAAAGAAGAGAAAAAAAACTGAAAAAATGAAAAGTTACATCACTCTTGTACATCAATTTGAATTGATTTCCAAATGATTTTGCTCAACGTGCCATGCAGTCACGTTGCCTTCCCTCGCTGTGCTGTGAACATGTGAGAGCATTTCGGGACGCTGAGCAGACTGCATGGCTGTCTGCATGAGTGGGGTTGAGAGTCCCTGTGTTATTACTCAAGTTTTCTCTCTCTTTGGGTTCATGTCAGTTTTAATATCTTGGACCAGACATGTACTGTAGCGCTCACATCCAGTTTGTCCAGAAATCCTCTTTGGTGCAAGACGTCCAACCTGTCAACCATTCAGATGCTCACCACAAGCTCCTAACTTCTATGAGGTTAAAATAATGGAATGATGAAATGATTAAGGATGGTTAAGATAAGATAAGAGATAAGATAAGCCTTTAATTGTCCCACAGCTGGGAAATTGTCAGCGTTACAACAGCCAGAAAAAGTGTCATATAAAGAAATACAATAATAAAATATAATAAAATACAATAAAAATAAATAGAAAATAGTCCTGTACACAGTAAAGACAGTAATAATAATAGTGTGACTGAGTGCATTTGTAAGTATGAACAATAGATAAGATAAAAATAAAAATATTGCACATATATATATATCATATCTAAGATTTTTTTAGTGCTTTGGCTGCCTTCTTGAATCTTATACAAATCCTACAGTAAGACATTAATTCAAACTTTCAATTTTTCAAATATGTCAATGAAAGTTTTAGTTTTTTAGTTTTTCAAGTAAAGCAATGTCTACATCTCATTTGCCTTTACCTTTCATATGATTTTGGAAACTAGTGTGAAGAAGACTGTGACTCCCAGAGCTGACAGGGCTCACTGGGAACAGCATTTGATGTAGGTGCTAATGCCTGAACATCACCTCTAGCAATGTTAACTAAGCTACTACCAATTCCTCTTGGTGTATGCAGTGGTTTGATGTACTGTAGGTGCAATTTACTAACAACTAATTTCTGACTGAACACTAAAGCTTGGACTTAAACAGAACTCCAGAGGCCTTGAGCAAACAAGACTAAAGCTGTGTCCCAAATCGCGTACTCCCGTACGCGTATACTCACATGCAGTATACTGTGTACTATGTACTATGTACTGTGTAGTGCGTTAATTTTGACAGGGTAGTGTCGTCCCAAATCGAATACTGCTGTTGTGCTTACCGGAAATGACGTCTTCATCTTCTTCTTTTTAATGACGGACTGCAGCCAGGCGGAGTATTATCGCCAACATTTACCGCGAATGCCACACGCCGAAATATCTGTCGGGTCGTTTGCTCACTTGACTTCAATTCAATTATATTAAAAATGAATGAAAAATGAACGTGCTTTTACTTTTAGCCGTAACAATCACAAGTGGGTTAGCATGCTAACATTTACTAATTAGCAGTAAACACAAGTACAGCTGAATGTCATTCATTTTGCAGGTATTTGGTAATAAACCGAAGTATTGGACAAATTAAATTTTTGACCTGCAAAGGTGGCACTAAATGAAAAGTTGTCTATTGACAATAATCAATTGACATTTTACTCAAAACCAAAAATGTGAACCTCATGGTGGTCAGGGGATCACCAGAGTCACTAGGATTCATCGTCTGGGGACCAAGAATGTCTGTACCAAATTAAGTGCCAATCCATCCAACAGTTGTTGAAACATATCAGTCCGCACCAATGTGGTGGACCAACCCACTGACTGGCATTGTAATCCATATAGAGCTACGCCACTAGCATGGCTAAAGAAAACATAGCCTACCAGGGTAAAATGACTGACTTGATAAAGTTTTACGCAAGAAATGAAAAGGCTATGATATTACAGTAAAAGGAGTCAAGGAGATATCAGTAACCTTTGGTCAAATCATACAGTGGAGTATATACACATATGGTTACCAATAATAGAAAATCTAAACTTGTCAGGGCCTGAGCACCGAGCGGTGCACTATTGTAATTCAAGGAATTATTATTTATTATTTTTATTGCCAATTTCAATTGCATTTTAGGGGAGCCAGGGATGCTCGAAAACTCACGAAACTTCAGAAGTGGTGAAAATTGATATCTGATATGGGTGTTGGGCTTGGGTGAGACAAATCAGTGCATGTTTTCTAGTGCCACATAGTTGACACAGGAAGTGATATTTAACTCCTTCATGCTATTTCTGATATTCATGAAAATGTATATCCATGTCAGGCGGCCTCCAGTAAATGTGTTGCTGCAACAATAACTCACATATGTACTATCACCTACTGGCATGAGCGACACATACTACACACAGGAAATAATATTATACTCATTCATGTAGTGTCCGAAAGTCATGAAGTTTCAGAGCTGTGTAAGGGTCCCTTCATCTTTAATTTTGTGTAATTTTTGTAATTATGTAGAAAACATAAATGTAATGTTATATTTACTCCAAGCTAGAATGTGCATCCACCAAGCCACACAACCACATCCCTCCACACACACATTGTTTGAAAAAGTTGGCTCCAGCAAAGTTCTCTCCCCTGTGCATATGCTGCTGCTATGTTCAGTGATCCTGGTCTTGAAACATCTGCTGGTTTTAACTACACCGGCAGATAACAAGGACATCTGCGTTTGTATATCACACTGGTTGACGTATAGGTAATGAGGCCTATACTTTGAAAAACTCTCCTGCACAAGGTTATGTAAGTCATATTTGTTGCTCAAGTTACTCTGGAATTTTTGGTTATTCACTGGTGGGTAAATTTCACTGCAATGTCCTTCACATGAAATAGTAAGCTGAATAGAGAATGTGGGCACAAGGTTGAGCAACTATTCATAGCTGACATTAGGGAACTTAAATGGTTAATTAACACTTTTATACTCTACTACCCTGTTAGTTGAACTCAATAAGAGGGTCCAAGGTATATCAAATTATCATGGGAACCAGGACATACCATGAAAATGATAAAGTGAAATATGTATGTAAGCAATGTCTAGTGCAAACAATAAAGTTTCTAGATTGCTGTAAATTATATAACAATTCTGCAGCTCAGTTGTATTATCTGTCACATCACATCATCCTGCTGTAGCTATGGCATTATTCATAGTAAGCAGAGGGGTGAATGACATGAAAGGACACAGGAGGACAAGCATATCTCCAAGTGAAAGCAGTTTCTGCCATTTGGCATTTGGGTGACATCGTCATCAGCGCGGTGTGCACTCCCACCATTCATCTGACATAACTCCTGCCCATATTTCCATCAGGAACCGAGTGCTAATTTCCGTCTCATGGACTCTTTAAAAGCCACATTTATTATAAGCTTCCAGCTATGCCCAAATGAGATCCCAGTGGCAATGTTTTCATCGGAACAATCAAATACCTTTAGCAAATAGCAAAGGTGGTCACCACTCATATTCTGTGTGATACATTGCAATAAAAATTAACTTTCTGATAATGAGATGGCCTTGGCCTTGCCCTTAGATTTGAATTGTCCCATGAGGTCAACCTACGGTACTGCATGTAAAGTGAATACTGCGTTTACAGCAAACCCTCCCCCAAAAAGAAAGAAAGAAAGAAAGAAAGAAAAAGAAAACACTTTAATAGTTGACTTTGGGTAAAAGTGAGTCAGAAGTGTCTATCAATGCTTCAGTTTTTGGTGGTCATTTGACTACCCTCACTTGATGCTTCAAAAATGTTTATAGCTATGCTAGCAACGTGGATCTAGGGATGGCAGTGTTGGTCAGTCCACTTTGCTAATCCTTTGACCTTTCATGTAGTGCCACCAGAAGATCAAAGTTTTGCCTTTTATCGATTGATTGGCACATTTTGTACATACACTCAAGGTTTGCAGATGATGCATTTTAATGACTTTGGTGATCTCCTGACTTTTCCTCTAGCGCCAACCGCAGGTGTGCATTTTTAGTTCAGAGTGAAATGTCTGGAAACTATGGGATAGATGCCATAAAATTTGGTCAATATATTCACGTTTCCCACAGGATGAATCATACTGACTTTGGTGATCCCCTGACCTTTCTTTTCAGTGAAATATCTCTACAGCCATTGGATGGATTGCCGTGAAATTTGGTGCAGACATTCATGGTCCCAGGGGATGAATTGTAGTAACTTTGATCCTCTGAGTTTTCATCTAGTGCCATCATCAGGTCAAAATTTCAGTTTGTTCAATACTTTGGTTTTGTTTACGCCCACTGAGCTACAGAGATTTAAAAGGCGCCAAGTTGGCGCTACAGAAAACATACAGGAGCACAAGGCCGATCAGTCTTGCCAGCTCAGGCGTCATTTTTGTATTAAAACTGTTTTAATAACACATACCGCAAGATAAAAAAGACTGAAAACAAAGCTATTCTGTAATCGGGAAACAAACTGTGGAACAGGAAATGCACATCTTCCTTGTGTGTAATACGGCAGCTACGTGAGAAAATAACTGTCCAGTTGGAGCAGAGTAGGCCTATGTAAATGACATTCCCAACACAACACACCCACAGAGCTACAGATTTATGAGAGGCCAGAGAAGCCCTATTACTTTGTATCTACATGTGTGAACGCAGTGTAATAGTCTATAGCCATGCCAGCGGCTATGTGTAAACTCAGCTCTACTTTTGAGCTAAATGCTAACATCAGCATGCTAATATGCTCACAAAGATAATCCTGGCTTGTTGATGTTTAGCAGGTGTAATGTTTACAATCTTAGTTTAGCATTTCAGCATGCTAGTACATCTGGGGCTGATGGGAATATCATTAGTTTTGCAGGTATTTGATCATACTATAGTATACACCCCATCTGTCAGTTAAATGTGCAGCAGAGTTCAAATTGCAGTGTTATGGTATGGTTATGATATGGTAATGTTAACATTCATTTTAAACAGCTAGTACCTGAGAAAAATCTTAGTTTGCTGACTAAGACACATAAACCCTATAGATGGATAAGACGGCACAGTTTATTTCAAACCTTGTCTGTGAGGTTTGCCTGAAAATGGTGCTGTTCTTTACTGGATATATATTGAGCTTTGAGATTTGTTTATCCTTGTTGTTTGAGCCGTGAATGAGGGGATTATACGAGGTGAACATCAATAAAGGAGTTCCATTCACTACCAAAATGAATAAGCTTTAAGATGATCAAGGTTTTCACCAAGGACACAGGTTCAACAACAAGGAGACTGCTTGTATTTGTGGCACACACCCTCTACCTTTACTTTATCTGGCATTTTGAATTCAAGATGCAATTTTGCTATATGGAAATCATCTACTCTAGTCCACTGTGCTATCTCTTATGCCATGCTAATGAGAAATTGTGCTCAAAAAGACTGATTTACCTGGATAAGCTGAGGTTTGATGTGTGAATAAATGAAAACCATGGTGGTCCCAAATGGAAAAGATGAATATGTCTTTTTTTTTTACCTTTGCCTTTGTGAGATGAAATCCTGCTGGGTGATACCTTGCTTGAACTTAAATTTCTAATACAATGAGTAACAGCTGAACATGAGCTTCATAAAAGCTTCATGGCACATCTCTGAATATAGTTTATTAGCTTGCAATAGGTGTGCAGAAACAACAGGGTAATGGCATGTGTCTTTTTAAATATCTCTCCATTTAAATAAGTTGCATCTATGTATTTTCAAAGAGTAAGCTCGCCCACATGCAATGCCCCTGTACATTATTGGGATTATCTAACAATCACTAGTGTTTGAGATTTCTACTGTACAGCATATGTTAAGAACCGTTTCTACTTTTCCAGAGTGTGAAAAAAACACAAGACCGAACATGATTGGAAAGGCAAATGTTAATTACACACACATAGAGCATGGGCAACAAAACATTTAAATCTAATCAAGAAGCTAAATTATTTAATTAGATATGCTGAACTGAATATTATGTTTTGCAGATTTAATGAGCTTGATAGGGACTTTGGAGCAACAAATCATATTTCCTATCTCCAAGCTAATAAAACATACAAAGTAACAGCACATGGTATGCAGTGGCGGCTGGTGACTCAAAAAATTGAGAAGGAGAGGAGGAAAACCAACCCACGGTGTTATGTTATTTTACCCAAATGAAAATAAAATAACTTGAAAATCACAATCCAGATCCAGTCCCAGGTGAGCGGAGAGCAGCAGCACGTCGGACCACCACACACCACCATAGCCCCACCATGGGTCCAGCCCAGACAGCTGAGGCGCTCCCCAGTTGACTAACGCAAGTAGGTAGCTAGCGCTCGATTCCCTTTTTTATAGATAGAGTTGAAGATAAAATTTGGAATTTATCTTTGGACCAATGCAATATCAATATTGAATTCCGGTTGTTAGGGTTTGGTTAGGGAGGACATCCTCTGTTGTAGCATGATTTTCTCGTGCTGGCCAATAACAGCAGCTAACAGATTAGCATGAAAAAAAAATGAAGTACAAGACCGACGAGCCTAGCCACGAGGCTAAAAACAAACCTAGCTAAGCTAGCGGCGGTCGAGGCGGCCCAGAGGAGGAGAGGTTGGGAAGTTTCTAAAAGTGCGATCAAACGATTAACCTAATTAGTTTGAGGGAAAACAATAGCTAATTAATTAACTGAACTTCAACTTAATAAACTTCTTTATAAATTAAAGGGTTATTGAGCTACTAACTACACACATAGCTAATAACTATGGACATACAAATTAATACATTAATGCAATGAACAGTTAATGAATGTCAAGGGCCGATCTCCCTCTCTCTCTCAGCAGGCAGCAGGATGATAACATCTTTGCACACCCCCACTTGGCTGGCTGTGATAGGGACATGGTGGCAGTGTTTGCCAGATGTTTTTGAATTCAGAGTTCTGACTGTTCTAACGTTTGTAGTGTTAGAAACGCAGGAGTTGAGTAGACGGACTGGAGCAGGTTTCTCTCAGAGGGCTCCTTTCTTTCAAAGTTGGCTGGATGCCGGCTTTCAGCACATTGTGTGTGGCTTGTGGATCAAGTTGGAAGGGAAAAGGAACCAAGAGGACAGAGGGAATCTTTGAGGGAAGAGAAGAGCGCACTTTAGGCTTCTACTGTAATTATAGTTTCTGCAAAAGGTAGAACATTGTTCGATGCCAATGGTGCGAAACTTTACACCTCCCATCCCTAAATCTCTCATGTCTAAATGATTTCCTTTCTTCCAATTATTTCTAACTAATTAATAAAGTTTCCGCACATGCCTGATTCTCCCATGTTTGAAAGTGTGGCCTTCTTGGCTGCTGAAGGATACGAAAACACATCTCATGAATAAACAGCATATCATCCACAGACCACTAACCTGATAGACAATGTTAACTGCAGGCTCACAGATGGCAAGTGAGGTCACACATAACATTACCACATGCATCTATTTATCTAAATATATATGTAGGTATACCTATACATATACTGTATGCACCACAAATGAATAGGTAAGTAAAATAAAATGAATACAGGTCATCCAGTGTTCTGGGTCTCTGCAAAAAGGAATGTGCACTCATCTCCCTCCCATGCGCAAGAGGGGGAAGAGACAGTCCCCGCACCTACACACACACACTCTCTCCGGATAATTGTGTTAGGCAGAATTGGCTTTCAGTTTTGTCCTAGATGTATTACAAGCTATGACCAATTTACTGGTTATGTAAATGTATATTCACATTCATTCTGTTTTATCTCTTAAAAGCGTCTAAACACATTGTCTGTATCATTTCCAGATTAGCGGATATGTGTCAACAGTTCCTGTTAGTTCAGTTTCTATTGTTCCTGCATCAATATCGGCATGTTGGATCAAAACTTCCTACTTTTCCTATATTATTAATTATACATACCATATCAATTGGCATACATTCAATTTTGCATTACAAAGTCAGTTACTTCATTCTTTGTTCCATGTGTGAGTCTGATGAAATCCACATATCATCCTGACTATGGGATATTAGACTTTCAAAGGATGAGTGCTGGGTCGGTGCCATGCACAACCTGTGAAAGCAGGTTGTAAATCAATAAATTAGGTTCATCACCAGTTGTCACTCAACATTCCATTGGTCATCCCCCGTGAGACCTGCAGGTCTGTTTCTTGACCCAGAGGTCTTGTGAACAGGAAGGTTAGGAAAAGTTCACTCAGTTTGCTGTGGAGGGAAGTCAAATTCTGCTCACCATGCTACAACGTCATCATTAGATCTGCTAAATGGGTTTTGCCACTTGGGATTGTATATGTTGGACAATCCTTTAGCTGTTTCTGAGTGCTAAGAGAATTCTTCTTGATGACTTTCTTTGCAAGCCCTTAAGAGGGCTTTCTCTTGGGGTAGCTGTGGTAGAGCAGGTCGTCCACTAACCTCTGGGTTGGCGGTTCGATCCCCAGTTCCTCCTGTTCACATGTTTAAGTGTCCTTGGGCAAGACACTGAACCTTAAGTTGCTCCTGATGGACAGGCCAGCGCCTGGCATGGCAGCTCCGTTGCCATTGGTGTGTGAGTGTGTGTGAACGAGACGCCAATTGTAAAGTGCTTTTTCCCTAAAGGTAGAAAAGTGCTATATAAGTGCAGTTAATTTACCCTTTACCTTCACCTAAAATAACATTATTGTTTGTGAGTTAGAGCTTCTTCTCAGTTCCCATAAGTATGCCAGTGTTTGCTGACAAGACTGCATGCCACTCCTTCTATCAACCACTGCACAATACTCTCAAAGTTTTAGTTTGCACTGGAAAACAGCACCCATAATTCAATATGCCTTTGTAATGTAAAGCAGTTCAACAGCTTTCCCACAATCCCCCACAATGTTAACTTTGTTGTTATAAACAAAGTTAGAACTGCTGCAGAAAGTAGAACTAGACCGATAAATCGGCCTGGCCTGATATTAGCTTATTACAGACATATACAGCAGGTTTCGGTGTTAATGTCGGCCGATAAGTAACAAGAAATGTCATATAGGTTTGAGGTCATTTAGAAACAGTCTCTATAACATAGTTTGTTGACCAGAGAGCATGGTCAAGTTGATTTTTGCACTGTAAAATGTCTTGCATAGGATGTGACTTAAAAAAAAAGGGATCCATATCATGATTGTTTGTCTATGTTTAAGTGTTTATATAAAAAAGAAATTACTATCAGCCGATATATTATCAGATTTTTTTAAATTCCCAGATCGATATCAGCATCAAAAATCTAGTAGAGGTCGGGCTATAGCCGAAACTGCTACAAAACTAACACACACACACAAAGATCACGAAAGCTATAATTTGACTCATAACAACATGACTATCTATCTATATCAACCCCATATCAATGATTATTTCATTAAAAATATTTGAAAATTGATTGACAAATACACACTTTGATTGCCACACAGACACATTTTATAGTAAAGCTTTCAAAGAATCTGAGAAGCCACCAATTAAAGAGACAAAAGAAGATGTGAGTGCTATTTGTTTGATCAGGATGTCTCTGCAAAGTGCCTGGCGTCATCACACTTTCTGTGTACAATAGCAGAAAGTCTGCCAGAGAAAAGTTGTTATTTGTTCTTTCCAAAGTTCCATAAGTGACAAATCAGCATTGCAAATAGACTTTTCACCAAGCGGTCAAGGCAACCTCCTGCTGAGCCTAACGTACCATGGTCAACAGTCCCTGCAGTCTGTCCAACACACTCCCTCCTGAGATTGGCAAATTACCTTACACTGCATTACACAGATGTTTTCTGAGATAAAGAGTCTCTATTCCTTTTCTTTGTTAAATCAGGGGTTTGATATTTTTTTGAGGGAAATTACACCAAAACAAGTAGAGGTGTTGTATCTTCCTGTTACGTGATAATAATATGATAATAATAATCTGCTACTTTATCATTTGAATCATGTCCATATTGTTGCTATCTTGTTTGATAGCATATATATTCAATCTTTACCTAGCTAGTAAGCCTATGATTTTGCTGTAATGAATGCTCAAGCTGGACTCTCAAGTTTCTGGATGGAATAGATCAAAACATGCCTTTGGTTCTTCTTTTAACCATGACCACAATCTGTCACTAACTTTAACCAAGTAGTTTTTGTGACCAAGCCTACATTCAGACCAAATCAGGCCTTGCGGCAATTAGAACAGGCTTGTGTGACAGTGTGGGAATGTCACTACATGGCCATGCTGATTGTAACACAAGTAGAAATACTAACCGGTGACTGCACGGCAATTAACATCTTTGTACTCCCTCATGGTAGGGTTGAACAGATGATGTACAGTTATCACGGCGCAGATCGATCAGTCTTTCATCTTCACAGTTGCTCAGTAAACAGTGGAAAGCTACAATGCTACATGGTAAACAAAGTTCTTCTTCACCTAGGCAACCTCCAGTCTGATCTCCAACTTACATGACTGGCCACTGCTGTGTGACGCCGGTTGCGTCTCTCCAAAAGCTGATTGTTTTAACTTTTCGCCTCAGGGCCGCTGTGTTTTATTTTAAACACTCTACCCACGTTCAAATGAATGGGAGGACTAGTGTTTTCGCCACAGCACCTGATTTTGTCTGAATACGGCCTAAACCTAACTAAGCCTTTACCATGCAGGAGGCAGAGCAAAAAACACGTGAATTATTTTTGTAATGGTTTTGAAAGGCATTGTGTGAATGTGTGTCATCCTCCCATTTTACAAATGAGACTTATTGAGTGTAAAAGACAGATGAAGATTACCACATTAAAGGCCCCATGAAAAGAACAAAAGAAGAAAAAAACATTTGCACTCTAAACTTGATGTACCTCTTCCGGGGCTGGACTTAATATGAGACCAGTAAACCAGAAGGATATCAATTAAGATGTGACCAGATTTCATGAGAAGGTAAGGATGGTTCAAAAATCTGTGTTAGTTTATTTGGTTTAAATTTCACTTCCACCTCCTAGTAAAACTGATGGAATCAATACACAGTTTTCAAACAATTAAAGTTTTCATTTTTCACCCCATGCAAACTGTTGGGCAAAATTTGTTCAAATGATAATCAAAGCAATGCATTTTTAAGGTGTCTGGTACTCAGTACTTTGCTATAAGAGAGGATATGCCTATCACTTCAACACATTAATATGCACAAGGCCTCGCAATCAATGACATCAACTTCATGAAAACCTCTGTCATTTCCCTATCAGCTGCTGTGGATTTACAAAGACCGCACAAAGGCAAACACGGTCAATTAGCTTCCTAGCAAATTAATATGTGCAATCATCCTGGCTTACATTGTGTTTACCTAGCATGATATGCCACTTAGCACAATATTTACAAGAAAAAAACTGATTGTACAGCCCCACACTGTGTCTCATATGTGGACCAGGATTTTCAGTGAGAGGGATGAGGACAGCAATCTCTTTGTCTCCCTAATGTTTGAGTAGGCAGTCATCTTGGATGCATATTAAACTATTTGACAAGAGGAACAACCTGGAAATGACAACGCCAAGTGATCCTGCCTTCTGTAATATTCACATTTGGAATGGAACTGCCTTCGCCTGGCTGGAGATATTGGCAAAGAAAAATTCTTTTTGCATTCTCTTGTAAAAAAAAAAAAAAAAAAAGTTGTGTAAGTCATGCTTATAGACTATTGGTTGAGATTAATGCCCAAGCTTATGGGAATGAGCTCTAAAACAATAACCCATTACATTGGGTAATTGATCATTTGAAAAATCTATAGCAATCCTTTCCCCAGACAAGAATTAATGTCTCTGTGGACCATAATTCATTAACTGCTTGGCAAACTAGTTAGCATCTTTTCAAGACTGAGAAGTTAAAATACAAAAAGAGGAAAATCTCCTGCTGACCTGTTACATAAAGTCACTGGACTTCCCCTGTTTCCCATCCTGCATACCCTGCTTTTCTACTCTCATGTAATGGACAATGATGTCAGGGTACAAGGTTGACAAATTGTGCGCTATGTCTAGTGTATTCCAGAATGTGATAAAGTGTAGTAATGGATTGCAGGATTCAAATTACAGGAAGGATATTATTTTAGTAATAACCATTTATTAGTAATTCTTCTTGATTAAACTCTGCACTAATATATATTTCCAGAACTGTGAACCTTATTCAAGGAGTAATGCTCCCTATAATTAAAGTATGATGATGGCATGCACGATTTGAATCAGTGTCACAGTGGAAGAAATCTATAATCATGTCTGGTCAATGGTCGTACTGGGCTTGGACGACCTGTCTAGTGTCTGGCAGTTCAGGCAAATTTAACTCGTCCTGATTTTGTGTTCTCAAGGCAGCGATCAAATTTCAAATGTGGGGCACATCCTTGGAGGGTGCTGGAAAACACGCTGATGACCCAGCAAGTGATATTACACTGCCATAAAAAACTCAATCATGTCAGACCTTGAGTTCAAAAGTTCAAAGATTGTACTGTACGTTCTATTGCTCCTGATTTGTATTTTAACTTCTATTAAAGCTAACTTACAAAAGGAAAAGCAGAGTCAAGTCTAGCCAGGCTGCATGAAGATGGAGAGGGCTGAGCTAAGTGGCCTCATTTGGCAGAAGGGAGGCTGGGATTTCACAGACTTCTGCGGGCAAAAACATCGGTATATCCAGGATGTCAACACACCCTGCAGGCACAAAGGTCTTTTGAAATCTGCAAGCAGGCCAGACACTTTAATCATCAGAGGGGGAAGATAAAGAATGCAGGCTCCATATCAAAAGTGGACACTAATAACTTGTTTGGAGGTTGGATTGAAAATAATATTAAATATGATTATTTTAACCAAAATTCCTTTTGTGCCTCTTGCTTGGTTGATGGACATCTTAGGTCCTGATGGAGGGAGTTGTTGGATTTAGAAGAAATTGCTATCTTATCCTTGTTGCTGTCATGTTGTGTGTGTGTCAGTGTGTGTGTGAGCAAGGAGGCTCTGTCAGTCTCCTTCTGAGGCACAGACAGAGCTGAAACTGACGTGAAGGACGGAGCAGACTGAGCGGCAGAGAAAAACTAGTCCTGCCAATAGTTCTGGACAACAACACCACCACCAGACTTCAATGCACTGCGAGAACCATGTGCTGGTACTTTATGTAGCACCCAAGTAACTGACAGTCCAAACTAATTTGCTGGCCAGGTTTGAAGTGCTGAATTGCAAATTGACCCAAGCAATCAGGCCAAGCTGACCAGAATGGCTGAGGGAGCAAATGAAGAATTTAACTTTCAAAGTAAGACACTTGCCCTTCAAGTTTGTTTTGTGTATCATTGAAATGAATAGATTAATATGCTCATGTACTGTGTGGTCAGGTGATTTTTTCTGATCTTATTTCTCATTAAGCCTGTCACTCAGGTATGATCTCAGGGGTCAATTACAGCTAAAGCAATGAAGGGTGTGACAGTTTAGCATGGCAGTTGTGAATCCATTGTCCTTTTGCACACAATATTCATATTTCTTAGTAATTCAACACATAGGCTACATGATCCATTATTTGCAGATTCTTCAGATTAACAGTGTTGTTTCTTGGTTTGAGCTGCAATTCTAAATGTCCTTTCTCCTCTCAACCTTATGCTTTTGCTTATCAATTTATCATTTCAGCTTTTATCTTTTGTGCTTTTTCAAATTACCATTACCAAATTACCATGATTTAAAGTCAATTTAAAGTAATTTTAAGTCTTGAATGTGTTATTGGCTTATTTTCATACTTCTTCAGGTTCTTTGAAATGCCCTTGCGGTAGACTGCAAATGGAATCTTACAATGCAAATATTCTCAGTTATTAATCATTTGTATAAATCTGCCTGATTGGATCTTTAACATGGATTTATTCTACTGTAATTTAGCATAAATGAACATCATGCACCACACAGAGCAGAGACCCCCTCAGAACCTATTTTGTCATTATTCATCAGCATGTCTTTACTTTTTCAGGTCTTAAAATTGTTTTAAAATTTGAAATATTTCTTGGCTGTCCTGTTCTTGGCAGTTTATGTGGCTTCATAATATTATAGGATTGATTTTGTGCCTTAATGACCATTTCACCTTTCTGGATTATGTCACAGAAGAATTATACCATGGGACTGCATAGTTATATCTGGCCTTACACTGTGAATGACAGTATCGTTCTATTTGCCTTTTTTCGGCTGCACCGAACAACCTATCAGTGGCCACCAGTTTGGCCACACACACACACTAATATGTGTAGATAATTTTCTAGTAGTTTTCAGTGATATTCCTATTAGGATAATTGCTTTTCTATTGGTCCAAACTGAATGATACAAATGTCCAATCTATTAACTTTAAAATGTATAATTTGTACAGTCAGCTGACTAGAAAGGAACCCAGGACATAGTGCACACCAACCTCAGAATGTCTTGTCTGCAACAATGTGTAATTTGATACCACCACATGGTGTCATGTCTCGTGGGTTATGTTAAGTTCCATGTCTGTCATGTTTCTGTTTCCTGTTCTGGCGTGTCTGTTTTATTTTGAAATCCTAACCTTCCCTCTCGTTTCAGGTCCCTTTACTTCCTGCCTTTGTGTGTTTTCCCGCTGGTGTGATTGTCTGCCCCACCCTAATTGTTTCCACCTGTTCCCCATTACCTCCTGTGTATATATTGTCGGCGTTTCCCTTGTCTCGTTGCCAGATTGTCTTCAACACTCAATGTCTTCATGTCATGTTCCTTGATCCATTGAAAATCCTGACTGTAAGAACTCTTTACTTTTATTAAAACCTTTGAAAAGCCAGCCTGATCTCCGTGTCTGCATTTGGGTCTACCTGCCTTGTTGCCAGCGTAACACATGGGGCACGTTTTTTCAAATCATACATAATGGGGCTTTAAGAAACAATATCTGAACTATCACTGTTTTTTATGTCCACAGCTAAATCTGACCAAAACACCATTGCATGGTACAGCACTTCCTGTCATGTATTAAAGGCATAGTTTGACATTTTTGTAAATGAGCTAATTTTTCTTGGCGAGTTAGATGGGGAGAACAATACTACTCTCATATCTGTGCATTACCTTTAATATTAATCTTGCTGTTTAATTCAAGATGAACTTTATCACACAGTACCAGAATTTGGGGTATTGTCTAAAGTTGTAGTAATTGTATTTCAATCTTTGGCATTTAGTTTGGTATACCATAAAAGCCAAGTGGGCAGGAGAAGGCAAGAGCTTTTTTCAGTATCGGACTCAGAATGTGAGTCTGTGGTTATTTCCTGGAAGCAGTTCGTATCAGTGCAGTCCCAGTACAAACCAAACTCAGCAAACTCTCAGTAGAATGGATTTGCCAGCCCTACATAGTTTATAAGTCCAGTTCTGAGAACTATTAGGATCATGTTATGATCATACAGCCAATTTGATATTTGTGAGTAAATAAGGAGTCTGTCTGTCCTCGTCACCAGTGAAACTTTCAGTTTCAGTCCAGCACTGACATACTTACTCTTGGTCAGAACCTCGTTACTCTGGGAGTTCATTCTCTATATATTGTGGAAGACATCATGTTTGAGAAAGACAGCAAGAAAAATGCAGCACAGTGTTGGTAGAGAAGACAGACCGGTGTTGCTAATATTCAAAGTCAAAAGCAGCAAAGGATGACCCAGATGTGGATGTGTATCTGCAGAAACAGAAGCTGCATTTGAGAAAGTGCCACATGGTGTCACTTTGAGGTTTCAGTCAAGAGGAACACCGAGCCTGTTTTCAACAGAGCCAGTCTTTTGCTGTTCAGAGTCCCTTGATAAATAGCTGGGCTGACTAGAGGCCAAGGGCATATTATCAACAGCAGAGAATGTGCTAAGGAACACATGACAGAGGCAATAAGCATCACCTATAATGCCAGCATATACACGTATGCTTAATTCCACAAACCTAACTGCTGCTTAATATGGAAGACATGCCACACAATGAATATATACAGTGCAAACACCAAGGATTCTACACTCGCAGGGTTTCCGGTGTTCTCCCTTTCTTCTTGGCAGGAACAGACTAAATCCCTTGGGCCTTGAATAATGTCATATAATCAGTAAATGTCTGAGAACAGATGCACAAACTGGATGAGGTTCTCAGTTATTTTGGAGAGGCAGTGTTAAGGAGACAAAACGCAGGTTCACCTTGAGCACCTAGATATAGTGAAACCTTTTATTTAGCTGATATATTCTCCATAAAAAGTCAGCTATTTGAAGTCAGTCATGGCTGAAAAGGGGGAAAGCTGTGAGTCACATTGACTTTTTAAAATAAAAAAACAACTATAACATTACCATCACCTTTTAAATCATACTGTGCGTTCCAAAGTGCTCTTGAAAATCTTCCACATGCTCAAAAAGCAGTGTCTCGGAAGCCTTTAATGGCTATTTATCCCACTGATGTACTAATATATGTGCTTTGAATACAAGGACATCAATCAGAGCACATGAATACGTACTTCAGGGCAGCTGTCTGTCTACCACCTTAGAATATACACATAAACACACCTACATAAATGCACATACACAAACACACACACCTCTCTGGTGTGTGATGCATCAGGACTGTTGACAGATGAAATAGATGCAGATGGGCCAACACATTTATATCAGTCTTCCCTTCTCTCCCTACTTCCATTTCTCTCTCTCTTAAACTAGTCATCAGTCAACATGGAGCTTTCACTCAGCCGCATCAGGCAGACTGCCACGATATTTATTGTATGGAGGCGACACGCAACTATAGCACCACATCTGCCCTTCCCTCCAGTCACTGTAGGAACCAAACTGATTTCTGCAGCCTACTTCATTTAAACGACAACTGTAGAACCTGGTGTGCCAATAAAACCCACACCATATCACCTGCTCCTGCAAGGGAAAATTAACTGAGAGTTTCGCATACAAGCCTCCCTCTTGAGTGTTTGGTGAGAAAAAAAAGGCACAACAGGACATGAAAATCCAAACTGGTAAATGCCTTATCTTGTAGTGCAAAAAAAACAAAAACAGAATAGCAACCCTCTAGGCGTTCCTATTCTAGTCATTTTCAGTCACAAGAAATACAACTTGAACTTCTAGCACAACAAAACCCTTGATATGAGGCTAAATCTACCAGGCACCATTTGGGCGTCTGTTATGTACACAATATGCCAATGGGGTTTGCCATTGTGCATTGGAAACAGTGAAACTAGATGGATACTCTGTAGGCAATGCCAGGATTCAGCAAATTGAGAATCGGGAAACAACAACACTTGCAGTAATGAGAACAAATATTTATAAGCAACACCAATGTGGCCTTCATCAGGGTTTTTGAAACAATTAATTGAAAAGCTGACATCAATTCATAAGACTCACTGAATTCAACATTAGAAACAGCTGAACTAAGACCCATACAGAAACAGAAGATAGGATCATGTGACACACAAAGACACACTCTTCCCAGTGAGAACATGACTTTATTCATCGTTTTAACCACTAACAAAGATGAGGAGGACCCAAGTGCAGAGACCTCAGGATGTTTTAAAGACACTAATACTAAATAATGAGGCAAGCAGAATATAACACAGGAGACTCATGTCAAAAACAATAATCAAAGGTAAATAGAACTGACAATTACTTCAAACCCAAAGATAGGCTCTCCCTTCAATACATTGGTGTTGTCTCTCATGCAAGGTTTGGCCTGCATGCAACACCGACAAGAGGTGTGGTGCTGTGGGTTCGATGTAGCTAATTAATAAATATTGAGAGGGAGATCATAGAATGTAAACACTGTATGAGAACAATGCTGCAGTCTGTAGTCTGGTGGGATGATATTGCACAAAACAAGCTGATAGCACACTGCTAAAACAATGACCAAACACAAGATGCATCATGTCAACAGTGTTTCTATTGGCTGACTGTGCCAATTCACAGGTCCAAGTTGAATAAAAGTTGAACTATGACCTACAAGTCTGCTGGAGCAGGCTGGACTTCACATCGAAACAGGAAAAGCACATTTGTTGAGACTGGTACTTATATGGGTGCACCTTTAGTCTGGTGATTGGTTGTGGTTATACCTGTGGTGCGTTTCAATAGTGGTTTAACAAACCCTCGTTTAGTTTCCCTTGAGGGAGTCCCCATCACCATGACGTTCCAATAAAAAAAAACTCAAGTGGACATCTGAGACATCGATCCTCAGAGGGCCAAGGGAGCGAGTGAACAATGGTGTAGGACCCTGCCCCCACTTGCTAATTGGCTTGCATGTATTGTGCAATGTCATATCAAGGGCTGAGGGGAAGTGAAGGATGGTATGGAAAACGATTACTGAAATGCAGCACTTGTTACCCACCAGTTGGAAGACCAGGGAGAACACCTAAGGGCTGGGTTGTGCTTTAAAATAACTAGTTCGTATGATGTACAAACATATATAGTTCTTCCAATGCTGGAAAAAAGTAGTGTCCATGGCATGAACACTACTTTCTGCTAACAATCCCATGACGCAATGAGCTGCAT
This sequence comes from Macquaria australasica, assembly GCA_005408345.1. NCBI lineage: Eukaryota > Metazoa > Chordata > Actinopteri > Centrarchiformes > Percichthyidae > Macquaria > Macquaria australasica. Next base: position 1,696,367 of record SEMN01000060.1, on the reverse strand, counting down.
TTTAAGGCTGAGTAGGAGTGGTGAATGAGTGAATTGTTTTTCCTTAACCTGGAGCCTACATTACCCATAATGCAACTCAACCACTGATGTGTATAATCAGTGGAGCTCCCCTTTAAAGCTGGGGTAGGCAGTTTTCTTTTGGCGTCACTGGGCAAAAATGCCACATTAAACATGCAGCATATTGTAATTCAAGTGGTCTGAGAGCAGACCTTTACTTCAGCCCCCCCTCTTGCCTCTGTTTTCAGGCTTCAGAAAATCTGTCCCGTGATGGTAGACTTTAGCCTATCACAGGTTATTTCAGAGAGGTGGTGTGTTCGTATTGGCTAAGCTACAAGAGCAGATGTGTGTACACGTCCCTTCAGACAGTGAAAACCTGATTCAGTGGTGGAATGTCCTGCCGAAAATCCTGAAACTTGATAAATGTCCAACACCTCCTTTGCCTACAAAACGGCGGGAGGGACCGTGGTCTCAGTGAGGCTCACGCCGTTAGGTTGCACAGATTCTGCCTACCCCAGCTTTAAGGGAATGCTTATTTCCACTACAGGTTGAAAAGTAGGATTAGCACCAGGGATAGAGCTTGTGACACACAAGGAAAAGACCTCGTGTTTGAAATGTCAAATTAATAAAGTTATTGTTTTTGACTTTGGCTCATAAGATTCCACAGCTCACCCCGACTGTTTTTGTCGTGTGACAAACTAAAGCACCACCAACTGTTTCCCTATGAAATCACCACAGCTTCTGCCAATGGCCCCCTTAAGAGCAAAATGGAAGGGGAATACAAGATAAACAAGAAAAACAGTAAAAAATAAACAACATTTAAAAAAAGAATAAACAAATGAACATAACAGGAAATCAGTGATTTGATGTTTGTAAATGGCACACACACAGATCTCTGTGTTTTCAGTGAGTTCACTGTGCAATGTGAGGTCTCTGATAAATTGGTTATGCTCTGTCCTACTGATACTTCTGGACACCTCACCTAATTGAATTTGCAGCTACAAGGCAGAGGTCAAACTGTATCCAACTGTTCCACTCATGCAAATGAGTTTGGGCCTTTGAAAATCCTCCATCATCAAAGTGAACGGATCTGACACGTTCTCCGGCTCGTGAAGAGCTGCATAACCATGTACCTGATTCAGCATGAGCAGTTCTATTGTGTCTCTTACAGAGATTCTCAAGCCTTGTACAGTCTTGTTCTGTATGTGTGATGTATTATACTCTTATATTGTCAACATTTAACATTTATATAAGTGTTGATAGAAGTTCTGTGAAATTTGGCACACACCGTCTGCCCTTGCACTACAAATCTGTCTCAAGTTCCATCAACCTACTCCAATGGTGTTTGGGATGTTTTTGACAGCTTTCCCCTGAAGGCATTTCATTGAGGTTTTTGATCTTTCAACACCAAACTTTGTACTTAGCCTTAGGAGACTACACATACCATAATATCATTACATTCACACTAATAAAGGTAGTTAATGAGGTGGCGGTGAGTAGAGGTTTTTACTGCTTGATTGCAATTTACTACAGACTGATACAAGCAACTGAGCAGTGTTTGTGTATGTGTGTGTGTGTGTGTGGTGGATGAAATGTGAATTACCAACATGTATAATATCAAATAAATTGTATTACTGCTGCCAAGAAGGTTATGTTTTCACCCATCAGTTAGTTTGTTGATCTGTCAATTGGCAGGAAATGTCAAGAGCTGAAGAACGGAACAGATTTCCAATAAAATCTGGTGGACAGATTGGACTGATTTATTGGATTTTGGTAGTCATCTGGGCGTGAGATTTCCACCATTTAGAGAATTACCATTTTCTAGCCACAATTATGAAACTAACAGATGTAGAGTTGATTCCAATTATAAAAATATGTTTGCAGAGTCCAAAAGGATCAGCTCAAGTTAAAAGATAAGTGATGGGAAGGAAGGAGAATTGCTAAGTGTTGGCAGAAGTTTGAGCTCTTTAAGTGTTTCTTAGCTAAAACTGCATTTTGTACAGATGTCTCAATAAAAACAAACAAATGAAGCAAGATTGATGTAGAATAATCATCACACCACAAAAACTAAGCATATAAAAAAGAAAACAGTAGCAACATGCAGACAACAAATGACGTGAGTATTACAGAGTTGCCTTTGTCTGTGTCTGCATCTTGTCTCAGCACTTACACTCACTAATGTGATGTCAGTTCTTTTCTCAAACAACCAGCTTATTCTTTTTGGAGCATGTGTTATAAATGAATAAAGAAGCTGAAATGATACCATAGCACTTGCTCAGTGTTCTGCAGAAGTGTAGACGACATATCTGCACCTGCCAGGACATTATCAGTGTCAGGAGCTGACAGCACTGACTGAAATACAATGTCAGCCCCCCTTTTACTGTGTCATGCCACATCCTTACCTGCTGACAGCTGTTCTTGACTTTGACACCTGAGGTAAGCAGCTTGCCAGCGCTGTGAGTCAGGAGCGAATGGTGGACTGGAGTCACACTGGAGGTCAGACTTGGATTGGTGTTCTGGAAATGCAGTTTCAGTTGCATAAAAGGTTCATGTAAGGTAGCATTCTGCAGCTTTTTCATATGAATACATTGTATTTTATGTTGCACTTATATAGACTTACACTTAAATAGTATTTAGTGGTACTAAAATAGCGTCATCAAATGATGAATCATTTGAATCAAGACAAAAAAGTTGATATAATTGTTTATTTTATAATTATGTTTTTAGTGGCCTTTAACAAACACCTTTCTATGGCAACAAGACATTTCTTAGCATAAAAAGCTAAAAAGTTGGAAAGATAGAAGAGAGCGTGGATATCATGAATATGGAAGTGGTAGGTTTTTGAATGCTAACAAATAAATTGTTGTTTAACTTCATTAAAATGAAGTGTTACGGCTAGTAGTGCCGTGTTTTTTTGTGTTGTGTTTGGTTCAGCTGTCTCTCCCCTGTGCTCCTCCAGAGGCCTGTACGACGAAGCAAGTTCAACATACCCAGGATATCTTTTCGTTATCTGACTTCACTAAGCCTGACAACCGCAATCCTGCTAAGCCATCACACGATGGCAACCCAGGGTTTCCCAATTTAGCCATGTTTGCAGCATATGACCAATTACAAACATGACAAGTGTACCTCCAGCAGAGCAGCATACTTTAAAAACGAAGAGCAAACTATAATATTAGAGAAATACAAAGAAGTTAAACACATCATCCAGGCTAAAAGCAATACAGCTGCAGCTGCCAAATGCAGGAAGGACAGCTGGCAAAAAACCCCCGACTGTGTGAATGCGTAACATTAAATTAACAGGCTTATGATATCACTGCCCCATCATTAGGACACGAGTAGATCTGACTATAGCCTAGTTACATTTGTGTATTTCATTAAATGAACGTGTTGGCATGTATATTACAATTTTAGCCTTATTCTTTCCGGTGGTGTAAAACGGACTTGGGAGCAAATAAAAAATAAATATAAAAACATAATTCAAAGCAGTAATTAGGCTTACTTTCATATCTTATAAATACAACAAGTAAAAGACTTGAGTGCTTCAATCAGTCTCTGTTGTAGGATGATATCAGGATAAAAAAGACAATGAAATGGTTTTAACATTGCTTGCAAGAAGGTGACACAGATAGTCCCTCTGATGAGAAACTATCTCTCATATAAAAACAGCCCCTCTCATGATCTGCACACCGAGCTCCATGGGATTTTCTATTGGTGATGCCATTTTCCAAGAGAATTGATTGGTCAGTAGGCCCTCCCCCCTCCTGCAGCAGGCGATCGAGCACGGCTGGTTCCACTTGCTTTTCAGCTCAGAAGCGACGTCAGGAATTTAGCTTTCTATAAAGTTGAGGCTAACATGTTAGCAAACCGTTGCCTACTTACACATTCAGCAGACATGGCTCAACATTAGCTTTTGGAGTTGAGAGCAGCTCAAATGCAATCATACAGTAAATGTCTGTTGAGAAATTCGTAATGATGAGCAAAAGGTCTATGGTTGTTTGGATTTAAGACCAAAGAGACCAGAGGTACAAGAGCAGACTTCAAGGTGAACAGGGTGGATGATCCTCTGAGACAGACCTGCTGTAGGTCCACCTGCCCCCTTCTTATGATTCCCTGTTCAACAGTCCTGACCTTAGTAGCCTAAGAGACAAGTTTTATACCCCTAAGCAATTCATTTAATTGCACTGGGGAACAGTTCTTGTTTAATAAAAAATATTTTCTAAAAGTGTGTTCTACCTTCTTTTGCTTTCAAGGCCAACAGAGCCTTGTGGACATAGTAATAAACCCCTGCATTATTACATTATCAGCTTCTACTCCTGTTTGATGAGCTACGCTGAGCTTCTTAAACACTGAATAATCGAGATTATCCATCTTGTGCTTGATATGCCTGAATTTATTCAGCCTCAGGTGGTTTCAGATCATTATATTACTGCTTATTCTTAGATATGTTTTATGAGTAAAGTTGAGCTTTATAGAGAGAGTGCAAGTATTTGTAGATATTTTACACGTCAGAGATCAGAGATTTTGAGGAATGAATCCCTAATAACTCAGCACGTACATACATAGGCTACAGTCAGTTCATAGAAGCCACACAGCAGGTGTCAGGTAGGTCTTTTCATGAACATAATTCAGTGGCACTGTTTTGCGTTTCCTGCAGCAGCAACCATGCATTGTGTGAAGAGGAAGACTTGGGTACTTAGCATTGGCAGTGTTAGCCAACATGGCTAAACAAAGAAAAGATGGTCACTCAATTCGATCTTGATGAACAGAAAACCCCAGGAAAAGAGACACAGATTAGTCACTAGGAGGAAGGGAAGCATGCTTAAAAGGAAACCTGTGAGTCAAATGTAGAGTGAACATTTATTCCACCCTCTGATGATGAAGAGCCCTCCATGCTGAGAGGGGTCAATGAGGACTACTGCAGATTTGGCTCCTTTTTCTTTTTGAACGGGTCTTTCTAATTAGTCTACAGTGTCAGTCCACAGTGAGTCACTATATTATTACTGGTACTGTGTAAAAGTACTGAAGCAATGACTGCTTAAATTATTAAAGATGTTGCTAAAATCTATAAGAAATGTAATTTTGTAGTTAGCTTTTGGTAAATGTTGGAAATATTTTAGGTAGACTTATTATCTTAAGCAACATGTCCAATAGCTTTTGCTGAATTGTATTATATGTCCCACTATAATTGCATCCTTTCCTGACAGCTATGGCTTTTCAAGGCCCCTTCTAATAACTGCGGCAACAACACAAACTGCCTGTGTGTGTGTTTTCTGCTCAGTGTGGCCATCACTTTTAATTTAAGGTTCTGTCTTCATTAAGTGGCCTACAGTACAGTAGATGAGCTACAGTAGATCAATTGTGTCATGGACTGGAGGTCACCTCAACTGTGCTTTGAATTCACTTTAAATACCTCAAGAATCCGATTTGTAGGCAGCTGGCCTTGACTCCTTTGCAGCCAGCAATCTAAATGGCAAACAGGGTATTTGTAAAACCACAACACAGAAGAAGCTAACTGTATTTCAGTTAGCTATTACTTGACATGAACAAAGCATCCGTCATCACTAAAAGCATAATTTTCCTCATACATCAGTCCTAATAAGACAGAAGTGTGGTCAGTCTCAAAGCAATCCAATCCCCTTTACCCATGGCCCTCTTCTCTCACCAGCCTCTAATACATAGGCTCAAGGTTCAAGGTTCAGCTTTTTTGTCATTATACAATACAGGATTGCACCATAGACTGTATATAAAGATGGACGACATGACAGCTCCCCAAAAGTTCAGTTCAGTTTCAGTTCAGTTTTATTTATATAGCGCCATATCATAACAAAGTTATCTCAGGGCACTTTTTCGAATAGAGCAAGTCTAGAACGACTCTTTATATTTACAGAGACCCAACAGTTCCCACCATGAGCAAGCACTATGCGACAGTGGCAAGGAAAAACTCCCTTTTAACAGGTAGAAACCTTGAGCAGAACCAGGCTCAAGGTGGGCGGTCATCTGCCTCGACCGGTTGAAAAAAGTGAAGCCAAAACATCTGGATCACCCCCTGGTGGCTGGCTGCAGTATAGGTCACAAACCCTGCCCCCTCCATGTTAGCGGATGGGACATGGGCCAAACTGAAAAGTCAAAGTACACATCAAATATATTTTTCCCAAAGATGGTTTCTGTCATTTTAGGTAGTTTTTATCACATTGATGTTTGTTCAAGTGTTCGATTTTCTGATAAGTTTGGTTTTAATTAGTTATTTGATACTATAAAAACGTCATGATTGACAACTGTGAGTGTACTCGAGTGAACTTGATACCGCGGTTCCACCGTGGATCACTACTGCGCAGACTCTGGCTCCAAATGACGTCACCAGCGCAGATGGCAGCTCCCGTATCCAGGGTATTTTGGCTTCATTTTTGTACAGTGGGAGGAAGTGGAGACGTATCGTCCATCTTTATATACAGTCTATGGATTGCACAATGAAATGCAATCGTAGCCACCTCCATGCTACACACACACACAAAATAAATAAACAAATATTCAAATATTTTAAATTAGAATAGAATAAAACAGTAAAATAGGCAATGCCAATTGAACAAAGTACATAATATAATGGTAATGGTATGGTAATGTGCATAAGAAGACCAACATAACACAATAGTTTACAGATGGAGTGCAATGTAAAGAACAGTGTGCAATCTAGAACATGTATACGATGTAGAGCTGAGGTGGGCAAAGGATGTCATGGATTTGAGGAGTCTCACAGCCTGAAGTAAGAAGCTGCTCTGTAGTCTGGTGGTACGGCAGCCGATACTTCTGTATCACTTGCCAGACGGCAGCAGGGTGAACAGGCTGGGGTGGGTAGTGTCTTTAGTATCCTTCGGGCTCTGTGCAGGCCCCTCATCTTAACAATATCACTGATGCTCGGTAGACCAATGATGTTCTGGATGGTTTTAATCACCTACTGCAGAGCCCTCCGGTCCTGAGCCGTGCACATCCCGTGCCAGTTTGTAATGTTTCCAGTCAGAATGGTTTGATTCTTAAGTTTCCTTCCAAGTACAGCCATTTCTGAGCTTTTTTTTTTTACCAACTTGGAGATGTGTTATGTCCATGACAGGTTCTCTATGATGCTGATTCCGAGGAACCTAAAACTGTTTCCTTGCTCCACCTCAGCTCCACTGGTGTAGACAGGGGTGTGTGTCTTCATTGCCATACACAACGGAAAGAAACAGGATGAATGCAAAGTAATTGGATGTTTCTTTCCATTCCCAGTAGATTTGTCATGCGGAGTTGAGGGAAAAGGTCAGGGAACAGAGAGTTGTCAAACAGTACATATTCAATCACTTGGATCCTGCACACAGCTTGCTGCTGTGCTGTGAGCTGCATAAGAGTTATATAAACCCTGTGATGATATCACCTCAGCATTGTTTGGATGTAACAGAGTCATCACCATTATCCAGGCAGGCAGGAATAACAGTGTAGAGCAAGCTAAGGACGCCTTTGATCTCTCATTTCACTCAATCAAATCCTGCTTTAAAGCGTGAGCATTATGCCCAACATTTTTGGAAAGACTGAGTGCAAACAGTGGTAGTTGGTGTCCAGCCTGCTGACATAGCTGAACTCAGTGAAGACTGCCAGCAATTTCTTGATTCCAAAAGGCAGTGATCCAATCACAGCAACACCAGCCTCCTCACACTTACTGACTCTGAGAAATTGGCTGCAGCACAGAAGCTTTTACAGACTCTGGCAGAGGAGTCTGGACCTGGTGAATGCCTGATAAGGCTGATTTGAATGAGACTGCATTCTCTTTTGTTTTGATTACAGGAATTATAAATATCAACAGTGACCCCCACTTGTGATGCAGCCCTAAATTAATATATTGCATGGATCAAAACAATGCAGGCAGTCTAGTTTCAGCATGACTCAATGATGCCCTCAAGTGGCCTGAGCCAGCCAGCTGCGGCCAATACAACAACAAGACGACAACAGATACTTAAGTTCTTGCCTTTGTGTTGTGCTCTGAATTAAGTTTGCTCCCACTCAAAATACACAGTTGAGAACATTCATTACCACCATCTGTCTGCCTTTTTCTTGCTCTGTGCCAGATGGATGATGGGGGATGGGATCTGACATGCATGACTGTTGATGACAAGAAGAATCATCAGATATTCTTTAAAGTTTTAGAGTGGAGCAGCATGAAAGCTTAACCATTATTTTAGCATAGAGAATATCCAAGAGCTGAAAATGCCTTGACCATAAAGTAGTGGATGACCTGTGACTTCCTGTTTAAATAATAAAAAACAGTACATTACACTTTTGCAGTGACCTGAAATTCTGCAAAAAAAACAAAACATCCTTTGTAATTGGACTTCCAAAGGGGGCACATGTTCATTATAAGTCTCAGATCTACATTGCATTCCTGCTGTACACAAATGGCCCCTATTACCCACCAGGCAACTTGCCTTTGTGTCTTTGACTACATCAAAATAATTGCATTCTTTACTCTGTGGATAATTCAGTGTTGCTGTGCAGCAGTTAGCCTGGGCTCATTTGGTAGAGCAGTCACACATGGTGACACAAGCGGACAGTTTGCTACATATATTTTTTGCCAAGGCTGGTTCATGTAAGAGAGGCAGCAGGTCTCTAATTTGTGTCCAGCGAGGCCTCCCCTCAGATGGCTTTTGGTCACTCTGGAGAACACAGTTAATGGTGGATGACATACGTTTACTACATATTGGTTGCTTGCTGTATCATCTGGTTAATGACTATCCATCCATCCATCCATCCATCCATTTTCTTCCGCTTATCCGGGGCTGGGTCGCGGTGGCAGCAGGTTAAGCAGGGTTATCCAGACGTCCCTCTCCTCGGCAATGCTTTCCAGCTCCTCCTGGAGGCATCGTAGTCAGATGCCCGAACCACCTCAACTGGCTCCTTTCGATGCGAAGGAGCAGCGGCTCTACTCTGAGCTCCCTCCGGATGTCCGAGCTCCTATCCCTGTCTCTAAGGGTGAGCCCAGCCACCCTACGGAGGAAACTCATGGTTAATGACTAGTTAAACATGAATTACAAACACTTTGACCAAAAACAGCTCTCAGTCAACTAATCGCTTTTAGTTTGACTTTCTGATGTATAACATTGGAAGCTTGTTGTCAAAAATTCCACTTTATAAATGTAAATTGTACAACTGCAGAAATGTAAACATCTGGGATTTAATGTAATAATGGCTTATCGAGGATATTGATGAGAGAAACACCAGTAATTACAGAAACTTCTTTTATTTAGAATTACACAGAATACACTTTTTTTAATTCACAGAAAGACAAAACTCTTTTTATTTGCTGATAAAGTAAATAACAATAGAAAGACACAAAAAAGAAAGCGAGTACAACAAATATAATATTCTATACCTTACCTCTTATTAAGTTAATGAATATAAAATTACTGACACTGGAATCTATAGTTGCCACTGAAAATGTTTTTTGTCTCTCGATTGCCATACCTACTGTATACTCTCAGAACTCCTATTTCTCACAAATGCACAATCTAACCAAATCATGATGACAAATATTGTTTTAGTATGTGGTCATACTTTGCTCATTCTTGTGCTTTGTGTTCTCACACCATAATTACACTTTCACTTGCACGCTCTCCTTTGACTACTCACTGGCTTCTTAAAAAATACATGGGACCAAACTAAGAGACAGAAAGAATGTATGCGGCAGCTGCACAGATACTGAAAACGGACAAATCCAAATCCAAATTGACATTTCCAGCCAGAACAATTTGCCCTGTAATTCTAAAAGAGTTTTTTTTTGTCTTCTGACTGCAGAAACCCTTGATTGGTGTCCACAGTCTTTGTGGGTACAGTACTCTTGAAAATCTACTGCGCCAAGCCCCCCATTGTTGTCACATTGATTCAGTCCATAGGAGGCCTAGTAATGACTATATGGTGCAGTCTCCTTCAACTCATGGTACCCCTGGTGGTTTGGCTCTGTGAAGAGATAGAGAGGGCAGTTAGGGCTAGGAAGTACCACAAATCTATCTCTTCTACATTAGCCAGTGCTTTTAAAAGACTCTTTTAGAAATATAGGTGGTTCAGATTGGTTTCAAAAAGAAAGAACAAAAGCAATACATTTCCAGACAATAAAGAGAAAAAAAAAGACTAAACAATGTTATTTGAAGTTACTGCCTACAGTTGCAAATGTTTCTGATACTGCTTCCTCAGGTCCACTTGGATATGACCTTATTCTGTATTCAGTGTCTGTTCAGTGAGAACTGCTTATGCTACCTTATATTTAAAGCACATGCTCTTCATTTTCAGAGCCTGTATCTGTAGTCTGGAGGTCACTTAATAATTTTCTGTACATCCCAAATGATGTAGACAAAAATAGCCACTAGCAGAATACGTTTGAGTGTATAGATAAGTGTTACGGTACCAAGACTCATATTCTCCTCCACCAGGGGCCTCTTCTCGCTGCAGTTTACCACTCTTCCCTGTGCTGCTCCCAGAATAGTCATGATATCCACTAGGTTGAGCTTCCCTTCCTCCTTGGCCTCCTCCACCTCCTCTGCCAGCTCCATTGCAGCCTCTTCGCGCTCTTCCATCTCCTCTTGGGTCAGCATTGCGTTCAAGCCCTGCCCTGCGGTGGTGTTGCCCACCTGTGGTGGCGCCAGCGAGCACAACGCCCTCACCTTCCCGTAGGACTTCAGGTGTGCTACGTTGGCACGCAAAAAGAGCAGGAGGACATTGAGGTCATTCAATGGGCAGCCTAGCCTACGTTGGTTTATGAGATCCAAGGCTGGGAGGACCTCATAGACAGAGATGAAGGTGGTGTCCCAAACAAAGAGTCGGATAAGGCTAAAGAGGACGATAGGAGCCAACAGGACATAGATAGCACCGTTGGCCACGCTTATCACCTGGAAAACCAACTGGCCAATCATTTTACACTGAACCAGTTCAGGAACCCAATTCTGATCACGCAGCATACCCGTGCGGACAAAGCAGCTGAACTCGTCCTGCAGGAAGGCAGAGAGGTGGAAGTAGGCCAGGTAGAGACAAGCAGCAGTCATGAACGTCAGGAGGAGGAAGCCCCGCAAGAAAAGCATGCTAACAAGGAAGTAGGAGTTTTGTTTGCACTTCATGTATCTCTCCAGTAGAGGGTACTCAAAGTATCGCTTCTTCTTGGCCCTGCAATTGGACAAGGAGAAGAGACTCAGCACCATGTTCTCTTTCATGTTCATACAGCTACACACAGTCCCAGCTGGGAGGGTCCTAACCCAACCACAATCTTCTACTTTTGGCTTCTAGGAGCTGCCCACCACAACACCCACAACAGTCATCCACTGAGACTGTTGGAGGTCAACAGCCTTGCACAAGGGTATATCAGTGGTAGTTGCTGAGGGAGAGGAAAGCATTACTCTTCACTTTCCCAAACCACATTTTTCCAGTTTATCAAGAGATTCAAACTGACAGCATAAGATCACTTCTGTAACCTTTGAGCAAGATTTCTCACTGGCAGATCATCTTTATTTGCTGCTGCAATGACCTTATTTCTCTACAGGAATCATTAAAGTTTAATTTAGCAAGGCGTATTCTAGCTTGGGGGCAAATCAACACTCATGAGATTGTGTTACTCAAACCATAAACATGGACATAAAGAGCAATGGATATTCGTGCTAAAAGCTAACAATCACTGACTCTTACCTTTGCAGTTCAGCCTGAAATGTGAGGGGGTTCTTAGTGGTCTGGCGCATATCCAGGATTCTCTGGGCCAGTCGTATTGAGCGGTTATACGACTTGTCCAGTTCGTCAATTATGAAGAGCAGGTCTGAGCTCAGTGTGGGCATGACGAGCTGGCGCCAGATCAGAGCCGGCAAGTACATCAACATCGCCATGGCCAGAAGAGAGTAAGGGAACATCTGGATGGACAATGAGAGAAAAGGGTGATGGAGATGGAGAGAAAGAAATCACATATTGGCAGGAAAGAGTTGAAAGAAGCAGATGAGTCACATAAACGATGGCTTCACAACCCAGTATTATAAATGAACAACCACAAGTCCTGGTTTAGAACTACTTTCCTGTTTGTGACTGGGCCTTAAATGTCAACTGCACTGGGCCCGAATACTTTGCAAATGGTTTTAGAAACAACACAGGTTCTGCTTATTATTAAAGGGATTCACATTTTCAACTCAAGTTTTATAAGGAGAAAAAGGGTTTCAGCAGTTTAACATCATCAGCCACTCTAGGTGGGAATTACAAGTCAAGCAAGAATATCTCAACTTACTTTGTGTACCCATAGCGAGCGCTCCTCAAAGTTCCCATCGCTGTCAAACTCATGATGCATGAGAGAGTCCCAGCAGTATGTGTCTATATAGCTGGCCTGCTTGATGGTGAAATTGTTGGGAGGGAAACAGCTGATCTGAGGCCCTGCAGAATAAACAAATGTTGATCTGTAACATTATCTGCTAATATGGGGAATTACCTTCTGCAGCCTCCTTCGATCCTGCTTTATCAATTTGCCTATAAGCAGTCTCTAAGCACTCGATATCTCTCTCTCTCTCTCTTTCACACACACACACACACACACAGTACTGGAGGTCCACTACCAGACACGTACATGTGAACTTCTGCATGCCCTTTTCTTTTCAGTGGTACAGAATTTCACTGGAGAAATCATATGTTTCCAAATGGCAACCTGGCATTTAAAAACCCTGGGAGACTCTATTCCAAAATTGGGTTCCTCCACTTTATATTTAGTTCACCTTGATATAACAACATATAGTCCAACCACTTAAATCCACGCTCCGCACCCATCTGTCATTTCCCAAGGGTGCTCCACCCTTAAACAGAGAGCTTGGGAGGGAACACACTAAGGGTGTGCCCCACCTAATTCAGAGCCTTAAAACAGAAACATGGAGCTTCTATATTTTACAAGCAACCTCCACATCTGCCCAGTTTTCTGCAAGTAGAAACATGCTGCCACTAATTTACTGTCAGGATGTGATTTCTCCTGCCAGTCCACCTCATTATAAGTAACCATAGTCCAATTATACTACAGGCATGTATGTGTGTGTGTAATTAATCAGCCACATTTTAACATATTGATAGTGACACCTAAAATATAATTATGGCAGCTGAGGTTAAAAGTGACCTTGTATAGATATTTACAGAAAAAAGAGGTTACAGCTTGTATTTTCAGACTGACACTGAACTCAAACTCAACATGTACGTGAAAGCAAAACGGTATTAGCAGTGCTAGCCATACGATTCTTCAAATGTCATCTACTCATGAAGACAGTAAGGAGAGATCTATATTAAACAAAATATGGAAATTGGAGATGGAAATCTAACAAATGTACATTTGAGATTCAAAAAGTATATATTGGTCATTCAAAACATTTTTCAAAACAATGCACTCTACATTTAGAATATATTTGGGCCAATTTGTAATGACATATTTAAACCCTATTCTGAATTAAAAGTAGATTTAATTGGACACCAACATGGTGAGGCTAATGGTAAGGACAGATGGTCTGAGAAGTGAGCAAAACAGTTGTTGGTCGTCATCATCCATTATTGGCTGCCACATAATGAAATGGTGTTACAGTATGTCATTTCTAAAAAGATTTTGTAAAGTTGTCTGTCCCCAAAGCTGTCACTTCACATAATCTGCTTCCAACTGTGCAAACAGATCAGTGGCATAAACAGATTTTTAATGTGATTGGTACCTATTTGGATGTTACCAAATGAGCCAAGAGAACATAATGTTACTGAATGGTCTTGTGTTTTTAGGGCTATCAAAGACTTTAATCTTGAATTTTGCTTACAGGACACTGTAAAGCTGGTAGCTACATCGATACTTGCTTAGGTTACAGTTGAGGTGAGTGCTGGAGTTATAATACTGACACCACTGTATGTTCCCATGCAGCAATTACTGTGGGAATCTATTTTTCTACTTTGCGTGTGAGTGCATGTGTGGGCACATGTGTTGACAAGTCACCCTAAGCAAAAAAAAAAAAAATAACGACAACACATGCCTTCTCACAAACTCTTGTAAAATATTCTCCCCCTCAGCACCCACCCCTGTGAGCCATTATGGCAAAGTGAGGGACCCTAAATTTCTGCCACTGCTCCTATTTCCTACACCCACTCCCCAATTAACATTGGCAGATCATCCCCACATTTGTGCTTTGAACAAGAATTCTTGGCTGAGAGTCCAGGTGCAAGTAAACCAGACTCCAGACAGCAGCGCAATCAAGCACTGTTGTGAAACTGACAACCCAGCAGATAGGCAGCCAAGATCCATCAGTTGAGCCGCGTACAACGGCACCACAGCGTGTTCTACGCCCCCCCCCCCCGGTTAATCAACATATCCTCTCATTTGACTCAAATAGAGGGGAGCTGCCACAGAAGAACTTCGCCTTGTAATTACAGTGTGCCAGCGTTAGTGAACACTGCTCTCAATCATCCCCCATGGCAATTAGCATCAGGAGCACTAGGCTGATTGCAGACCAGCTCTGGAGAGACAACGTTTAGTTCAAAGTCAAGGGAGTCAGCCTCCTCTGCAATAGACTTGTGCTGTGGACTTTCCACGTATACTGTGGATTGTTAGTTGTGCTTTTTGTGTTCTTTGAATGATCATGGACAGACAGGCTGTGGACATGTTTCATGTGACAAACCACCAAATTTGATTCAAAACATGTTTTCCCCCCTCGTCTAAAACACGTCTGGCAGTAAAGAAAACAGCACAACAGTCAATACACTAATGAATGGAATTGGAGCAGATTGTGATTTTGTGTTATCAGTAATTTTGTGTTGTCATTTCATTATTGTTACCGTGGTATCTATTATGCTGAGGGAGGTCTTAATGGAGTCAGCAGTTAATGTCTTCCTTTTATGATAGGTGATGTTTAAGTGTTTCCTCTCTCTTGCTTCAGAGCACCCTAATTTTGTTAAGGAAAGTGCCGTGTAATTACAGCACTCATTGTTATTGCTCTTAATATTTAGTTTCCTCAAGTAGGAATTGTAAGACACGAGGAGATGTATCTGAGTGCCAAGATAAAAGCCTGCTGGGAAAGAGCGCAGATATCCTCACTTGTTATGATTCAGGACTTTTAACTCAGCTCTGAAATAAAATTCATTTGGGTCACTTCTTCAGTACATGAAAAATTAGATTTTTGTCTAGACCCTTGTGTTAACTTAGATTAAATACCATGGGCCACAGGAATAATGACCATCTTTCTATTAGTATGTATGATATTCCTCCTTATCACAAGTTCAACTAAATGCAGTTTAGTAAATGAGTAAAATAAGCAATTCAAGGACAAACAGTTCATGTGCAGTTGAAAAGCAGAAAGACCACAAAGGCAGAACACAACCTCAGAATAAAAAATAAGCGCCCTCATGAATACAGGGTGTAATTAGGGGCAAAAGCAAGTGAAATGCAAAACAAATGTCCTAACATGCTGTAGTTTTAAAAAAAGGATAGGAGAAAGGAAAGGACTTGCTCACCCAGGGAGATCTCGCGGGCAAAGGCCATGCACACCAGCATCAGCGGAAGGCCGACAGACACAAACTTGATGACCTTGTCCAGAGGAAGCTCCAGCTCCAGGTGGTTGATCCGGTTTATCCCAGAGCCGTCCTGCAGCAGGGCATCAGATAGCATGGCCTTGGCCGCCGCCTGGGCGATGGACATTTTGAACACCTACCCAGTGATAAGAAATAGGTTTATTTTTTGACACAGTCAAGTAGGAAAGGACGATATCGTGTGCTCTCCGTGCTGTAAGTACAAATCAGACTTGTGACCTTCGTCACATGCCGCTGCTTGCATTTTTCTATCTTATCTTCTCTGCCACTCTTCACTCTATGTGATATAATAAAGCAGAAATGCCTATGAATCTACAGTAACCTTTAGAAAACCTTTAGAGTAGTGGATTGCTTTTCCAATTAGGAGGAAATTTAATCAGAAATGCTATTAACATTATTCCAAGGAAATGTCTTCACTTACCTTAAGTCTTCCAGCTTTCTTTGGTGATACTATTAGAAAATATGTTTGCAGAGCCAAAGAGTTCTTCTCAAGGCCCGAACGGTGTTGGAAAGGTCCTTAAGTATTCAGGGAGGGCCTCAGTAAATGAGAGGTTGGATCTGGGCTGGACCAGGCCGAGCTGGGTCTGGCTCTAATTACAGAGAGGACATCTGAGAGCGTGTAGGCGCCCAGATGGCACTGACTGCAGCAGACCTCCAGTACCCAACACTGGGCCATGCAGTTGTGTGTTTATGTGTGTATGTGTGTGTTTCTCTGGTCTGTCCACACTGTGAGGCACCGAGGTTGTGGCCCACTTCAAACAAGTGAACCATCGCCAGTGGCTTTTTCAGCCTCTGTCATTCTTAGACTATTTTTACTGCATTTCAGCCTCAGAGCTACTGCTAGCTGAGACATTGTACTGTACAGCAGGGATGGTCATGTTTCTGACCTTTGCAGTACATGTGTTTTTGAGAAAAACTAACAGTGTGTAAAAATTCTATTTGATTGAGTAGATCTGACATACAGGACCTCCGTGGATGGTAAGAACTCCATTGTGGTGTTTCTGAATATGAAAACATGTGGAACATAAATGAAACAAACAAACAACAATAAAACTTTTTAGCATTTGGCCACTGCATGGGATCTGTATTATATGTTGTGCTATAAATCAAGGAGAGTCATCAGATTTGCCAAGTGAAGTTTACTGTTATAGATGGTTTGTTGAATTGGGTCTCCACAAACAAATCTGTTTTCACTAGAAAAAGAACAGCTTAAGTAATTTGTTGAACTGCTTAAAAGATAGGCTCACATTTTTTCACATATGTTAGAAAACAGTAGTCACGGGTTCATATGGTATGTACATTGTTGTTGTACAGTTGTGTTTGTGTCCACCTGATGAATGTAAATCCAATATTCACTCTCTTTAAGCTCTGTTTTTGGTCTCCACCAACTCCTGAGGGTAATATCTGGCTCTATAGCTGCTAAATGTTCCACTATGTTCACAAGCAACTTTGTCTGACTGCTGTTTGGACAGTTGGTGAAGTTATAAGCATACAGTGGGTTTTTGATGAAAACAGCCTGCTGTGGCTGGAACTTACGCTGATGAGAACACTGAGAGTTACTCAAAAAAGTAAAGTTGTGGGCCATACAACCAAAACAATGAGCTGAGAGATGTTAACATGCTCTATAAAGCTGAGCACCTGCAGAGTCAGGTGATAATTCTGTTTGCCACTATGAGTGACTTCTTTCACATACAAGTAGTCATTCCATCTCTGGTTAATAAAAAAATATTGATTATTGCAGCTATAATCACAGAAAGGTGGATCAGAAAACAATTGTATTGTTAGGCAATGACAAACAACCTATTTTGCCTAAGGTATAAGGAGTTGTTGGATCATACTTTGATATATATGACACTGTTTGTCTTGTAAGTTGGCATTTAGACCAGCTCTGTGTAAGTGGCTGTGGTAGGGGCTTCTTGTTTCAGGTACCAGGAAGTTTGAAAGTTACAACAGTGACAATAATTTAGTTTTTTCCTGAAAATTGCCAGGTTAACAGCAAAATATGGTATTCATGTCACATTTCAAGCAATCTTGGAACTCCTTCGGCTATTGTCTGATGACGATTTAGCCTCTGGGGGCAACAGCCAATGTTTTGGGGCTTCCAGTGTAGCCAGTGAATATCTGGATAAGCATGGATGTATAATAAGAACTGGATACAGCGCCGCCGCTCAGTTATTTTCCAGTGGCCACTCGTGGTATTGCAGCGAAAAATTCCCCTGCGGCCCAAAAAGCATTTTCCCCATAGGCCACACCATTGTAAAAGAGATGTCTGTAAAACTGTTGACAGGACACCTCGAACTGCAAACAAGGTCAATTATGACTCTTTCTATTATGAATTTTTATATTTGTAAAACTTTCCTCGAGCCGAGAAAAGCGATTTAAAATTCGGTGACGTCATCACAATGTAAAGTCTATGGGCCGAGCGGGAAGTAAACCTGGAAGCTAGAAACTTTTTCAGCCTATGTGCCAGGCAAGCAATTCTCGGACTGAATAGGTGCCATCTTTGGGTCCGGTATCCAGTTCTTATAATACATCCATGCGAATAACGGATATCTGGGCCAAGACTTCCTCTTCCATGCGCCGGTCATTGTTTACAGTCTGACAACGATTTCAATGCAGATATATTTTTAAAAAGCTAATCAAAAGCTAATCTCTAGGGTTCCGAGATAGATAAAAAGCTAATTTGTCTTCAGACAACAGCTGATGGGTTCAGAGATTGCATTTCGGCCAATGCGTTCCGCTTCTTTTGCTCTACACACGAAGCAACCAAAGCCCACTCAAACGCGATTGGTCAATACTACTCAGATTACAGACTACAAACAGAAACCAGAACTCTGCCAATACCAAAATCTTGTCCCTTGCCTACATCTGTTTATAGAGATAATATTTCAGGTAATCTACCAGGAACGTGCACTTGCATGTATTTAATTGGCCACTTTTGCCAGATGTCGTTGCATTGCGTTGTGGCAACTTTTTTGACAAAATACCTTGCTTTTGTTTTTTTCTGACCCATCTTATACATTGTATTTCCACATATTCATGTGAAAAATATATAGTTTAGCTGACCATTCTTGCATTATTAAGTATTGTATTCATAGAACATTTAACCCCACTGGGCTGAAGTGAACCACAGTATACAACAACAACAACAACACGACTGTATTAATAAAAGAAATACACTAGTAAATGATTTATGTTTAGTTCTGCTGCTGTAGCTAATGATAAATTAAAACGCCTACCTTAGTCTCTGTATGTGATAGATTATTATATTTACATTTTATCCCACTTACTCTCCAACTGGTGTTCTTACTGTTCAGATAGGGCCACTGGCTCCTCTGCTCCTCTGACCTGCTGCACAGAGAGCCCTCTGTGGAATAATTATAGAAGAAGTGTTTTGATGCTCATACTCTCATACAATTAGATCACATGTATAAATGTGGGTTATTTCACTCCCACATATGAAAACTTTTGAACATTGCTTCCTCATGGCAATATCAAGAACCTAATTACCTCATCACATGGTGCCTACTCCTAATATACAGTATTATTTTGAAGCCTTGCACGGCCCCTGCAATTCAAATTCCTCTGGCTGAAGGAGGAGAAAAGTAGCAGAGGCAGACAATAACAGACATTTAATAAGTGTTCTTGCAATTAAAGATTGACCTTTTTTTAGGGGGGCAGAAAACAATGTGTACAAGTCGCGTAAAAACAACACAGTGTGGCTCGTGCAGCTAACACCCACAGGAGTGATTACCATGTACTCCGAGGGAGCACAATCCACATTTCAGAAGTTGAAACCCTGTGGTCGAGCACTCTGTTGGGTTCTTTTATGATAGCCGGCTGAAAAGGTGGGAGAGCATTTGGGTGGGCGTCTTCCAGCAAGTTAAATCAGAGGCTAGAGCAGTAACCAGTGGGTGGGAGACAACACATGTGACAGGAAAATGAGGGAAGTCAAACCAATATTTAGACTCCTGACTCTGTAATCTGGAAATGTGTTAGAATTAAGCAGGGCCTGAGAGGGTTTGGAAGTGTCACACACATACATTAGTCTTGCTCTATGGTGATCCTGGTAATTGTCTGGTGTTTTGTTCTTTTTCTTTAGTGCTTTTCTTCTTTAAATGTGCTCGTGAATTTGTGGCGCTGCATTTGTTTGTTCAAACATATTGCAGAACTTTCATATCACAAAGTCAAAATCAGTACCTTTACATGTTTTAATTATTAAAATTGGTCTATTGAAACACAATAGATTATGACAACAAAGAGTACAAATGAATAGAAATATCCCCTAATTGTCTGTCACTTGCTCTGGAAGATCCATTTAAAAAAAGCAATCGAGAAAAGAATATTAATGAGCAACATACTTCACAATGAACAATCAGAACATTCAATATAACATGGTTTTTCTTTTTCTAGACATCTTCACATTAGAAACGAGCAACTCCATTTGTTTTAGTACAAAACAGAGAGCTGAAATTGTTTCACAGTTTCTTCAAAATCCTTCACATAAAATTTAAAGAGACGTTACTACTGAGGTTGTTTTTTTTTTGTTTTTTTTCTCTCTTTCTCCTTTTCCTCAAAATTGTCTTCTTCCTTGAAAGGTTTGTCAGTAAATGACACTGGCTCTGTCGGCCGGGGGACTCCAAAGTCATTGGCTTTCTCTCAATGTTAAGATGTGGGCGAGACAGTTTGTAGTGACTAGCAGTCACCCATGGTCACAAAAATACACAAGCCATTTTCTAAGAGTTGATGGTTGAAGTCAAGTATGTGCATGGCCAACAGCTACTACAATAGCCTTATTCAGAAAGTCTGCAAAACCTACAGTATATGCATAAGCAACTGTCATTGTCATGTTGTTCCTTGAGCTACCCTCTGAGGCCACACAAAAAATAGAATAAATATGCAAACCTTCAACACCAGAATGCAAACATATGAAAAATCCAATATACATACTATATGTGCAGTCAGTATACACCAGTTTACTACAGTTTCTTTTGCTCATGGGATACGAAAAAAAAAAACTAAGATTGTTTGAAAAGTCATGCTCGAAAAGGTTTGCTGCAGCGATGAGTCGAGTGTTTCGCTCATGAGGAAGAGACATGCCGAATGAGAGTGTTGTTCGACCTGAGAACCTATGGGTCATTTAAAAGGTGTGAATGATGTCACAGCAGTGGAAGCCAACACATACAGTCACTTCTGCTGACATTTGGACAGCATTACACATTTTTTCCCCCTCTCCTTTCTTTTGCCTCCTCACTCTTATTTAAGGAAGTGAAATGACACATTAACTGCAAAGTTAAAGCGTAGACTGCCAGTTGAAAATTGAGAGTACTTTCAGTCACTTGAAATGAACAGTTAAAACAGCTGCAGCCCTTTTTTGTAACTCATTTCATGGTGCCAAAATATTTGGACATCTTACATTCAATTAAGTAGTTGTTTTACACATACAAAGATTCTCACTGTGCAAAGATTTTTAGTCTTTTGATGCATGTGCAACTACTCAAGACTCCTCATTCGCCCGTCCAGCATTTCCTTTTTCAGTTCTCAGTAACCTGAATTCAAAACAGCCTCAAAATATCACAGCTCTCTGAAAGCATCAAATGTAATCATCTGCTTTTTTAACTGTTGCTCTAAAATGGGTAGAAATGTCCTCAATTTAAAACTGGCATTCATCTTCTCAGGCTTTTAGTCCCTGTGCCATTTCTTTCCACAAATAACAAGAGTTACAGAGTAAAAAAGTGTGCTACTATCCAAATATTCCAAGAGCTCACTGCATGAGAATATACTACAGTATATTAAAATGCAACAACACATATTCATCATTAAACTAATATCCGTCCTCTGTAATCACTATCATGATGATCATTGTGTCTGATTATACTCCATGGTGGCTCTGCACAAGAGTCTCTGATGAACTTGGAGAAAACCTAATATGCCCTTAAACGCTCTCAAAGAGTCACTTAGCATTAATTGTCATAGTTAAGTTTGTATGAGGCCATATTGAGGAAACAACTGAGGTCAAAGTCTTTTCCTCTATTCGACTACTCCAGTTCCTCTCTGTGCTCCATGCTCAGATCTCTCCTTCCTCCTCCTATGCTGGACATTTGCCTCCCCCTATCGTTTTCCTCCTCTCCGTCCTCCTCCTCCTCTTCCTCCTCCATTCCTTCCTCCTCTTCCTCCTCCTCTTCCTCTTCGTCCTCCTCCTCAGTGCCGTCCATGGAGTCGTCGGCCCCCAGCATGGCTTGCTGCATGGCCAGGGTGGCTGAGTCTGACGACAGCGACTGGAGGCTGTCCATGCTCAGTGGGTCTGAGGGGAGACAGGGAAACAGAGCAGTGGTTAGGAGGTGACACGCAGTTAAACCCAGTAAATAAACCCAATAACAGACCAAATCCATTCCAACAAAAGATTTCTACATTCACCTGTGCACCTAGGTAGTATTTATCAAAATTTGCTTTTAGGCAACCAAGGTATAAATTAGCTCCAGAATGAAAACTAGATGGAAGAATATCCCAACATAGGGACAGACAGCTAACACATAAAATGGACCTTGACATGAAAAACTAGACATTTCCCCTGGGTGACTGTTGCCATGATTTCTTTATCGAACTATTCTCAAGAGAGTTGGACTCTACATACTTTTAAATACACACACACTTGTGATTCATGTAGGAAAAATGTTGATTTTATTTGAGAATTTGATGCTCTTTGTTTTTGTCTTTTGCCTTCACATCTTCAGAATCAGAATAAGTGTACACATACAGAGAATCTGACTCTGTTTTATTCATTGCTCTCAATGTCCTTACACAGGAATAGACGTAACAGCTAAAACCAAGGACAAAACTGGACAAATAAAGATAAGAAGTAGACAGGACTGGTCTGTACACAAGTATCTTCTCACATAAACAAAAGAAAAGAGTCAATAGTGGTACCTAGTGGTTAAGATTTAAGACAACACACAAGATTACATTTTACTTCTTAACCTTTCATGCATATCTTTAAATAGCATGTACAATTTAGGAACTTAGGAAAAAACTTGGCGTGTATTTTTTATATATCTGGAAATGCTAGTGTTGGCCTACTGTCTGAGTTGTTTCCAGTTTGAGATCTGTGCGTCTGCAGAACTCCAGCCACAATGGAGTCGGGCCAGAAGCGCTGTGTCGGACGGTGCTGGGACTTCATCTTCTTTGCTTTAGGAGCTGGGTCGGGGTTACTGGCATCCAACATAGGCTGGAGGATACGCCGACGAGCGTTAATGAACCTGTGAGAACGAGAAATGGACAAACGTTGGTGGGGGGTTGATGTAGGGGATAGACATACCCTCAAGATACCCATTATTTCAGAAAAGTAAAACCTAGACTTAGAGTGTAATATTATTGATACAGATGATCATGGTCATTAAAAGGCTTTGTGGGTAAAATAGTTTGTAATAGGATACAACACCAGAAGAAATTTGGGGAAGAGTGAACGCATAACTATTTCTAACTTTGAACACACAGCGAGGTCCAGAACACTGTTAGGTTGTTTCTTGTTTCCTTATACACAGTCCATTGATCAGTTAGGTGACTTATATATCACCATAGATACAATGTATACAAAACAACATACTGTCATTATTTTAAAATAGATTTTATAAAATACAATATTTAGCCTTAGTGAATACAGAAATTTACCAGAGAAATATAAAACATCAGAAATGCAAATAAAACAATGTTACAGCCAACTTTTCAAAATATTCTTTGACAAATACAACCATTACCCATCAATGGATAAAGAGGTTGAATCTCCATTTTTCAGCACAAAGTAGCAAATTTTGCTCTTTCATCCTTCACTTTTTTTGAAACGTATACTCAAATATCTTCAATTTCTTGAAAAATCCTGTTGCTTGAGAACAAAAATATAAAAGAAGAGTGAATGCATGACAAGAAGGGTGCCACAATTTGATCTCAGGTGTACTTGATACATACGTCCAGGAGATGGCGCCACAGTGCCAGCAATGTGCTGAGGAGAACCGGTGTAGTTCAATTTAAGCAAAGCCTCCAGTCCTATTTATTTCCACTACAATAATATGAAGGGGTGTCTTTCTGTCTACATGTGCACATGAGGACAGCATCTTACCAGTTGTTCACTTGCAAAAGGGTTAGATTCGTTTGTGCTGCAATCTGCCTTTTCTCGTCTTCTGTTGGGTACGGGTGCTGAAAGAAGGAAGAAGCACCATCTCAGTTTTCAAACATACATTTTGATCAAATTTATTTCGTTTGACTTAATATTGACTTCTCGTGTTAAAACCAACAAATGAAACCTCTAAACACTGAATTTTTTTACTCTCTGATCATCCAGTAACCTCCTCCTTCAACTAGTTTAGCCTCCAATCTCCACACACATCCCATACATCATATTTTTCTTCTCTGCATCCATAACTACCACTTCCCTTGAAAACAAGGCCAACAGATGACCATTTCAGATGAATGTACACACACCCATACACACTTTGCAGCCTCACCATAAGATGTTGAAAGAGCCACGAGCGCATGATGTTGGTGGCATGTTTGGGCAAGACCCCCCTCTTATTCTTGGACTTCTTGTCTTCGCTGTCCAACAGGGACGACAGGTCCACGTTTACCTTTACAGTTAACACCAGGAAGGGAAGAGAAAGGAAGAAAAGAAAAGGAAAAACAGGAGCGGATGGTAGGGCTTAGTTATTGTTGCCACGGAAACAAAGGGAGACTACCAATTACCTATCTTTTTTTTCAGTGGCAAGGGCAGAAACACCTCCTCAAGTGTCACCATGGTAACTGAATTTGAGTAATGATACTTAAAATATAAAAAAGCAGCCCCCTTGACTATGTGGAAACACAAGAGGGTCAGTAGTCTGTTTGGTGCGAGGCAAGCCTTCGGTCAAAAGTTTGGATTTCACAGTTTGGTGCTAAATTAGTGAGGAGCTGGTGTAAAGTGTGACTGTGTATGGCTTAGTTTTTCATTTGTGTTGACCTAAGCCTGTCTTTGTGTTCAGTGAGAAATCATTATTCAGATCTTATTGTTTGGAGTATGAGTGCTGAAGGACGAGATGCTCTCAGAGTATTGACAGTCTTTGACAGTCTGCAGTGTCTATATGGATGTATGTGTGTGTGTGTGAGCCTATGTGTTTGGTTTAGCTAAGCTGTACTTCTGAGGACTGACGCTTGAGAGTCCACTATTCTTGTAAGGACATTTAGGGTTGTGAGGGTCATCAAGGGATTTTTGGCCAACATGTTCAGATTATTTCTGTGGTTGCAGTCAATAAATGGTTTGGATATTCTAGTTAAAGAACATATTAGGGAAGGGTAAGGCTCCAGGGTGTTAAAGGACAAGTCTGGTGATATTCTATATTTTTATTATTATCAACAAATCCCGTAAAAAGACACATACCAACAATGAAATGATCTTACTAACTAACTTTGTGGATTAATCCACCACTGAAAATAGTACCCAACACATGAACTATTTCCTCCTGTTTGAGTAACATTTCGTCACCTTGGAATTATAAGGTTCTATCTGACATTTTTGTCAAAATTGAGTTATTCACATATTCTTATTCTGTGACAATTTATTAACATTATGTGAGGTGTTTGTCTTAAGTTGTATGCATGTTTGGAATTTTTTTTTGTTTTTAGAAAACAAAATGGTTCTATCTATATCGCTAGTGGGAATGCAAAAACTTTGAAGCTCTATATCTCAAAATCGCTCAGAACACAGATGGAACCTTATAATTCCAAGGTGGCAATTTGCTAAAAACCACAGTGGCCAGATGTTTAAGGAAATGACTGAGCTTTTGTTAAAAAAGAAACTATTAATTGTGAGCATTTATGTCTTCAGTAGGAACCAATGGGATTGGGGCTCAGTGCTCGAAACAGGGAAATCTGAAAGTATTGAGAGACGGACTAACGCATTGTTGGTTTTGTTCTTTTCATGGGATTTTTTTGATAATAACAACCAAGAATATCACCAGGATATTGCCAGACTGATTTTTTAAATACCAGTTAATGTGATGTCTTCTTTATTTTAGCAAAACAGCCCATATTTCTTGTGTGTGGTGTAAAATCTATTCACACAGTCACATGTAGAGACTCACCTCTCATCTGGGGACAAAATGCTAGTCCCTCTGATGTTAAACCATTCAATTTTAAGGCTAAGACTTGGTTTTGGTTAATTTTAGGGTGTTAGGGTAAGCGTTGGGGTTTGGCATGTATTGGTTATGTTTAAAGGTTATCCCCAGACAAAGAATGCATGTCAATGCAATGTTGCAAGTGTGTGTGTGTGCCTCTGTGTGTGTACACTATACTACAATATGGGTGTGTTCATTTCATTGTGGAGATAAATGTGTGTGTGTGCTCTGAGGCAGATAATATGAAACACAATGTACCCTCGATAGCAGCCATTACCAAACCCTCTTTGACACTATCTGCAAAAAGCTATACTTCATATTCTGAATAAAAAAAATACTACATAAAGATGTATACACATTTACTTTACTGCCTGCATATTCATTAATATGTAATATATAATATGAGATAAATCTTTTTAATCTGTCATTGTCATTGTACCAAGCAGTACCAGCGACTTTGAGTTTTTTTATGATTGAGGTGCCCATTTGTGAAGGCTAAAATACTTCAGAGGGAAGCATATATATGAAAATTTCAAATGCATAAGCATGCAGGACAAAATGCATGAATAAATAAAAAACACAAGTCTGCTAAAGAATATAAAATTAATTAATTTTATGCAGAGCGTAGTAGTGGAAAGAATCCTGGCTGTCTTGGAGATAAATAACAGACAACCCCCCCCCCCCATGTCCATAAATACACATTCACATACACTCAGATCCCCCCCTCATACTCCCACACAAAAAACAAGACTCATTACAGTTGCAGCTGGGTGTCACGTGGATAACCCTCCTCTTATCCCCCCTCAGCCCTGGGAGCGAATATGTTCCGGGGGAAAGCGAGGTTGAATTAATTGGCGGCACCGAGCTCGAGAGTGTGATTACTCTGGGCTTGTCGGCAAAGTAGTGACGGGGCTGTGTTCAATTCCCAGCCCACATGTAGCACTCTGGCTCAGCTGGGTCGCGACTATTCACCGAGGCCTCCTCTGACTGTCAAGCACAGAATTACCTGGCTCAAACTGAGCCCCTCTTCAGGCCACTGCTGCTGCACATGAAGAACTGTTTAAAGTCCCCTGCTCCCAGTTTTTATTTATATCTATAGGCCAGGGTTGAGACTGCCTCACCAGTGATACGTTAAATCTACCTAGCCTGGTGCTTTTCTGAGTCATGCATATGTTTGAAATGTCATAAAAGAGAAAATGGCAGTGATTACAAAATTGAAAACAAAAAAAAAAGAATTTCAAAACACAATTTATGTTAAGCCAACTTTCATATAGAATATTTGATCTGCTCTACATTTGCTGGTCTATTGTTTTGCCCTCAGTCTGGTGTCTCAGTCCTTTGTTGTTGTGCTTCCTTCATTTACATTTTGAAAAGTCATAAAAATAACTTTCTGGTGGCTTACCACCTTCCTGAAAAACATGAAGGCAACAAATATTGTATCATAGGTAAGTTACAGAATGTCCTAATATGTTATGGTTAGAGTCTATATTCAGCTGTGATGACATGTTAAGGGTGGAGCTCGATTATATTTAGTGCAAGTAAGCAAATGTCAACTCAACTCTGACTCATCATTCAAAGATAAAACAGAGTGAATGGTTAAAAAAACACTGTATTAACATATGAGGCTAAACAGTGGTTATCTACTTTAGCTGTTTGCCTTACAGTAGCTAAGGTTAAGCACAACGTCAGGGAAACAGCTGTAGCTCTTAGTTGTCACTAGCATTGCTTTTGCCCTTCAACCATGCGGCTCAGCTAACTAGTGTAAAACATTTACCCTGACTAAGCTGTTGACAGCAGCCTTTAGCTCTAATATTCTAGATGATGTTTTGTGCCTTTTCATTACTATTGTTTGAATCCATACTCTTTGAGACTAGAGATGCTCTGGAGGTGTCATTTCTGGAGTTGACTAGAACTGTTACAGTCTCTTGTATGATGTATCTTTGAGCTAAATTTGCAATTTATTACTAGGATCAGTAATGAGGCTCATTCAAAGACGAAGGATACAGTGAGTGTCCCAAATATCCTAAAACAACTGCAGAAGCCTTTTGAGCTGGAAAAAAGGAAATATTAAAACCACAAATGTGTCCTTGTGTAATAACAAAAAACAATTCTAGGCATTCATGTGGGGTTTACTGTTCCAAAGCCTTTAATGGAAAGTAGATAAGACATGTGTGGTAATAATGTATTCTGTCCATAATAATTCCATAATGGTTTAATCTCTTTTCTCAAAGTGTTAAAGTGTGTGTGTTGTGTATTAACTTTGAATTTTATTTCCTGCATCTGTGTAAATCACATCATCAAAAATATTTGATCTACAGTATAAATGAAGTAAAGTCTCAAATGCATGTCCTTACATGACTTTCATTTGCAGTCGAACCTGACTATCATGTCAGCACCCTAAACATCATGGGAATAAACAATTTCCATTTTGTCTGTCAGCGGGGGGCTGGGTTCAAACAGAGACTATGAAAAGGCACCCAGGGGGGTTTCTGTGAGATGTAAAGAGGCCCTTTTAATAATAACACAGTTAGAGTTGGTGGTGAGGGTACAGGGGTGGTGTGTGTGTGTGTGTGGGGGGGGGGGGGGGGACAAATGTGTCGGCCAAAGCCTCATTGATCGGGCAGCTATACCTGTGAGTTCTGGATTTGGATGGTTCCCGACGGCAGCGCCTGCGTTAACACTTGCCCTTGCGATGTCACCATGGCAACCGGCTGGTACAGGGTCCCACCTGAGGGGATAATTTGCCATCATGAGTATCAAGTGGCTTCAGCAGCTACTGGTAGCCACATCCCACACTACCACCAGAGCCTTATTAACTTCTTGTCAGCTCCGCAAACAAAAACACAACAAACAAGAGATGAAGTGATTAAATTCAAGGTGCATTAATGTCCTTTAACCCAGAAAAAGAAGAAGGGAGTGTGCTTTTGCTGCTGGCTTAATTAGTCTTGATCAAAACACTCTCATCACAGTCTGTTTGAGCTCTTCAATGTGTAGTGATCAAAGGCAGAGACATTGATTTATTTTGGGTTAAAAGGGATTTCCAGAGGGCAGGATTAACATTTCACTGTACAGGCTTGACATTATAAGCACCTATCAGCCAAGCACCCTGTGAAGGATACTACCATGGCTCTCTGATGTACATATACACACAACTCAGTCACTACAGATGTATATTGAAAGATAACATTAAGATAATAGTATTTAAATCTTACAATTCATTGTAGAATGGTGTGCGTGCTTGTGCTGAATGATATGGTTGAAATAAAAAAAACATGCTAACCATACTGATTATTTTTAATTATATGCTTATTTGTCAGTATGGATTATCAATGTAAAACCATGATAAATATATATATATATATATATATATATATATATATATATATATATATATATAAGTTGATGTTACATAGTAGTAAACTATTTTAAATGTCCCATGCCTCAAGTGTCAGTTTCCGAAGAATGTTAATTATCATAATAATAACCTTTATTTATATAGCACTTCTCTAAATGCAGTTACAAAGAGAAAAACTGTTAAATTTGATAAAATAAGGAAGCAGCAAGGCAGAGGAGAAGAATACTAATAAATAAACATAATACCAATGATAAAAAATGTTAAATTGAATTAATTAGAATTAAAAATAAGATTTTTGAGCCGGGCAGCAACATTTTGGATAAGCTGGAGCAAAGCAACTATGGTGTCTTATGGCTAAGACCTGAATAAAAGGAATAGCAGATGATACAAGCATGTTATGTCTCGTCGGTTGTGTTAAGTTCATGTCTGTCATATTTCTGTTTCCTGTTCTGGCGTGTCTGTTTTATTTTGAAAAGTCTAACCTTCCCTCTTGTTTCAGGTTCCTTTACTTCCAGTCCTTGTGTGTTTTTTCCGCCTGTGTGATTGTCTGCCCCGCCCCGATTGTTTCCACCTGTTCCCCATTACCTCTTGTGTATATATTGTTAGTGTCTCCCTGGTCTTGTTGCCAGATCGTTGCCAATCCCATGGTTTGTCACGTCGCGCCTCTAAAGAACCATTTTTGTAACGAACTTACATTTTTTTCAGTAAAACAGTTAAAAGCCTGTCTGTCTCCTGCGTCCTGCATTTGGGTCTTTCCTGCCTTGCCTGGAAGCGTAACAAAGCATGGAACACTTGAAATCTGAGAGAGTTGGAAATGCTTTCATTTTGACTAAGGTCCTCAGCTGGAGGAAGCATAACTGAACCACACTTGTCACTTAATTTTCAAACTGAAGACTAGTGTCAAATATCACTCAAAAGTTGAATGCACTGTCCTTTATTTTAAAAGACAGATGACTCCTTGTGACTGCACAGGAAGGGGTGAAAGACAGTGGGCCAAATAGAAGGATCTCCAATTGAGATGTCTGTTGACTTTAGAGGTTTTGTGACATCTAGCTCTTAATTTCTAACAGACGTGACAACATGTGGGTTACATTGGCTGTGTCACTAGGTCTAAGGGGTACATACAACTGTGTGTCATCAATGTAGAGGTGGAATTTAATGTCAAATCTCGAGAAAAATGTGACCCAGTGGCAGCATATATAGAAAACAAAAGTGGTCCCAAAATACATCCTTGGGGGACTTCAGTGTAGAGGCCGCTCTATTGATGACATAAAAACTTCTACTAGTAACCAAACCAGTTGAGAGCCAGAAGAAGAACATCACATTGTACATCAGTGAATAAATACTTCAGCAGAGTAGACTGTTTGCACATTGCCAACTGGTCATTACCATTTATCCTCTAGTACAAATAAAACTGCACTGTGCACAATGTATTTTCTGTCTGAAACAGAAGTGTCAAACATAATTTCTCTACATTCTTATTTTGTCAGTTGTCAGTTTTTCCCATGACAATGACAGCATGAATTTCTACAATTCCCAATAGGTTTTCAATATCAGAATTTCAAAAATGTTTCCACCATGCATTAAGACAAGCAAAATTCTGTTTACATCTAAATGTGGGTTGTCTGAGGTAATACAGTTCAGTGCTGGCAAATACAGTCATAAAATGTTGTCCATTGGAAAAATGAAGGGTTCAGAGATTTAGACATAATGTATTCACATGTACTGATAGTGATGTGTCGTAAAAGCAAGTGTGACCATGGAAAATGTCTGTTAATGTGGAAGCTTCACAGTCTGTGTGAAAGGAAACTGCTTGCCTGTCCACTAGTCACATGGATATCAAGTTATTAGCAGATTTTGCTATGAGGAGTAAGTCACAGAAATTCAATTAATAGTTCAAATAATCCCTACCCCAACTTTTAAATGTGACATTGCACTAGATAACCAATACAAGCCAAAATATATATTGTATGTGTATGTGTCACGGTCCTAGTGTTTTAATGTCTGTGTATGTAATCACATGCTTACCCGATACCACTTGAGAGTTGATGGTAGTCATGGCGACATTGCCCTGTTGCAGACCCCCGGCAGGCACCACAATCCCTGAAGAGTTAACAGAGCTGGAGACAGAGGTCATGGATGGAGAGGAGGTCTGAATTAGTTCCTGGGGGATCACAGAGAGACACTAGTGAGCAAATGTAAAGAGGTAGCTCTAGTGTTTGTGACTGAAAAACTCCCAGCATCAAAATCTACCTGGTGAGAAATGACAAGGCGGGGAACGTTTACTAAGAGAGGGATACCATCACGGAACTGTAAGATCCACAGAGAGTCCCTGACTGACCTGCTGCATGTTGAGACTGGTGTGTGATGGAGAATAGGGTCCTCCGAGGTCGTTACGGAGGAGGTTGTCGCTGTGCATCTTGGTCTTGAGGCAGGTGATGTAACGGTTGCAGAAATCTTTACAGAGCTCATTGACCTTCTCTAACTCCAATAGGTGGATCCGCAACACCTGAATGGCCTTTACCATCTGAAGGAAACAGAGACAGACCATAAACAGATCACCTTCATGACATGCCACAAAACTGCAATGGGGTATTTAAGGAGTTTTGGTAATAATTGGACTTTAAGGGGATCATGGATTAATTAATGCCTTTTCAATACATTTTCTGCACAGTTTAATGGATTTTTAAGGGGAAAGACCTGTTCAAATTTACCAAATATCATTACCATCCTATATGTTTTTCAAAAACATTCAGACATAGCTTTAATGCTATTTGACATGCTATTTAAAAGGCAAACAAGACTATCAGTCTGTGAGGCTGTACTTAGGCATAGCACTGCTTTGAGCTAAATGCTAAGTAAATGCTCACAATAAAGTTCAAGTTCAAGTTTAACTTCTTTATTGTCATATGCACAACAATTACAGTGAAGCAGCCATTGGCAACGAAATTCTTGATTCTCAGGCTCCCTTCAACAATGCTCAAATAAAAAAAAAGAGGTTTCTGCCTGTTAAAAGGGAGTTCTTCCTTGCCACTGTCACCTAGTGCTTGCTCATGGTGGGAATTGTTGGATCTATGAATAATACTATAAAGAGTACAATCTAGAACTGCTCTATATGAAAAGTGCCCTGAGATAACTTCTGGTATGATTTGGTGCTATAGAAATAAAACTGAATTGAATTGAATTGTACAATAATGACAAAATGAATAAAATGTAATAAATACAGGTTATGGACAGGTATATATATATATATATATATATATATATATATATATATATATATATATATATATATATATGATAATAGTCCTGTCTATTCTTTACCTTTATTTGTTCAGCTTTGTTGTCCTTGTTCTTAGCTCTAATGTCTATTTCTGTGTAAAATTCCTTGTATGTATTCATACTTGGCCAATAAAGCTGATTCTGATTCTGATTAGTGTTGTACCATGTAGCAACATAACATTTGATAATTAACACTAAACACAATGTACAGCTGAGGCTGATGGGAATTCGATCTCAAGGTATTTGGTCATACACCAAAGTACTGAACAAAGCGAAATGTTGACCTCCTAGCAGCGCTAGATGAAAAGTGAGGGGATCAACAAAGTTATTATTCAGTAGTTAGAGGAAAAGTCAGTTGGACTTATCCTGTCTGTATCAAATTTTATGGCAATCCATCCAATAGCTGGTGAGATATTAGTGTGGCTAAACAAATCTATAAAAAAAAAAAAACACATTAAAACAATAGTGTATATTTTATTAATATGAATTAACAAGCCACAGATACATTTGGAACTAAACTGAAAAACTGTGGCTATTTTAAATAGCGTGTGGCTAGTGATCTATTATGTCACTTCCATAAAGCTGGGGGACTAGTGAGACAGATAAAAAAATAGAGAATGGTTAAAAGCAGAGTCAGATATTCTGACTTGTTGTGCCTACTACCGGTCAAGCTCCAAAAAACCTTGGATCCTCCATTTCCCATAATGCAACTGGATATTGTGTTTCATGAGACCTCTCCTGCCTCCTACTGTTAATGCCCACTTCTTTCAAACCCAACACCTCCAGTTTGTAATGCAGGTTTTTCTTTTAACAATGATTAGACTCAAAAACCAGACTGTCAGGTCACTAGATGTGGAACAAGTGAGATGAGGCGTTTACAGTCTGTTTTTAAAGGGTGCTATGTGACGAGAGGATGTGACATGCAACGATTTCTTTTATTGATGAGCAGGGAGTGACATTCAATTTTAATGTTTATTCCAGAGATGCATATAGATTGCAAGTATACAGGGGGGCTCTAATCCTTTCATCCTTCACTCTCCCAAAGCCAGAAATCAACAGATCTGCCTCTAATATGCAATGCTGAGAGGGAAACTTGAAGCTTCTCTACTGTCTGTCTGTTGGGCTGGCTTTGTGGGCCACAACATTTAAACAACATGATAGCATTATAATGAGTTTGATTAAATGTGAGTTTAAGCTTTTAAGCTTCCCCCCAAAAAATCTTGTTCAAACTCATTAAATGTACAAAAAAATCTAAGCAAATGTACACTTACTACCTTTCTGGAACTTTCAGCTGCATCTCAGGGTCTTCTTCAGCGAATGAAAACTATGCAGGTGAAAGCTCTGAAAAGCTAGTAAGTGTACCTTATATATTTTGTTACTCATACTGTTCCCAAAAGTCCTGAATGACCCTCCATCAAAAAGAAAAACAAGTTTAAAGACAAGTGAAAGTCAAACTCAAACTTATAAATCAGCCATTACTTGTCAGCTTCTCGTGTTTGAACTCAACAAACACTCAACTCAACTAAGCTTTCAGTACTAAAACCTGCACTTTAGACGGATTATCAATACTACTATACTGTGCAGATTATTAGTTTTAATTTTATTTTTGTCATGCCAATTACCGAGTTTTGTGTTTCAGTATATTCCTCACAACGGCGTTCCTGGCAAGCATTCAGACCATCATGAGGCATTAAGAATCCTTACTGAAACATGGCCTAAAGGAAGTCTTGTAGTGTTTTCTTAAGGCTGATGTTTCCGTGCAGGTTTTACAGACTGATGCCCCTGAAGCTGTCGAGGAAATTCTCCCTACACCATAATGGAACTGTTGCTCTGGCCAGACATTTTCAAATAATTGAAATTAATGCAATAGCAGGGGTCAAAAGGGAACATTTGTCATACTGGAGAGAGATGACACTGATGAACAATATGAACAATCTGCTATTTAATGGCAAATACAGAAAAAAACAACTTGAACATATTTAGAATGTTGTTTGAAACTATGAAAAGATTACAATGTAGGGGCTTGACTTTTTATAACAGGAATGTAAATTCCTGTTATAATTCCTGTTGTTACTGAAAAAACATTCAGTAAATGTGCAGTATCCATAGAATTCTGTATTTCTTATCTTCAGCAGTTATCTGACCATCAACAGCCTGGCTTTTCTCCGCTCTGTGTGGCAGACTGTAGTGCACTCCCTCAAAGTCACCACTCAAGGTCAACAGAATGGACAGAAAAGTGCTTGGCCAAGGAGGAGATAAATCAGCTAATTAAACTGCGCTCACTTAATCAAGGGACCAGTAACTCTTTGCCAATCGCAGCCAGTCAGGCCCAGTGTAACATTACTGCCCTGTGGAAGAGTTAGTGCCCTCTGGGAGGGTTGGCCGCACCCAGTGCCTCATAAAACACACAGATGCAGGGTTAATTGACTGTTCAGCACTTGTCGGCCTGCCATACCAAGTACTGTAATGGCAAGAGTGCACTTTTTTATTCTTGTCTCTGTCTTTGTCTCTGTCTGGCTTCAACTCCTCCCCCTCTTTTCTCAGTGAACATGATCAGCATCCTCCTTCTCTTAATTTACAATTACTGCTAGCTGTTGTGCAAGGGGAAGTTCAGGGGGAGGATGGGGAAGATTACATGAAAAAGGATGGAATGATTAGGAGAAGTAATGACGGGATGCACTGCAAACAGACAAACTGGCATTTCTACACCTTTATTATTATTACCTTTTTTAGTTTGAATTGAGGAGGTTCCCTAAACTAACTACCTAATATTGCAGCATTTGTTAAAACCCATCAATTCCCAGCTAACCAACAGTGATCAAAAGACGGGTTGGGGGGGTCATAAGACCACAAAGGCACCTGAGCTGCCATTTCAGTGACTGAGGTTATATGGCAGTAAGACTTAGGCCACATTCAGACCAAATCAGGCGCTGCGGTAAAAACGCCAGTCCTCTCATTCATTTTAACGTAGGTAGTGCGTTTAGGCTACAGCGGTGGGGACTGCAGGGGGTGCCGAAAAAAACCCAGTAGCCTGCAGCGAAAAGTTGAAACAGAATCAACTTTTGCGGAAACACAACCCGACGTCATACCGGAAGACGCCCAGGTGAAGAAGAACTTTGTTTACCATGTGGCATTGTAGCATTCCACTGATTACTGTAGGATTCCGCTGTTTACTGAGCAACTGTGAAGATGGAAGAGAGACTGATCGATCGCCACCGTACATCGCTGTACATCAGCTGTTAAACCCTGCCACGAGGGAGGACAAAGACGTCAATCGCCATGCAGTCGCTTGGCTTGTGTTTGTGCTGGGATTGCTGGTTAGTATTTCTACTTGTGCTACAATCAGCATGTAATGACACTCCCACACTGCCGCACAACCCTGCGCCAATCGCCGCAACGCCTGATTTGGTGTGAATACGGCCTTACTGTCCAAGAGGTCATTGATCTGGTCTCGCAAGATGTGACTAGATGTGACAATTAACAATTGGTTTTTTTTTGTTTGTTTTTTTGTTTGTTGTTGTTGTTTTGTTTGTTGGTTAAATGTTAGTTCATGTTGAATAATTAGTTAATAGTTATGAGGATTTTTTTATGATATAGCAGTGAGGACAGTGTTTGATGGTTGTAAGGGTTATAAATGGTTGTTTAATAAACCCCACAGTTACAGAATGTTCTTGCCATTTTCAGTTTCAATAAAATATATTTAAATCATTATGGTTGTTATGTTTTTATGTCTTAGGTAAAATAGGACATGATATTGTGTGATAGTATGGTTTTCCTCCATAAACGAGCAGTGTAAAACCTCAAAAATACACTCTCCCTGCTCTCTGAAACATTAATTAAGGATTAATCACCCATTTATTAATGTCAGATAGGCTATTTTAACATTCTTAATAAATCTGTGGTTCAAAATTTGGTATAGACACTTGTTATGAGGGGATTTTTGGGCCGGGTCAAAATTGACCCAGACCATACTGTGAAGGTAATGAATATGAACAGTATTTAAGGGTTAAAACATTTAATTGAAGAAGCACCACAGCACAAATGAGAAGTCAAAGTGGCTGAAGACCATGTTGTGTTAATGATGACCATGTAAGTCACAGCAGTTGGCTTACCAAGTTATCCAGCTCTGGATCTTCACTGAAGAAGGGCTTGTGTTCTCGCTCCTGCTGGTGCACAAAGTTTTCAATGTCCACATCAAAGCTGGCTGACGTGATGCATTCAGATCCCTGTGTGGCCTGCTCGCACTTCTCAAACAACAGCGCCAGCAGGGGGAACAACGGATGTCTGAGGAGAAACAGAGGGAGAGGCACAGTATGTGTCACTTTGAATAGATGTTGTCTTTTATTAGACTTTGATCTTAATTCATGCCTATATTATTGATTGTGTTTTAGTCGTAAAAGTTGGTGCATCATGCCAGAAGTGGATTGTGGAGTTTTGGGAAGTTTGTGTGTTGCACTTCATTCTACTGGTGCAGCCACTAACTTGTCGCCTCTACTGTAATTTGACCCCAGTTGGTGATTAAATAGTGTCAAGTGTAGAAACAAATCCTTAATTCTAAGGGGCTAACACCAAAAATCTGCCATTAAGGTTTTACATGTAGCTGAAATTGTTTCTGCTATGAAACTCCATTGGATTATCTTGACATGATGCGACTGCTTTTACCATGGGATTTTCCTTGAAAGCAGTATAATAAATTTGCAAGCCCTTTTACATCATCCTGATTCCATCAGTACATAAGGTAAAGACTAGGCATAAATTACAAGCGTTACCATATTCATCACATTAAAATATCAATTGAGTGCTTTTCATGGACGGATTATCATGACCATGGGCATTTGCTAAGGGCCTTTACCTACACACACACACACACACCACAGGACCAAGTAACCTACACACACCATGTATCACGCTGCAATTGTGTTGATTATTTTGGTATAATACATAAACATCATTTTTGTCCTGTTTTGCTTGTGTTATGAATGCCAATGTACAGTGCACATTATCTATCTTTAAGAGCTAAAACAAAATGACAATCAAATTTAATGCAGAGTCACAGATACAATCACACTGCTGAACACAGCACAATGTTAAACCACTGACTTTCAGAGGGACAAGTTCATATTCAGTGACAGCATGTTGATGCGTCTCTGTGTCATTTCTTTGTTTTCCTTGACATTTGAGAAAAAGTAACATTCTCCTTGACAGTAAGACTGTCAAATACAGTATTAATGAACATGTTATGAAATGTTGACTGTTTTTAGTAGCTCTGATGGAGGTGCACTCTGTCCATCAGGTCTGATGATCAGTTCATCTCTAAAAAGTCCTTATGGCTAAGGACCCCCCTTGACTACAGGGCACTGGGTGCATGTCCAGTTGCCTATGCAATACTTGTCCATGGACTTTTTACCACACATATTCAAAAACACATTAATGGACTCTCAATGGAGTGACTTAATAGAAAAATCCAAGACAGAAGAATTTAAGACATAACACGGGCTCCACAAAACCCTTCTCCCTCCCTCACTGTACTGTTAATAGTGTGGCAGCTCCATGACATTCCCTAAAGGACATGCTGAACATACGGACAAGGTTCAGCTAGAGATCAAAAAACTATCTTTAAGTGGATAGGATATGGTCCAGTGACAGCGCTAGGCTTCACAGTGTCACCTACATTGTTACCATCTGCCTTTTATAGAGAATGTCACTCACATAAGATCCCCCAGATACACTGTGCAATGGTCCATACTGTGCTGCTGTATGTAGTACATGCCGAATTATTGAGCATTTCCACTTGGAAGATAGCTGCTGCCCTAATGGTGGGGGTGACAGAATACTACAAAGCAATACAATTTGAAGAACTGAACATGAGACTGACTGAGAATAAAAGGTTTTGGCACAGATGAATCTTTGTGCCCCAAAAGAGCTATATTTTATAGTGGTGATCTCTGTTCTCCCCATGTCCTTATTCCATCCCAACTCCTTTTCTGCACTTTGCCTCTTCCATTGTCTCACACCCTGCCCTTTGTGTTACCTTTGACTTATAGGAAACCCATAGGAACTTCTCAAGATATGTCCCTAGTATGTTATATAACCCCTGTAAGCTGCTTACTAGTGGCATACTTTATTATTTCTACATTCAGTGGCTTAAGCTGTACAGGGTATACCGGAAGGCTTCTTCAAGGAATGAAGCCACATTTTTTAGTGACGTTTTTACCATTTAAAACAGCAAAAAGCAATGATGTAAGAATTCATTATTCTATACATATAGTCATTTCAGAGCTTAAAGGCATATCCAGGACTGTGTCTTCATATTATTAAAAGCCTGATTCTACATGAAAGCCCCTACGTATGGGATTTTAATGTGATTGTAGCATCTTTCTAATTTATCTGATTGCACAATTTTTTATATTACTGTTGGGTAACTGGATCAAAACAACCCCTTGTCCTGGGTGGTTTTCTACCTGTTTACTGCATGAAAAGGAGGGTCTTAGTCCGCTACCAAGCAGACTTGGGTGGGGTTCGTTGGTGGTGTGAAAGCAAAGCTGAACTACTACTAAATCCATCTGCTGAACGTCAACTGTCAAGGAAATGATGTAAGCAGCATATCTATTTATTCAAGATCATTTGGTAACCCTGGTAACCAAGTGTGATATTTCCTGATAAATCTGAAAGCTAAACCAGAGGTGTATTGTTCCTGTGTCCTTCTCCATATATTTTAGTAGCCCCCCCCCCCCCCAAAAAAAAGTGAGTGAAATGTTGCGACCATTTTATATTTGTCCCCTTGTACTCTCTATATGTCCATGGTATCCCCTTGTAAAAGACATTTTGTTTTCTCCAAAGTTCCTACCTGTTTGTAACTATTATGATATAGGTCAGGAGGTCCAGCTGCAGTCTTGACTATTAATTTTCACAACCAGCCATTGCTTAGTGAGCTCTTTGTGACACCAGAGAAGATAAATAAACACAAGGCTCAGCAAAGTGCTGCATGACTGGCTGTCAGTCACCAGAATTTGATTTCAGTTTTGGATTCTGGTTTGTTTGTGATAAGTAAGTGTGAACACAAATTGGACCAGAACAAAAAACCAGAACTATTATTTTTTTCCCTTGGTCCAAACCAAATCCAGGTATGAATATGTGAGTGTGGAGGAGGGTGGCGCTAAAAACGGGCATTAAATCTAGACCAATAAACCTTGGGTAAATAAAGGCCAGGGAAGGGGGGGGGGGCTTGTCTCCTCTTGATAAAACATGAGCTCTTTTGGGGGGGTCTCTAAAATATATGCTATTTTTGCCCCGCATTTCTATTTATCTGTATCTTCATCATCATGGGTTTTGCGTAAAATTAGGCTGTTATTAATGTATGATTCATGCATGAGGGGGATTCATCATCACTTCCTCATCATCAACACTTTAATAAAGATACCGGCATGCATGCTATTCTTGATCACCATCGAAGCGTGGCGGCACAATATGATAAACTTCAGTCACTTTAACTTAAGATAAGAAAAAAATCACATTTTCTTAATCCCACTCAGTCAGGGCTATTCCCAATTAACTGTATTACTCACTGTTAACACTGTATTGTGGTGTTGATGAGGACTGGATCCCTTGTAGGTAGCCTGGCCTATTTTTGTTGGTATTCACAATGCCCATGCATGTGTGTATTGTTATAGGCTGGTTTGTTGATACGTAAACCTCACATTTGATGATCTGTGTGTGATGAGCACAACTTTAACCGTTGTAGATGAGGACTCACTCCCTTGTAGGCAGCCTGGCCAGCCCTGTGTTTGATTTAATGCTCATACATTTGTGTGTTTATAGGATGATTTGCTATTTGCCACCCCCCACCCCCTTGTAAAAAAAACTGTGCCCCCCTGAAAGTCATGGTATAGTTTGCACACTGATAAAGGCTAAACAAATTGAATAGAATACATGTATATAGAATTGATATTTTGCACTTATTGGTACTTTTTTTTTTTTTGCTTAATGATTTAAGTTATATTTTTCCTCACATTCTTATTTCACACTGTGTCATTGTTGTGGACATGCTTGTGTGTAGTGAGTGTATATTGCAGGGGAACGCACTGACTTGGAGGCAGACTGGGCCCCTGCTCAGGCTCTAACCCATGGCTCTCATTTGCAGCCTTTAATAGTCGTCTATATTATACCCTAATCTGCCTGATCCCAATTTAATGCCGCTCCCTCAGCCAGACGTGGCAGGAATACTAAACAGGCGGGTCACGTGCAGAGTGGAGAGCCTCTGCCTTGTCTGTTTAATGTCTGCTTGTTGTGGGGTGGAGGAGAATCTGGGTGGGGGTGAAGGAGAGGGGGGACTGTAACTGAGAGCAAACAGGGTGACTCTCAACACTGCAGATGGCGTCTTAACAAGTTATTTACTCTCACATTCAGTCTCTGTTATTTTTATTACAGAAAGTGGTTAATTCTGCCAATGGAGTGAGATCATTTAACTTTCTCTTTTTGAGGGTTAATATCTATAAACAAGGAAAAATAAGACACGTCAGCCCACTCATGTCAACAATATGACGCTTT
This sequence comes from Macquaria australasica, assembly GCA_005408345.1. Lineage (NCBI taxonomy): Eukaryota > Metazoa > Chordata > Actinopteri > Centrarchiformes > Percichthyidae > Macquaria > Macquaria australasica. Next base: position 1,655,471 of record SEMN01000060.1, on the reverse strand, counting down.
GAGTCTGAATATACAACACCTTTATTGGCTGGTAAATACACAGACTACTGTTGTCATGTCCTGTTGGGTTTTGTTCTGTTTCCTGTTTTATTTTGAAATTTTCTTACCTGTCTTGTTTCTTTAGTTCCTGCCCTCATGTCTCTTTTGATTATCCACACCTGCTCCCCAGTGCTCACCTGCCCCTGATTTGCTTGTTAACCCCCTTCCCTATATATACCGCTCCCCTTCCTTTGTTCTCTGTGGCTTCGTACTGCTTGTCTTGAACTGCTTGTCTTGTGCTAGTTTTGTATGTTATCTGTGTGCTTCTGTTACCCTAACCTGGACCTGCCCAATACCTGTCTACCTTTCTACCTGTCTGCCTGCCTGCACCTACGTGTAAGTGTTTTTTTGCAAAATAAACCTTTGAACTGCTGGAGCCTCGACTGTCTGCATTTGGGTCCTTCTCCTGCTGCCTTGATGGCATACCATAACAACTGTGTGTGGATTACAGAAAAAAACACCAATAGCCAAGTAAAAAATCAAAGCAAATACAGCAATTAATGGTGACAATCCATATGATAGCAGAAAGTCTTACATGTCAAAGAAAAAAATGTCTCGGTAAGAAAAACTGAAAATGTTGACACACTGTGCATCAGGCTGGTGCCTCACACAACCCTTAAAAGATACTTTTGTCACAGATTCAGTAATGTTTGTTGCTCTGTTCCTTGATATAATGAGAAAATGTTCTTGTGATCCTTTTCTCGTGATAACGTAATATTGTTCATGTTATTATGACCTATTTTTCTCATTATTACTAAAATGATTCTCTTTTAATGAACGTTTCTTGTTATAACATGTCACTCTATCTTGGTAACATTCTCATTAATTCACAAAAGCATATCTTGTTAAAACAAGAGACTGTCATTATAACATAAGTTGTGCGGTTATAACAAAACTTGTGCGTTGTTAAAAGAAGAAAAAAAAGTCCAGTCGATGTCTAAAGAGAAGACATTGTCGTCTACATGGGCAAGGAAATTTGACAATGACTGTTTTTTTTTTTTTTATGCCTTTATTTGATAGTGACTATGGAGAGAGACAGGAAATGTGGGGACAGAGAGCAGGGAAATTACATGCAGCAGCCAGGAATCAAACCAGGGACTTGCTGCTCAGGACACTTGCGCCCATGTGGCCCAGGTGTCTCTTTAGGCACTGACAGGATCTTTTTATTTCAACAACATATGAAAGTTTCTTGTTATAACAACATACAAACTTTTCATGTTTTAATGAGAAATAGTTGTTTTTAACGATAATATATAAGAATAAAAATTGATGTTGTAACAAACATTTCTTGTTAAAATGTAATCATTTGCTACTGTATCTAGTATTAACAAGAAAATGTCATAACATGAAAAAAAAAAATTTCATGGCGGCAGCTGCCATATAATGCCTTTAGAATTCTTTAAAATCATTGTTGGACTGTCTCAAGGACATCAAAGCCTGGATGGCCATGAACTTTTTAAACTTCAATGAGACTAAAACTGAAGTCTTGATACTTGGACCCAGTGGTGCCTGTGATGCCCCTCATATGGACCTGTGTTCTCTGGAACCATACGTTAAACCCACTGTAAAAAATTTGGGTGTGATAATGGACAAACAGATCAACTCTGTGATCAAATCTAGCTTTTTCCAACTGAGGCTCTTATCTAAGATCAAGCCCTTTTTATCGTTTAATGATTTTGAGAGGGTTATACACGCTTTTATCTCGTCCCGACTTGTAATGCACTGTAATGCACTTCATGTTGGTGTTAGCCAGGCCTCCCTATCACGCTTGCAGTTGGTCCAGAATGCTGCAGCTCGTCTTTTAGGAACACGCAAACGAGAGCACATTTCCCCCGTACTGGCCTCCCTTCACTGGCTCCCTGTACGTTTTAGGACTGATTTTAAGATTGTATTGTTTGCCTATAAATCATTAAATGGGCTAGCTCCAACCTATCTCTCTGACCTTCTGCACCCACATGTCCCATCAAGGTCACTCAGGTCCGCTGACCAACTCCTTCTGGTTGTGCCAAGATCAAGGCTGAAGCACAGGGGAGATCGGGCTTTTACAGTTGTAGCCCCCAAACTTTGGAACGAGTTGCCTCTGCATGTCAGGCTGGCCCCTACATTGCCTGTTTTTAAATCTCGTCTCAAAACACATTTTTATTCCTTGGCTTTTAATTTAGTATGAGAGTTGCTCTTTTAATTTTTAATTTTATTGTCTTTTGTACTTATGTTTTTATTGTGTTTTATGGGTTTTTGCTACTTTGATTGTACAGCACTTTGGTCAACTGCTGTTGTTTTTAAATGTGCTTTATAAATAAACTTGACTTGACTTTAGTATCACTCTGTGAAATATATCAGGACAATAGTTGGATAATGCTTTTTCTTTTTTGCCACTCTTTAACTGAATATGAATCTGAATATATATTTTTTTAAAATATCCAGTATGAAAACAGCTTGTACAGGCCACCTACTATAACAATGCTTTTTTTAGCTCAACATAATCTGCTCTGATGTTTATTGTCATTTAATTTCACGCAACATTTGAGACTGTCCTCCCTAAAAATACGTCCATATAGGTCGTCTGTGCAGCAGCTCATTGTGGCCCATAGAGCAAAGGTGGTAGTCGGGGAGGTCAGGGTGGATGGATGGATGGATGGGTCAAACAACACAGGAATTTCACCCAGGAGGCCGCTGTCCATGTCCCGTGTGAAACCAAAAGTCAGCGTTGACTTATTGTAACTTATGTCATGTGACGTGACTTAATTTACAAACATACTTATTTTAACCCAAACCATGATCTTTTCCTAAACCTAACGAAGTAGTTTTGGTGCCTAAACCGAACCAAACTGTGACTGCTTCACGTTAACCACGTGTTTATTATTGTTACCATGACAACAAAGGTCCGGTTCGCCTATATATGTCATTTGGGAGTCATTGGCAAACAACCTATTCTGTTTATGTTGGAGGACTTGTGACATTTACATGATCTTGAATTACTTGAATCTGTATTTTATTATAATTGTAGATTGGTATGCTAATGCACAGCTCTCTCCACTGAATCCAAACTGATAAATCTGTAGTTACGTTTTACATTATGCATCTTTAATTCTGTCAAAATTTAGCCAAATTCTTAGTTTTCATAGCTTTTACAGCTAACAGTACAGCTACCAAGTGAGCCTTCCATTCATCAGCTGCTCTTTCTGTTGTCTTATTTAATGACACTGATTAACATTCAGAAACAGTAAACTACATTAAACTGAAACTGCATTTGTTGACCTGAAATGTTACTGAAATCTGCAAACAACTTGTTAACGTACATGGTGAGAATTTTATGTAGACAACAGCTTTGCAAAAGCTTGACGTGGAGCCATTTGCATACAATATATTATATTTGCATGTAATGTTCTTTCTTGCTGCTGCAATTCATTTCTTTTCTTTGCTCATATATAGATGTGTAAACAAACATTTCTCCAACATGTTGGGTGCCTTTTAAAAGCAGAAGTGCTATAATTACCATAAACATATTAACAGACTTGTTTTCAACCCGAACATTTTGCTGTTTAACGTAGAAAAAATGATTTATTTAGGTGTGGTGTTTTGCAAAACTGATGATATTTAGCCTCCATTGGGTTTTTGTGCACCGCTTTCAAATTTGACATGATATGTTTAAGATCATTATGGGTTTTTGAGATTAGCTCTAGTGTTGGTGCTTTATGGGAATTGTAGGCTCTACTTTGTCATTGGTGCTCTGCGGCTAACAGCCAGATTTGGAATAAATGATGTAAAAGGCTAAAGCTATAAAGGCAATCAGAGTTTGTATGAGAAAACGTCTATCCTTGACAACATACCATTGCGCACAGTTGGACCCCGCCAACTTGAAGCAAAGTAAAAACACTACCCTTTAGCGCTTTCTATGACCTTTACACAGGAAGTCGGGATTAAGGTAGATGGGGTGTGAAAAGGCATGCATTTTTATGAACGTGAACGTTTGTCTGCTTGTCTGTGTGTGAGCGAGTGCACGGTCACGCGATGTGTGTTTTCCAGTCTCCCACTACCTCCTGCAACCACACTGAGCCCCCCACCCCCATGTCGGCTGCCAGAAGCAGCAAGTTCTATCTGCAGTGCGACGAAGTGGAGATTGCCGGCTGGGGGATCATTACAAGGGCCATAAAAGAGCGATTTACAGGATGGCCAGTGAGTGGAGTCAGCACGGTCCCCACCCTCCAGCAGTGCACCGTGCTGGGTCACCAACGAAAAGCCCAAAATGGAGAATCAGAGGCCAGCGGGGGAACGTGATGACTTAAACATGAAGGTGAGGGACGTGGCAGTTCTGGTGGCATCTGCTTTATGGTGAGTGAGTCAGAGGCTGAAGAAGGAAATAAGGTGCCACCTGATTTTGATGTTTGATCAGAGGGCAGTACACTTCAACAAGGTCAAACATGCCTTAGAGGTAGAAAACTATTGTAACACTAAAAAACATGCTGTTAGGTAAAAATTGCCAACATTTAGTAGCAGTTCTGGAGCTGAATAAACCTTCTGGTGAGGTTTGTTTTGGAAAATACTGTTTCCAAGGACAAGACTGAACTTTCAATCCCAACATTCAAGCCAACATGGCAAGAAGCCAGCTATCAGTCCCAGCTGTTTAAGTGAGGTTTGCACATGAACCAACAGGTCTATCTGTCAATCAATGTATCAATAACCCTGGTCCTTACCAGCAAAATGAGCTCTCATGCTTGGCTGTAACCCCTTTCTTATAAGTTGTTATGGCAATATAAGCTAAATGTTGGTTGTTTCCCATTCTTCTTAATGGGAGAAGAGGCTGTAAAGAGTTACTTGTGTTATTTATTGGTTATGATGCTTTAGTAAACTATTAACATTATAGGTGTTGAGCCTGATTAAAAGTAATTAAACCTGCAATAACTGATTTTATTTGGCCACTTGGGGACAGCGGAAACATATTGTGAACACAACACTGACGTATCATCACCTTTTAAGTTGATGTGGGGAACTTTCTGATGTGGCCAACAGGTGCTTATCCAGCAGTTTCGGAGCAACATTATGATTTATTATGAGTCGTGTTTCTGGCCACCAGATGAATGTAAATCCAATGTTCACTCTTTTTTTAGCTCTAGCTAACTGTCTATATGCTATTTGGTGCTGAGCAGGTAGTGTACAATGGGTTTTATGAGTTCTTTCTCTGAAAACAGCTGCCTGCTGTGGCCGAAAACGATGACGTGAGAGCGGTGACAGTGAATCAAAATACTAAAGCTGAAGGCCGCACAGCTAAACGATGAGCTAAAACTCACTATAAAGCTCCGTAAAGCCGAGGGGAGCTGCAGATTCAGGTGATAATTCTCTGTAGGCTCATTACTACAAGTGACCCCTTTCACATTTCCCCTAGGTTTTAAGACTCATTCTTGCAGCACTCTATGGACCTCGTGGTGAGATGTTTTTTTGTCAATTTGGGTTTCAAGACAAGAATGAACTTCCAATCTCAACAGGAATCATTCTTTAAGTTTGTCACCAAAATTGGAGTTAAGAGGTTTTCTCCCGACAATGAAAAAAGATAAACCTGCAGATGCAGAGCTGTGCATGAAAACAAGCTCAAATCAAAGCAGCGCAGTCATCTATGGAACAAGTCATGTCTGCCTGCTTTCGCAATAATCTGGCAGGCCACCAAGGGGGTACAGAAATAGGTGGGGGTGGGGTTTGAAGGTATGTGTTTATGTGAATGTGTGTGTGTGTGAGTTGGAGAGAGAGAGAGATGGAGGTCTCTCTGTCCCTCTGCTCCCCACTGTTTGCCAGCCTAATCAGGCCTGCTGTACCCCCATATATTAGAAGCCAGTTTGTGGTGGAGTCGTGCTGCGTTTGCTCCCGACAAGGCCCCCGTTTCCCCAGGCTACATGTCTGAAGCACACCCTGTGTGAGGGTGTGTGAGGAGGGTTGGGGTACACACACACACATACTGTACACATGTGCACACACACACACACACACACACACACACAAGAACCCCCGGCACTATCTGAATAAATCCTGTCTCCTTTCTTCTCTACTTTTCAAACTCCCTTTTTATTCTCATGTCTGGTCCTGAACTTCACTTGGGGGGTTTTGTTTCTCTGAGGCCTCCTGAACCAAAAGCCTTCATCCAGTCTTTGGTTTGTACAACATAAACATAGCAATGCAGGCTGAGTTTACAGCAGATGTATACAGACACTGTCCTCACTTTGATGTAACTAACAGTTGGCCTGGTGTTAAGCAAATAAATAAATAAATAAATGCACACACATATTCATTTTAGAACATTATTAACTGTAAATATAAATATTGCCAGAAAAAAGAAGTTGCTAGTACATCTTTTTGGCCCAGAGTAGTGTCTGCAGGTATTCCTTTCAGGCTGCATACAACCTTCACCAATAAGATAAGGCCATTTGTATATAGCCTGAGAAGCAAAACCCAGGGCAAAAATATTCTGCAAGTCTGCATCACTCGCTACACACGGTAATAAATGAAGCTACTGAAGGTGACTCGGATCATCGTATCAAAACTTTTAGCAACTCAGATATTCTCTCATCTGGACTGTGGTTGCTGGACAGTAAGATGGTAATGTTCATTGAGACTATGGTAAGAAAATCAACCTGAAACGATAAAAATGAACGGGGGTGGGGTGGAAATGACACCCTTGCATAAAGTCATCAGTGAAGGATGTTAAAAAAGATGTTATAAAAAATACACAATCATATATAGATTCTGCATCTAGCAATAATTCTTCTTTTCATTGGTGAAAAAAAGAAATGAAGATAAAATGTATGAATGGACGTTTCCAGAAGGCATTACTTGGCAGCTGTGGAGTGCGAATGATGTTCTATTCTCGTCTATGTTTGCTGTAGGCCTCTCTTGTGCCAGGAAAAGATGGATTGTACATGGATTAGTAAATTGCCCAAGTAAAAAACAAAGATAGAAAACAAAATTGTGGACTTCCTTTCTCATCCAATGTCAAGCGGTGAGGAAACTCATAAAAATGAGTATCTGACAGAAACAGCCAATAAAACTACTTGAGCTTTGACACAGTTTCCTGCATTCAGCAGCGGCTGAGCACCAACACACGCTGACCTGCTAAATGGAAGAAGCACGGCCTGTTTTAAGCCCGTCAGACAGTCTTTGCCCTGCTGGAAAAGCAGCACAGTGGTGGAGGATGCATTGATGCATTGTGGCAGTGAGGATAAACAGACTTTATGGTGCATTACAGAGGCAGGCAAACACACAGGCGAGCGCACATGTGGATAACGCCGTCCTTGGGCGTGTCAAATTAAACGCACTCCCTCCTGTTGCGTACAACATGAGAGCTCGTCAAATCTTCACTTCTTTTATGCCATTAACAAGTGCATATGCAAGTATAAACACACCCGAGGCTGAATACATTCCTGTATCTCTTGGAGTTTTGCGACTGTCAGCATGACGGCATGTTAACCTTCCCACAAATACACACACAAACCCTTAAATCCAGTTTCAATGCAAAATACCCAGGCTGACCAGCATGGGAGAGGCTTTCAGCAAAGACCCACTATGGAGGGGAGTGAATGATAATATGCACCATAGAGGGCTCTGCACTGCAACACTGGCATCTTTGTAAAAGGATTCCACCACTGTCAAAACACAGAATGAATCCAATTTTTTTCCTGTTTTCTCTCATTTTCTGATGCAAATAAAATGTTACATATGCTTATGTATACTGCTTCTTAAGCCAAGTAGAGTTCAATATGTGTGATGAATAGATTCTTGTGAGAAATAAATCTAAAGAACAGATTGTGTCTTTTATTCTAGACAATTTAGGTAAGAGCTCTCTTTCTGGAATAGTGTGTAGACCATGGAAACGTAGTGAATGTGGCTCTTACTGTATTCAGCATATCTGTAATACTGCCTGTGAGGTCTTCTAAAAAACACACTAGTCTTACTGCTTATCATTGATTCCTTAAGTTCTCTACATGTAAAGCATGCGAGCAGTTAACTCAAACAAACTCATTAAAGCGTGACCTTAAAACAGTGTGTTCTGGTAAACACAGCTCTTCTACCCAAATTGTTTCTTTGCTTCACAAGGACATTTGTGTTTAAAAAAAAAAGAAGGGCTATTATGATGTCTCTTTCAATTAAGTGCATGTTTCCATCTCTGAGCCGAATCAGCTTCCATCAGCCGCTACATCCGCAACCTGAAAAACAAAAGCCTTACCGGCTTTTTAATAAGATGCAGAGAATCCAGAAGGATCTTTATAGTAAATGCCACAACTCATTAGGCTAATTACCCTATCACACATTTACTCCGCTGCTAATAACAAAGTAGGCAGAGAGACAGAGAGGGGGAGAGAGGAAACCACACATTTCCTCATAAAGTTGGCATTCTAGCAATTAGTGAAAAGAAACATTAAAGCCCACACAGACTTCCTGAGCGAAATAATTAAAGAAAAATGGCAGAGATGTTGATTCTCTATGCTCTTCTCTTTTCAGAGTCTACAGCCCCCATATGAGCACTGTGTAGAGGCAGGAACACTGGTGGATCAGACTTCTATTAAAATAAGAGTGCTATTTGTGTCTTTTTGCATAATTTGAGTCACTGGGAGACAGTGACTTGTGAAGTCAAATTTAATTGCGTTTATAACAAGGTAACAAGGTGCGTTTAGTCATTAGCTCCTTGCATGGGCAAAAATAATTCCAAAAATTCTAATCGGCTCTGCCTCCTCTGAATACAGAACAGTGAGGATTTCACTTAAGAGCTACCAATAATCATATTTTAACAGCACATGCTGGTGAATCCTGAGCTCTTGTTGCTCCCTGAGCTCAGCGCTGCCTCTGACACTGTTGATCACAACATTTTAATTGGCCACCATACACATTTACACACTCAGCTGGCTCTATATTCGCCACAGCACTATTTAACTGCTAAGTATGTCAAGTTCACATCTTATTTTATTCTCATCCTACAGACACTGATAATCCATCCATCCATCCTTCCATTAGCTAGAGTCGCTTATCCTTTGGAGGGTCGCGGGCCCAGCTGACATTGGGTGAGAGGCGGGGTACACCCTGGACAGGTCACCAGTCAATCACAGGGCTGACACATAGAGACAGACAACCATTCACACTCACCAGTCACACCTACGGACAGTATGGAGTCGCCAGTTAACTGAACCTGCATGGGGAGAACACGCTAAGTCCACACAGAAAGGTCAGCAGGCAGGTTTGTACCCAGAACCCTCTTGCTGTGAGGCCAGACACTGATCATGTACATGTGCCTGTAAAATTAAATAATTTGGAACCTGATACTCCTTAAAGGGATTTTGTGAAAATGCTAACACTAAATTGTTGGAGAAGCCCTTTAAAGATTTGCTAAGATAATTCATCATCTTACTAACTGATAGTGCTTTAGAGGAGTTGAGCCCAACGATAATCCAAACTATGTGAAGTACTCCATTGAATACTCTATACCCTATTAGAATTTCTCCATCCATGCACAATGCCATACCCGGACAAATAAAGAAACCCATCTTTGTGTTAAGGTAGTTAAATGTAATGTATGGAAAAATAAAACACATTGTACATTAAGTTACATTTGCAAATATATATAAGAAGTAGTTTCACTGCTTGATCTCAAAGAGCTGTGTTAGCACAGTGTTGTTTTACCTGAAGAATCACTGAAAGAAAAACGTATATAAGGAATAGTTTAGCATTTTGGGAAATATGCTTATTTGTGAGAGGTGAGAAGATGGATATAAATCTTGTGTATTAAGTACAAAGCGGGACTTGGTTAGCCTAGCTTAGTATAAAGACTAAAAGCCAACACCCCTGTAGCCCACTAATTAACATGTTGGATCTCATTTGTTTAGCTTGTACACAAACAGAAATGTTCAAATCTGGTGGCTTCAATGTGAGGACAGGACTTTGAGGTACATATTCCTCGTGCCCAGCAGTTCGCCAAAAAATTGTTCCAGCTTGTACTCCCCAGGAACCATAAATCAGGGTTGGCAATTAAGTTCAACTATGGGTCACTTTTTTCTAGCATTTGGGGGCCAATGTGGTTTTACAGGTGTGGTATAGATGCAGCCCTATATGCTTTCAATATATTTTTTTTACTTGACTTTTATTTTCATTCTTTTGAGAATAACATTTATTTATATAATGTTTCAGGATTGCATCTGAGTGCAGGTGTCATTGTTCCCATTAACACATTAGTGCTAACAAAGTAACGGAAACTTATGGTACTTTGAACTCATTTGGCAAAAAATGACTGTACACGAATGGATGTTTTATATTGCACTAGAAGACAGGAGATGTAATTGACACGGTGTCCAGCCACAATAAAAAAGGCTTGCTTCATTTGTGGTTGAATTAAACTGCTGCTGTTAATGTTAAATAATGTTAACACCACATCATTTCTGTTTCTATTTGGGTTTGTGATTAAAACTGTGTTCGAACTCAAGGGGTACTTGTTTCATGTAAGTAAAATGGATTATATTATGTATCTGTGTTATTTAAACTTCATTCTAGCACCATGCACTGAATGACTGAACTAGCCTGGCACAAAATGAGGCACAGCAGCCTCGGTTGGCATACCTCTCTTTACGTGGGGGCATTGATTTTTACTAGATGATACAGGGTCATGTTTTTTGGTATTTACTAGAGCCCTGTATTTAATTTGTTATCTGCAGTCGATTTATAAAAAAAAATGTAAAGGTTTTGATGCAAACTACAAGCTTTTGTCATCTGCTGCAAGTCAAGTAATTAATGCACCAAAGCATGGATGCACAGATCCCAGCTCTTATAGAGGCACTCCAGTCAAGCAGTTAATAAAGTACATTAGCATTATTAACATTAATGTATTCTCTATAGAAGACAACAAGAGAGCTGGACCATCCTTAAATAAACTTATAATTAATCAGGTCTATATCATTGTTACAAACATTCTTGCTCTGTTTAGCTGCTACTGTGAGCTTCCCCTGTTTTTGCTTTCCTGTGTATGTGGTTTAGGGAAGGAAGAGGAGGAAAGTGGAGATCCAAGAAACCGATGTGGAAGCAAAAGAGGGGCTGATTTGGACTACACCCCCACCACCCGGAGCTGCTCCAAACATGGCTGTTCACATCAAAGGCAGCCTTGTATCTCAGAGGAGCTGCTAAGGACTTTACAGCAGCTCGCCTCAGGCCCGAGCGGGGGCTCGCACCTCCTCAGACAGCAGCGGTGGCGCCCGCGGGTGGGACCTGAGGAGCCGGGACAGACGGCCCGACATAGTCTGCAGTGTCATCGTTACAGGATGGGCTGCGCCAGACAGTGCAGGGCAGCTTGTGTCTCACACAAATCTTGCAAGTTGTTGGTTTGCTGCCTACATCGGGAGATCGCCCAGCTCGATTAAAAATGGCTGTATTTTGAATAATTTACTTCATAAATAGATAATACAAGCTCATTATAAGGGTGCATCAATATTCTAGTGATAAGCTGAGAGAGGAGTGAGGTGTTTTTTTTGTTTTTTTTACTAGAGCTTTGGGTTTCACCCAGCAGTGATTTTCTTCCTTATTTTCTACACGTAACAAGGTGGTGCTTCGAGGGCTTCTACATGGTAAATAAAAGAATCAAGTTTGGAACAAATGTCTGTAGGGTGATCTGTAAACATCCTAAAATAAGGGTGATGAAAAAGCAAAAAGGCAAAAAGCTTATATACAGTTCAGTGTGAAAACTGTCAGACAACACTTCACAATGCTTTTACTCAGAGATTACTGCAAATTCATCTCAGTCTACTTACAGAAAGTGCTTTAATACTTTTGTGAAGGAAAGGGATCATTTCAAAAATTCCACACCACCTTCGATAATCAGGGATGGTTTAGATGTATTCATTTTGACATATTGAAATCCCTTTTCACAAAAGTGCAGTGTCCCCCTCAGTATGGCTAATTTCTATATTTGGAAGTAGTATTAGCAAGTAGAAGTATTACCAAACTAGTAGTTTAAATCCAAAATGAGGTCTCTACCACTTGAAGAGTGATGCTTACCTTTGAAAATGACTGTTGGCGTGAAAGAGAAATAAATTATATTTTACAATTTAAGTCTGGAGCTTTACACAAAACAACTCTGTTTGTCCGATGAACATTTTTGGTTTCCTTTAGCCCTCTTGGATGTTTATAACCCAATGCAAAAACTGGAAAGCATTTGAAAGCATTAATTCATATGTGCATTCCTTTATTGTCTCACCCTAATAATCAGAATCATAAGAGGCTAGAGCCTAGCCCAATATACACTGTGCAGAAGTCAGAGAAACAGCCTGACTATTGCCAGCATATCACATGCTTATTTTAAAGTCAATTTATTAAATTGAAAGAGAAGGGAATTGAGGGTGCTTTTGCTCGCCTTTGATGAGTGAAAGCATTTACTGAAGGTGCTCTTTGGTTTATGAATGACACTAAGTGAAAATTGAAGGAGGCACCCTTCAAGTACTATTTTCAAAAGCTTGTATTTCATGGCTAGTTTAAGAGAACATATTAAAAACAACACTAGTGCACGTGGCCTTCGTCGGCAAGTGCCACATCAAGTCAATTCAGTACACATTCTTAAAGCCAGCATGGGGCTAGAGAGAAAATGCAATAATTATTTCAAAGGAAGAACAAATGAAGGGAAATTCAAGGGCAGAATGGTGCACATTGACAAAACTAGTTTGACAAATTTATTCACCAAAAGGCGGCACCAAAAGTGATTAACAGAAACAAAATGGTGTTTCACTGCTGTGATGATTCTGATTCTGGCAAATATTTTTTTTTTTGGGGTTCAGATTTGTGCATCGCTTACGCAAAATAGAAGTACAGACCCTATAATGACACATGAACTTCTGATGGGATATTGAACCAACCTGTAAACGGCCCTCTTGTCAGACTCAAGCTGGGCCTGGGGGTCAAGGGTCACACTGACAGAGGTATTTCCTGCTGCAGAGGCTGCTGGGATATGGACCTGTGGGGTCTTGGTGTTCTGCTGAGTGGTGCCCGTCATCTGGGGACACATAAAACAATCACAACATTACTTTACATTTAAACTATTTTGCTACTGTTCAGGTTGTTTTCAGGTTGGTTGTTTAGCTGAAGAGAGTGAAATGGATACTTTGGTTCCCAGCTAGCAATAAACAAGACTAAGAATCTGTTCTAGCGGCTCTATTGCCCTCTTTCCACTAAATTAGTTCTAGTTCGTGAACCGGTTCTGTTCAGGTTTCTTGGAACATTGGTGCTATCTAACGAAGTAGGAGCAAGATGGCGGATAGCGATGATTACCTGCGAGCTTTTGTTCTCTTATTACAGATATTTGTTTTGATCCAAAAAACAAGCACAGACCAACTATTAATGATAAGAAGACGTAGTAGACTATTACCACAGTAGACAGAGACTATTGTTGCCTTCTCCATCCTCTCTTTCCAACCTGTAGAATATGACACACCCACTGATGTCATCACGGTTCGCACTTCAGGTCAAGAAAAACCTGCTATTTTTTTGGCTCCAGCTGGGAACCAACTTTTTCGGGTTCCGAACCAATTTAATTTCGGTGGAAATACTCCGAACAGTTCAAAATTAGGTGTGCGAACGAGAATGGAACCCGTTCCATGTTGGTGGAAAAGGGGTATGAGAGGCTTTACTTTGCGGAGCTTTGTGCTAAATGCATGCCAGCATGTTATTGTTTAGCAGGTATAATGTTTACCATGTTTCCCATCTTAGTTTAGCATGTTAGCATGCTACTATTTGCTACTTAGCACTGAACACAAAGTACAGCTGAGGCTGATGGGAATGCCATTAGTTTAGCAGGTATTTGATAACCAAAGGGGGCACCATGAATGTCTGTACCAATTTTATGGCAACTCATCTAATAGTTGTTGAGATATTTCCGTCTGGACCGGTCGAGGCAGATGACCGCCCACCTTGAGCCTGGTTCTGCTCGAGGTTTCTACCTGTTAAAAGGGAGTTTTTCCTTGCCACTGTCGCATAGTGCTGCTCATGGTGGGAACTGTTGGGTCTCTGTAAATATAAAGAGTCGGTCTAGACCTGCTCTATTCGAAAAAGTGCCCTGAGATAACTTTGTTATGATATGGCGCTATATAAATAAAACTGAATTGAATTGAATTGGACCAAAATGGTGGACTGATCCACAGACCGACATTGCCATCCCTAGAGCCATGCTACTAGCATGGCTAAAAAATGTTTTTTATTACTTTTGAACAAATCAGGTATGTAAGTAAATCAAGATTTAACATAAATGTATTTATGTCAGTTAAAATGATCTAAACTGAATGGAACAAAATTGCAAACAAACCAACCTATAATTCTCTTTTAATTAGCTTTAGCATAGGCTTACTTTTGCTGATGTTTGTGTGGTTGCTACCAGAAAACCAAACCATTCAGTCACATAAACCTGCTTCCCAAACTACTGTCAATCAGGCCAAATTTGAATATCACATGACCAAAATAATAGGTTTATCAATGATGTAAAATCCTTACATAGACTCTTCTACTTCTTGTCATGGGCACGCAGCTGCTTGTGAGGTGTAAGTAATTTTTTAATCACTTTTCAAAAGCAATAAGGTGCAACATGCATCTGACGCCGACAGACTGCAAATGAGGACGTAGCTGGAAGGAATCATTGTTGCTTGACAGGCCAGCAGCCTTGTAATGAAGCTGTTAAGCAAAATGAATGAGATAGGATAGATTCAGTAATTGAACAAGGCCTGCTCAGGTCATATATAGATCCCTGTTAAATGATAAATATTCAATTAGTATTTAGCAACTGAACAGTGTGTTCACAACTAGCCATACTGCTGAACCATACATGCTGCATTCCTTTGCTCTGAAGAACCACAGCAGCAATGGTGGTTCAACATGGAATCATTAGAGAATCTGTTAACTTCTCTTGATGTTATTTGTGCTGTAGGGGGGGGTAGGAGAGTGACATGCTTTGCGAACACAATCCGTTGTCTTCTTCATCCTTTACCCCACTTTCCTCTCTCATTCCTTCTCTCTGAAGAAATGAGTCTAACAACCCCCAACCCCCTGCCTACTTTTTATTTTTTTTGAGTTGGGGTGGGGTGGGAGGAAGCTTCAAGTCTTAATCCCAGCACCAAATGGGAAATAAATTAGCTTCTTCACACTTAACTAGCTCTCATTTGCATTTGCCGAGCACGCAGACTGCAGCTCGGGAGCTCTCCCCTGGCACTAATCCTCTGGGCAAAAGCAGACAGAGGTGGTGTGGACGAGGACTAGGCGGTCGGATGAACCTGCTCTACCTCCCTGGTCTGCAGTGTTAGACAAAGCCTGGGTCCAGCCACAGTTAGGCTACATTAATTACACTGACCTGTTGGTGGCTTTACGTGTTGTGTTGGACACCGCAGGCTGGGGCTTGACCTCTTGTTCTTACACTTAACATACAGTATGTATCACTCTTTCACTCATGTCTTAATTATACAATGCAATTCAACCTCATAAAAAATAATTTTAATATTCCTGTAGAGGCTACACTATATTTGGTGCTCAATAGTTGGTTAATAGTAATATTACTGTACAGATATATTTTCTTTATCAGGCATCTAACATCCCTGTATCATTGCTATAACATTTTTATAGACTATTGTATTTGTACTGGTCACTTACTGTTTATAGGGACCTTTCAAGATGTTTATCTCATAATATATATAATATATATATATATATATATATATATATATAATATTCCTGCAGTCATTTTTACTTCGGTGTTCTCTATAGTGACAACATTGTAACTTTACTGCAGTTAACCCTAATGTTCTGTTTGGAGTCCTGGAGACCCAAACATACACTACTTAATATAATTTTATCACCTTGACACTCCATTACCTTTCCCTCGTTTTATAAGAATTGCTTATAAAACATGATTTTAAACTGATGACATGTTTCACTTGTCCACTACAGAAAATGACTCATTACTTATGTTTATTCTCTCAGAGACCCCAGCTGTAAAACAAGGTTATATGCTTCCCCCTCCCAAATCCCAAATAATGTGTGTAGTCTATTTGGATTTCTGTTATTGGAGTTTTCTCACAAGAGCTCTGACAGAGAGTCAAACCTCTCTGGGCTTTAACTGACCTGAAACATTAGTGACTTCACTATGTAAGATGGCATACTGTATATGTTTTTGGTAAAGACTTTTTGGCAAAAAAACGGAAAAGATAATACATAGGCCATATATACATAGGGCACATACTTTGATATGATAACAATGCCTTCTGGTCATGTCTACATGTCTTTTTTTTATTTTTTTATGTCAAATATGGTATGCTCACACAAAGGTAATGCATGATGGTGACTTTACACTGCACCAGAAATAAAGGGTAGGTTCCCTTAAATCATATGTATAACACTTGATGCTGACTGAAAAAATAAGCTCAGAATTGGTAAAAATATTAAACTATGTCCAGGCGTTTCTTTGTCTATGTAGGTTTAAGAGGGTTAAAACAGGTCATTTAAATCACCTGAAAACTCGATTTTAAAAATCGAAGTACTGACTTAGCATTAAATAAGCAACAGTTTAGTTCAAGTTTGGGGGAAAAACATCATAAGTCATTATTTATTAAGGGTCTAACACTCAAAGCTAATCTGCTTAAACTAATTAACTGTCATCAGATAATGATTCAAACTTTGAGATTGCTAAATTCTGATTGGTGCACAGAAATATATGACATCACCTTTTTCCAGCTGAGCATCGCCCAGTTGAAACCAGTAAGAAGAGCACAGAAAACACAAATACAAAAATCTATCAAACAATCACGAGTGTTCTAACTTTGACAGACAACAATGTATTTGTGTAGGACCCCATTGTTCAAAGTAAGAAGCTACGAAAAATAGGTTTTCAGGGCCTTTAACATTCATTCTTAAGGTGCCACCATGTGTGTGAGTTCAAGCACTGAGGAAAATCCTGATGAAACCTCTGACCTGTTGGCTCTCCTGGTACGATGGTGGAGGAACGCTCTGGGTGGCCATCATTGTCACTGCAGGTGCTGGGGACACATGTTGCATCATGGGACAGCGTCACATTGAGACTGGGAAATACAGAAAAACAAACATAGAAACATAAACCAAGTGCAAGTAGTGAGTGTAAATCCTATTACAGCAGCAGCCAGCAGGTGCTGCTATGATTAAATAATAGGAGATGAAATTCTCATGCAGCATCTCACTCTTCCCTTTCACACTTCCTTTTCCCCGTCTCCATTTACTAATTTATTTCTTTGCTCTAGTTCCCCTCAGTTTCCCACTGCATGTATTGCATAGAGCTGGCAGAACAGCCGGGATGATGTATTAATACTTAGTGATCTAACAATGCTACCAAGCAGAAAGAAAACAAAGCAACACAGGCTCAATCATTGAGTCCTTTACAGAAATACTTTACATAGCAGCAGGTTCATAATGACACCGCAAACAAACCCGACTACTTGTTTACCAATTACAGACAGCTATGCTTGTTTACTAATTACAGTACAGCTGGCTTTAAAGCAACGCATCATAGTGGAGTCACCTTGGTCGTCTCTATGTGTTGGCTGCTGGTGTTGTTGTTGCGCTGTTACCAAGCCAATCAAGAGGGCTAATTAGGGCTCTTGTTGGTGGGCTAATTGCTATTGGCCGGGACCCCACAGGGCTGAGGGCTGTACCCTGCGGAACACCGCTGTAACCGTCGCCCCCACCCCCACCGAAGGAGCTAATTGGTTCAGGGGGTACGTTACACACACAAGCACACACACACAGACCCCCTACCATCGCTGCAACTTACTATAGGCCAGCACAGCAGGTGTTCCATCCTGAAGCTACATATAACCTATGTGTATACGCTGCATGACAATGTCCTGTAAATTAACTATTTGACCTAAGGGGGGAAATGGATGTTTTGACAGATGTGAGGGTAAGCTCTATCAAACCTTTTATTTATCAAACTGTACTGTTTTTAACCATTATAAAACATAAATGTAAGCCCTGATCTCACAAAACGCTGACACGATAAGGTTCAATTCAGTGCTTCATACACTTACGCAGACTGTCAAATCAACATTTCTCCAAAGTCCAAATGTTCGCTGAATACCCTGAGCCACTGGCCTTATTGGAAAAAAAGCCTTAGAATGCCACATGCAGCCCTGTGTGGTCATGAAAGAAAGGCAGCAATTACAGTGGACTGGTGCACTTGGTTGGCTGAATGGTATTGACCAGGAGGAAAACGCTTGATTATAAGCTAGCGAAATGGAACTGGAACATCCGAGCAAAATCTCTGCAACGTCCGTTCAGAGCTAACGCCTCAGGAAATAAAAATGTGCAGTAAATCCAGCTGACCACTAAAGCTGAAGATTTTCAGTATGTGACTCTGAGCTGTGATGTTACGGCCTGATGAAAAGAACTTTAATAATCAAGATTGTTTTTACAAGAATGCCACACAAGAAACACTATATATGTAGACATAATATAAAAGGAGTATCATACATTGATATCATATACACACTAAGTAGGAATATTACAGGAACAGTAATGAGATTGTGTGTTTAAATCTGGCGAGAATGAACACTATAACAGCAGTTTTAGACAGCGCTCCTGCTTTCAGCGCTATAAAACCCCTGCTGTATGCTTCTCCTATAGTCTCACACATCTGTGTGCTGAGCCCCATGCTCCTCGTCTTTTGGGGTAGCTTTCAGGTTCCTGCTGCCAAACAGGAAGTGATGCGAACATCTCATCCCTCTCTTCAGAATCAGGACGATACATGACAGACGTTCCCCGCCAGTGAGCTCATCCCCCACTGAGACACAGACCCCTGGCAATGTCTCAGAGTAGGAAAGTCAGAGACAAGGCAACTGGCTGAGACCCTTCTCAATTTGAGAAGTGGCATCTGAATCCACCACTGCTGCCAACATTTTGATGTTAAATGATGGTGTAGTTCCATTGACGAGTTCTAATTTGGGGTTTTAGCTGCAAATCTGCATGTTCTATCATGTCATACTATGTTTGTGTGTGCATGTGTGTGTGTGTGTTCAGTGCAGCATTATATGAGCATTACTGTTTGCACTGTGTGTGTTCACACTTGTTTGTGTGCCATGTGCATGTCTCTGCGAGTCATTTTGTGTACTGATTGCGTCTTCTGGTTTCTGTTCTCATTCCAACTGGTATCAGCTGAAAGGCATCTTCTCTGTTATCAGTCCCTCATTTTAATTGCAAATGCAGTGAGCGTGTTAGTGATTAAATGGAAAATTGCACATTAATTGATGAGACTGAAGATAAAGCAATTCCAATTACTGCACAGTATTTTAGGCGGCCTCTCAAGTTTCGCCATCCCTCGAAGGAACAAGCCACCAAACACCAAATTTGAGCAGGCAATTGTGCATCCATAAATATGCACACACGGAGATATAATACGCGTACAAACACATGCCATACCATGGCTGCTGAAGCGTGCATGTACATATTAGAACAGACAAGAACACTGCAAAAACACCAACAACAAGATATTTAATTCCAACAGTGAAATTAAACACACAAAAAACTTGCCTCATGAAACTAAGTACAAAGTACTGAGTACAAATCTCTTCCAGAAAAAGGAAACAATAACTGTCTGGCAACCACTCTCTCTGAACTCACCAAAGGTATACGGTTACACAATAAGTCGTAAAAATTCATTTTGAGGACAAATGACATGTTTGTTCCTCAACAAAGGCCTTTGAATTATTACAGAGTTCATAATGCATATCAATTGAAAAGTGCCTGTAGTCGCAATCAAAATTCAAAAGCAAGCATAAAATGGAAAATGAGAAGTAGGCATAAAATTATTCCAACAAACATCAAAGGGTTTTGTGAATTTGGATTGGAGGCAGTCGAACTCTTTCATCGGATTCTGTGCAGTGAGAAACACTTCTATTCAGCATTCCATTTTCCAACAATTCTCAGGCATAGAATGAGCCTCTGCTGTATTGATGTAAGGTTAGTCAGTTGCATAGCTGCAGTTTCACCCCGTTTACCCCGGGCATTGAAATGAAAATCCCTATCTGGTCACATATGATGTGATCACTGCCTCTGGCCTCCACACTTCAACCATGTCCAAAGCTTTTTCTTGTCTGCTTTGGTTTGAAGGTGAATCTATTGTACAGTGTTGAACTTCTATTAAATGTTGAATGGTATGCTTCCTGCCACAAACCAAGGTGATAAAAAGAAAACTGATTTAAAGACAGAAAGCAGCGTCATGGAGAACATCTCCAGATTGTGACCTGGCAGGGGTTTTGCACCAGTTCATTAAAAGCAGACTTGTGATAGACAAAGATGTGACTCTCTCATTTTGAATTATCAACACTTTACTCTCTGCAAAATCAGACTAACATAGCAGTGAACGGAGGTGACAGGGCTCACAGGGACACACAATTTGTAGAGCACAGGTAGATTCAATCCTCACATTAAACTGAAAATAACCACGTTGGTGAGCTGGCTGTTTGATGCGACTGAGACTGTGATCTGATTTTTATAGCGCTCTTGAGCACAACTCAACTCACTCTCCTACCAAACCAAGGGTGGGTGATGATTAGAGTGGAGAGGATGTAGTATGATGAGTGTTTACATCCCTCCATGCTAGAATGAAAATATATTTTTTTTAAAACAAAACTACAGCCATGCTAGCGGCTCTGTGAGGCTGTACTTGGGCACAGTGGTGCTTTGAGCTAAATGGTAATGTCAGCATGCTAACATGCTCAGAATGACAATGCTAACATGTTAAAGAGTAATTCCAGTATTTTTAAACCTAGTTTCATACATTTTGGGGTCTAAATGACTAATGCTTACCAAAGGTTTTGGAATTGGTCCAGTAGATCGCCTCCACCGGCATCTGCAAACGGGCTGCAATGGCTGCAACATAATGCTTGGGGGCAACTGCACCCGTCAAAGTACATCCACTAAAAGTGCTTGTTTTGCAGCCATTGCAGCCCATTTGAAGCTGCTAACTGAGGCGATCTACTGGACCAATTCCAAAACGTTTTGTACCCATTATTCATTTAGACCCCAAAATTTGTAAAAAATAAATAAATAAATAAAAATTGAGGCCAGGTTTAAAAATATTACCCTTTAATGTTTAGGAGGTATAATGTTTAGCATTGTCACAGTTAGCATATTAGCATACAGCAGCGGTTGATGAGAATGTCATTATGTTTTCAGGTTTTTGGTCATAAGCAATGTACTGAAACAGTCAATGCTTGGCCTGATGGTGGCGCTACATGATAAGTTTAGGGATCACCAAATTCATCCTGAGGGGAACATGAATGTCTGCACCAATTTCCATGGCAATCCACCCCGCAGTTGTCAAGACATTTTATTCAAAACCACAAATGTCAACTTCAGGGTGGCGCTAAAAGAAAAGTCAGAGGATCACCAAAGTGATTAGGATTCATTGTCTGGGAAGAATGAATGTTTATTTAAAGTGTCAATTCATCTGATAGTTGTTGAAATATTTCACTCTCGACCAAAGTGGTGGACAGAACAACAGACCAACATTGCCACCCCTCCAGCCACGCCACTTCCAACAGACTTCATCCTAAAAATGTGTAGGTGAATATTTGGTGTTGAATTAGAACATACTGTTTTACTTTTAGGTGTTTTGTATGTGTTTTATTTGGTTCACTTTTTTTGATTGGATCTTGTGGTTTTATTTTTGTACTTGAAGTGACATGTATGTGGATATATTTTTACATGTCTGTTTTGGGGACGCATGGACAGAGAATAAAGCATTCATAGCTCATCTGAACCACCACAACAACTAGACCTTAAAATAAATCATGTTGATATTTATGTATACATTTATTTACTTCACTTAGTATTGATTACCAACCAAGCTCGTTTTAGGGCATTCAAAATTATCCATGCTGTTTTCCAAAAACAAAATGAAAGTCTCTCAAAATCACATGAGAGCGTGCTTGCTTGCTTTCATTACCCACGGAAATACCGAAATAATTTCACAAGGGCAGTCTGCAATTCTGAAAAAAAAAAATAGCCCAATCCCCATGATTCCAATTTCTTAAAAAAGCAGAACAACAACAATTCAAAGGATTGTCTAACTTAACTAATGATCAATCGGATCCGCTTCTAGAATTCTGAAGCTTTCCATAAATAATATCTTGCGCATATTCATGAAAACAGAGACGGTGTATCACAGTTTTACACTCAAGGCTAGATTCAAATCCAGTATCCAAATGTTGAAACCGTGACAGATTACAGTGCTTTAGCCCATTCTGATACCTGATCTGATATCACATGTACATACATGACGGGGAGAAACAGCCCCTCTGCGGATGTAAGGAGCTGAGGAGCTGCCATATGCACATCCTCCCATCCAAATCTAATTTAATCTTTCCTGTTTGAGTTTGTTGGTTAAGAGGTTGACCTGCAAATGCAATGAATAACATTTGGAAGTGGGTATGTCACCTTGGTCAGATATTATGCATCTTGACGCCCTGCAAGAAAGGAAGATGAATAAATAAATCAGGTGTTTTTGAATATGAGTAGGATCTAATCATCGCCTTATTGTCAGGCCTGATTTACAATGCAAACACCAGGAGGCGAGGCCTTGATGGTGCTGAGTAAAATGGTGGAGGGATGGGTGGAATGGTAATGAGATTGGGAGGTGTGTGGGGGGAGGAGGGGGGGCATGTGCGGCTGTGTACACATTTGCGGTCACACTCAACACAGAAATCAGAAAACACACAGATCAGAGTGCAAACACCCCACACACACACACACGGGAATGGGCATGCATGCAAACATAGGCATGTATATTAATGCACAAATGCCAACATTAAACACACAGAGATAGCAAAGCTTCAACCAGTGTCATCCTGAGGGCAATATCACACACGCTGTCTCTCGCCCTAACGCACGAGCACACATACATCCCTGCACACACACTCAAAGGCGCAAGTGCATACACAGCCGGAGGCGAAGATAGTCTCACCAGTGGTCTTAAGGCTGCAAATCCCCCCCAGGCTAAAGTGAGCTCCACACATACTGCAGTCAGGACCCAGTCCACACTCCCAGACCACCTCATTAACCTGAGCCAGCAGCCCTCCTTCCACCCAGCCTCGCAACACCCTGCTCCTCACCAGCCCACACTTACAATTCATACTAGTATTATTTATTCATCTGCTCTTGTTGATTGGACTCATCCTCGCCCACAAGATGGATAAGGCATGGATTTGAAGCTTGGTGAAGGATGTTTCAGCATTGTTGTGGACATTGTTAACTCAAGGTTCAGCAAGATCATGGCAAAAGTGGCCGTTTTTTAAAGGTTTTGTCTCAAAGGTTGAAGGAGAGACGTTTGTATGTGATTTCATTTCCCTGCAGTGCTCGGGA
This sequence comes from Macquaria australasica, assembly GCA_005408345.1. Taxonomy (NCBI): domain Eukaryota; kingdom Metazoa; phylum Chordata; class Actinopteri; order Centrarchiformes; family Percichthyidae; genus Macquaria; species Macquaria australasica. The sequence continues at coordinate 1,632,056 of SEMN01000060.1, read as the reverse complement.
TGTTCCTCGGTGTTGCCTTATTGCATACACATGCATCAAGGGATACAGAGCACGGTGTTCCGTTGTTGAACTAACACACAAAGAAAAAGTGAGTGCGTCTCCGGTCACCGCTTGGCTGAGCAGGGTCAGATTTGAATCAAGTCACAAAAAGCAGAACGCATCTCATTCACAAACTCTCAATGAAGAGATTGCACAAACTCAACACAATGATGTGTCGCTTGCTGCTCTTGAATCTCGTCCAACTTACTGCTGAGTTGGCCATTGAGTAAGAGGAAATCAATTTCGCCCACCTTGAGCCTGGTTCTGCTCAAGGTTTCTACCTGTTAAAAGGGAGTTTTTCCTTGCCACTGTCGCATAGTTTTTCTCTTTCCTCCCATAACAAGGGCTGCAACTAACAATTCTTTTTTTTATTGTTGATTCATCTGCTGATTATTTTCTTGATCAATTGATTAATCGTTTGGTGTATAAAATGTCAGAAAATAGTGAAAAATGCCCATCACAATTTCCCAGAGCCCAAATTGACATATTTGTATTACTTGTGTTGTCTGACAGTCCAAAACCAAAATATATTCAAAGATATTCACTGTAAAAAACTAAAACCTAGCAAATATTCACACTTGAGAATGTGCAATGAGTGAAATTTTGGCATTCTGCTTAAATGCCCCCCCTCCCCCTTCAACCCAACCGGTCGAGGCAGATGACCGCCCACCTTGAGCCTGGTTCTGCTCAAGGTTTCTACCTGTTAAAAGGGAGTTTTTCCTTGCCACTGTCGCATAGTGCTTGCTCATGGTGGGAACTGCTGGGTCTCTGTAAATATAAAGAGTCGGTCTAGACTTGCTCTATTCGGAAAAAGTGCCCTGAGATAACTTTGTTATGATATGGCGCTATATAAATAAAACTGAATTGAATTGAATTGAATTAAATGCTGTACTGTAGTCAGCTCTAAACAAACTGGAATGCTCAGAATTTGTTATGGTCTAACAAGGTTAAATCTGCACAAGGCAACTTTACCCTTCAGCAGCTCAGTGGGAGGAAACTGAGGAAAAATGTCAAAGATTTTTACTCAGTATTTTTTAATAAATCAATAAGCTGCATCATCATTGTCAACATGATGCTACTTTCATGAAGAACATTGAGTCCTTTGGCGGTTTCCTCTTCTCACTCACTGGGTTGACTTCACTCAAAGGGATCCTCTGACTCATCCTTATCAATTTCCAATGACATTTTAGGCTTGAATTTAAATCTATAACCTTTCCAGTTTTTTCTTTTATACTGAAGTTCTTAATGAACGTCCTTCACATATTCAAATATGCCCCAGAGCCATAATGAAGACACAAGGATTTCCCTCGGGTATGACAGTTTGCAAGATTTCTTTCCAACTGCTGACAATGGCGTGCTCCAATCTGACTGCAATTCTTGTTTTCTTTGTATTTATGCAAATGTTTGTTTGGATATTACAGATTCCAGTTTGATTGTGTTCCTTTCTGCTTTTAAAAATTAGATTAAAGTCTCAAGTAAAATGGATAGTGGTAAAACTACAGTACAGTGGGAAATTTTTGTAATTCCCCAAGGACAAGTGGTTTGCATGCAAATAACCTCATTAGCATAGCTAAAAGCCCTTTTTATAATGAGGTGAGTTTTTTTCTGAAGAGGCTAAACATACATGATGAAGATGAAAAGAATATTCAGGCTACAGGTAAATGATTGCACCATCTTTAATCATGTGTATCAAGAGGTACCTGATTTTTAACCTTCTTTTTTTTTTTTACTTTACTAAAAAAAGTAAGAAAGAAAAGCAAGGAAGTTCATAGTCATGTCTGTATTCTGTTCATGCTTCTTCAATTCAGTTAATGCAAATCATGTGTCAAAAAAAAACGAATCCCCCAAAATGTGGGATTTAACAAACAATTTGTTTTCATCTTAACATGATACTGCAATACAATAGTGCTTCATTTCCTTTTTTATACATTTAAATATTGACTCACACAACTCATACAAAACACTGAGTTGGAATTATGACTAAAAGTGGTTTGATTTTCACTGTGCTGCCGGAATTAAGTGGCAGAAATGCAAAATGTTCTTTTACATTGCGTTTTAAGGATTGTATTAATAATTATTCTGATCATGCATGAATAAGTGGTGTTTCAAGCAAGTTGACAGTTACATATTACAAATTGCATCCTAGTAGCTATAGCAAATCTAAATCAGTGCATATAAGAGTGATTATATGATTGATTACTGTGTTACATGATCATCACAATAATCAATAATCTCCTTAATTAGAACAGAGATCCTCTTTACTGCAAAGTAAAATGCCAAAACATCCGAGAGAGCTCTCATTATGTGAAACGAGCTTCCCATTGGCTATAGCTCAAATATGCCAGCGTGGAGGTTTGTTTCCTCCCAGTAGGCTGCAGCACACTCCTCAATCCTCCTCCATAAAAAATGATAATAAGAACATGGATATGCTCCGCTACATATACAACGCACACATGGCAAACATGGCGCGTGGCGACCAAATGGTTGTCGGACCTGCTTCACTGAACTTATTTTTGTTTCAGCTCTGTCGTGGATAAATTTACACAAACTGGCGCTGCATCATTTCCTAAACCAAACACACACACACTCACTCATACAAGCACATGAACACACACATTCCTGGGAAGCGGGTGGGTGGGTGGGGTGGGTGTAGAGTGCCAACATTGCACTCCCCTCCGCCAACAAAAATAGCACTGCAACAGCGTCTGTATGGTGCAAAAGGCTCAGAGAAACCACGGATGAGATGATGTTTAGTAGAACATGCATCTCAAGCCATATTCATTAAAGGGATTTTCTATTTTCTTTTTCTTATTGTCAACAAAAACCAACAATGAATGTAGGACTACTAAAGTATTGTGTGTACCGAAGTCTAACATATCTTACTTCTCTGTGCCATAGAGCTTTTTGTCCAAAAACTATTAAAAACACATCAATGAGCCACACTGCACTGTGTGACACGTTACTTCATTATGATGAACATGGGCACTGTAGTTAATTTGACTCAGTCCCACATAAACCGTCCTGCTGCCGTACATACTCAGCGGCACAACAAATGCATTATTCAGTCCTGTTTGAGTAGTGTTTGCTAAAAACTACAGTGCCCAGCTGTATTACTGAGCCTTTTTTAAGACTAAGAGTCTCCAGCCATGCTAGCTGCTCTGTGAGGCTGTACCTGGGTACAGTGGTGCTTTGAGTTAAATGCTAATGTCAGCATCCTAACATACTCACAATGACAATGCTAACATGCTGATGTTTAGCAGGTAATGTTTACCATGTTCACCATCTTAGTTTAGCATGTTAGCATGCTAACATCCGCTAATTACCAATAACACAAGGTACAGCTGAGGATGATGGGAATGTCATTAGTTTTGCAGGTATTAAACCAAACTATTGGACACATTTCAATGTTGACCTAATGATGGTGCTAGATGAAAAGTCAGAGGATCACAAAAGTGATTACAATTCAACCTGAGGGGAACATGAATGTCTGAACCACATTTCCAACACCCGACATCACCTTCATGACTCAGGAGCGGGAGTCCAGCGCAACATTTTCTTCCAAAGGTTGTAAACCGAACGAGGCAGCGATCATTTCATTGGTCAACACTACAGCTGGCATTCTATTGGTTGGGGGAATTTAACACAAAAAATCAGAGAGCCAAGCAGAAATCTGACAGCAGACGTTTCACGAGCGCACAGAGGCAGCCTGAGCGTGAGGAGAAGAGCTGAAGCTGGAGCGCAGGAAATCTGTGTAAGCAACAATATATCTGAGTGCAAGCATACAGTTTGAACAGAAGCAGAGCAAATCGAAGCGCAAGCAAGGGCTATTTGGCTGCGAGAGCATTACAAAATCTGAATGTGAAATCAGTAAGTCATGCTCTCAAATTGAAAGACCACGCTCTTGAATAAAGATAGGAAAAAAGCCCCATACATCCAACAGATGGAAGAAAAGTCAGGAGATCACCAAAGTAAGTAGGATTCATCCTCTGGGGAACACAATTGCCTTTTGTTCTATCTACCAATCTATCCGATAGGTTCAGTCTGGACCAAACTGACCGACATACTGACAGAGCTAATACTTAAAGTAGCTATTCATGACCAGTTTTTCAGTAGGAACCAATGGGCTTGGGGTTGAGAGCCACAGACAGGGTAGAGAAGTCAGAAAGCATTGAGGGACAGACTAATACATTGCAGGTTTTGGTCTTTTCATGAGATTTGTTGATACTAAGAAAAATATAAAATATTGCCAGCCTTATCCTTTAGAGTTGGAGTGAATGGTAGGTCATATGAGACGACCTGCCAGGTCTCCTTCACATCCTCACCCAGATGATAAGAGACATTTTCATCAGCACATTTGGGATGTACAGCCTCATTATCTATGTCTTGATTAATAGTGCCACCGGTCCCTCCTACTGAAATCAAACATGAAGATAAGGAAGACTGAAGAGTGAACTGATGTTTTATTCAAGCCATCCTGTTTTCTGTGCCAAAGAAATTCATGGATGTTTTAGTATGAAATATGTACACATACACATTTACTCCAGCATGTGCATTGTGATCCATTCAGCTATGTTCAGCTGACTCCAAGAATAGCAGCTTAAGGCATTTTGATGTTGAAAGGTGGTGCTGGGCTGAGTGTCTGCGTCCTGCGGTCGACACACACACAGGAGGAGCTGATAACCATCACAACACTGACGGTCGAAAAATTCAAGCTGAAATTGGAACGGCCAAGCTCATGGAGAGGAAATGTAATCTACAAGAGTTTCCCGTTGAATCCTTTCCAGACACTTTGCTCTGCCTCTCTTTCCATCTCTTCCCCACCACCACTTCACTCCTTCTCTTCCTCCGCTGTCATGTCTGCTGGCACATACATTGTGCAGCTTATCTGCCGTTGCATCTGCGAGGTTCCTTTTTTTAAAAGGATACCTCCTTATCACAGTGAGTGAGTGCCATCCGTGTCACTCCGGAACAACTTTAGCTACTGGTGGGGCGACGTGACTGACAAGTGAATGACAGGATGTAGGGTGGCTTATTCGCTTTAACATTTAACTCTATAAATGATACAGTCCAGTGTGTGTGCTCATTTGAACGCATTTGAACTAAAAGTGATATGCGTAACAATAGTTCACTGTTTCCTTGCTGAATTGAATTAATGAAGTGAAGTGGCTTATTTGTCTTAAAGTTTTTGTGTAAGAATGTATAACTGTTTCATCTAAAGTCTGCAGTATTCTGACTGTAAGCACACCATTAGCTGGTACTTCTCCAGCTAGTTGCTCCAGCAAGACTTGATTTACCTAGAATCAACAGGGTTTGGAAACTAAAACATGAAGACCTAAACAATATAATACAATCCAATGCAATAATCCTGCAATAAATAAACCTGAACTATACAATTTTCTGCCATCGTGTAAGAGAGGTGTTGATTCAACTCTATGGTTATTTCTGAGTTTGCTGTAGTTTTCTGTGGTGTTGTATTAGATTGCAGTGCATGCACACTGGACAGTGTCTACAGTAGCTTGTTTAGTTTAATCTGATACCCATCCTAACAAAGTGTTTCTCACGTCTGTGCACAGCACCGTGCTGTATCTTTCATGTTTTTATATATGCTATAGCCAATCGTTAAAGTATAACACCAGTTTGTTTGTTTTTTGTTTTTTTGGAGAACCCAAGGCCATTGCTCACTACATACCTGTTCTTAGAGCCTCACTACTACTTGGGCAAAGACTGGAGAGTTTGTCCTGAGGGTGGCGCCCCATACTCAGCTCATCAGGCTAAGCTCCATGGCCAACCCTGTCTCCTAGAAACTGGATTGGGTTAAATGTTAACATTTTGCTTCTCGGGCTACCACTCATTTTTGACTTTTTAATATTTAACCAAGACCACCATATTTCCCTAACCTAAACAAGTGCTGTGAGTGCCTAAACATAACCATTAAAAAATGTTAATCATGCTTCCATTGCTGCGAGTGGATACTGTACTGGAAGAGCAGATATTGTAGGGAAAATAAACATTGTCAGTGAACCTTTTGCTGATTCATTCAGTACATTTTGCAACTTGGTTGATACGCTCATTAAAAAACATTTCCCCATTACGTTGGTAAAAAGCATAATTCACATTTCTATTATTAGTATTTGATGTTGCAGATTAGTAGTATTAAGATGATTTCTGGCAAACAAGTTTGCTGTGTCAGATTTAACGCAAACTAATTTGTACTTAATCTCAGTTATGTTTTGAGCTAAGTCTACAGTTACCTCACAAAGATGCTAGCATTTAGTATGTAAAGTTTATCATGTTTGCTATTAGCATGCTAACAATAGCATGTAAGCAATCCAATCCAATATCCCAGAAAATCACCCATATCACTTGGAGTTGAGATAGTCTTTATATCCGAATCATAAATAATCCCTCAAAAATAAATAGGACACATGTTACCATGGGAACACAGCTAATCCACACTATGAAAATCAGGAAATGGGTTCAGGTGTACACAGATCTCAGGGAAACAAGCTCCAGATAATATTAGGAGAGGCCACATTAGTGGTTTTATAGTCTACATAACATGAGCTATGAAATTAAAACGCTATTCAAGATGAATTAGCTATTTATCTTCCATCTCCAGAGAGACTGCAACAGGCTAAACCTAGAAGTAAGAGGTTCAGTTAAAGAATTGCCTTTTTAAATGCACCCCCTTTGTTGGAAGTTCACAGATTTTAATCAACCAAAACTGGCTGCAACCTGGTCCCATGTCCAGCACTAATTTCTTTCCTCCGGCACAGTTACAAACAAAGGGAAATTACCTCCTATGTAATAACGTTATCTATTTGTCTTGGACCTTTTAAACAGCTAGGTGAACATGTTTGCAATTATCCATATAGTCCATTAAGGGCTGAGGAGAAAATCCTGAACAGTGTTACTGGCAGCACATCCCCCGGGGCTGCACGGCTGATGTTTGAGGTTGAACTCTCCTCACCTCCTGTGTAGGTGTACATATGTTGAAAATTGGAAATGTTCTACCAAACTGAAAGTAAAATATCACTTTAAATGGACCCAGGCATCAGCAGAAGGCTCTGTTGCACTACCCCCACCCCCACCTATACACACACATACTCACTCCCTCACAATGAGATCAGCAGAAAGGAATATTTGAGGAGTGGTGGGGGATTAATGAGAGGGGGATTAGCAGGTGGGTGGCTCTCTCTCTCTATGTATGTGTATGTGTGCGTGTGCATGTCTGTATCTGTGTGTCGGCAGTGTTAGCCACTTGAGTGTCAGCAGAGCTCTGGTTGGGAGGGGAAGGTGGTGAGTTTGTCTTGGGGGGGACGAGGCAGGCGGGCAAAGAGCTACTGCAGGCCACAACAAACTGGATGTACAACAAGTCTGCACTGAAGATACCAGCCAGGGTAATGACAGGTCAGACTCTTAGAGCATGCAGAGCAGGGAATAAGGAGGAGACATCTGGCAGCTTGGTTTGGTAGAGCTATGGCTATGTTATTTGCACAAAAAAGCTGTCCAAGATCATTTGCATAACATCAGAATCTATATTTGTACATCATAAAAACTGAAATACTGTTTGTATTTCATAAAAACCTGCTATTAAGATACTTCTAAAGGTTTCTAATGTTGGTTAAAGCAACTATCTTTATCTGTTTATTTCATAAATACATCTGTAATCAGATTGATACCGGACATGGACAGGGTCTACGTTGGAAACATACTGTATATATGTGTGTGTGTATAACTTTTGCTTTTAACAAAATATACAAAATAACATAATATTTGAACTACATATCAAAATACATTTGAATTGTACATGTGTATCTGAGTTGTATAAGTTGAAATGACCAAACTAAACTAAACTAAAGTGATCAAATAATAAAGCATGATTTGTATTTTAACCCTACTTTCAACTTTCAAAAAAAGTCTAAAAAAAGCAGTTTGACTGTTAAGGGTTAGTGGAAATAACAATAATAAGAAGAGGATGAAGAATTAAATAGTAATTCAATGGGTCATATTGCAAAGAACAAAGACAAAAAATAGAAAAAAGTAAGATTGGAAATACAATGAGAGGCATCCAGATGAAAATAAAGTTGCTTTGAAGTGTCTATTTTCCGTAAAGCTCCTGTAAAGTGCACTGACAAACAAATCTGATAAAAAGTTACTGAGGATGAACCTCACCAAATGTCAGACTATCAAAACTATCTACAGCTCCATGTTTTCAGTGATTTTTAGTTCACATTTCATCAAACCTGCATCAGGTAAAGTCCTGCTGCTTTGGCTGCTGGCAGTTCCTGTTCACACTGTGTAGACAACAATCACCTGCATTACTTTTATACTGAAGAACCTCAGGATTATGAGACGACATCTGAAGTTATAAGGAGAGTCTTCTTTCTTTTATCTGGGGGATCCTGTCACCAGTATAAAGAGTGAGTTCCATTGATTGTAGCAGTGTGTGTATGGTATGTATGTCTGTATTTCAATTTGACTGAGCTCTGACTCAAGAAGTGGTGTGACGTTTCTGGCAATGGTGTCAATTTGGTAGTACAGTGGGGGGGGAAATACTACCACAAAAATGTGGATGCTGTTTATATCTGTGCAGGGTGTATATCTGTTTATATCTGAATGATATATATTTATATTTGTTTACATCTCTAGTAGGTAACATAAGTCAAATGCTCCTTTTAGGTAACCAACTGCTCTTTAGATACTATCTATCAACTGTATGATACTGAATAGATGCCATCAGATTTTTTACAGATGAGCTCACACATTTCTGCACACGGAGGTGCCGTGGACCCAAAACTGAAGCTGTGTAGAAAAGAAGCCAGGCAGAGGGGAACAAACAGAAAATGAAGTGGAGCTGGAGTCTTCTGAAATGCGAAGACCAAATAATGAGGCCAACACCAGTGGTGTTTGCTGCTCTTGGCTGGACGGCCTCTGTTTGTCTTAGTGTCGGGGGGCAAAGAGAGCCGGCAGCCGAATGGAATTCTTGGAAACACCAAACAAACCCATATTAAATTTCCTCTGAAATGCCATGGGGAGAGGCATGGAGCATGCGTGGCAGGGGCGGGTGGACAGAGAGGTGGACAGCAGAGGTATAGAGACACAAACAGGCGAGGGAGGGAAGAGAAGGTGGGTGGGTAGAGAGCTCAAAATGAAAGGCAAAGTGGGAGAGAAAGGGGTAGGAAGATGAGGAGAGGCAGAGAAAGAGAGGTTTGCAGGCTGTATGGTGGACATGGGAAAAGTCGAGAGGGGAATGGAGAGTGCCAGGTCATGCTGGAGGTAAAGAAGAAGCTGTTACAGGAGAAAAGAAAGTAAGAGTGGAAGTAGTAGAAGGACATATCAACCAAGCATGAGAAAATGGGTTTAAAGAGTCCACCCTCAAATTCTGCAAGGGCCCTCTCTTTCAGTAAATAAAAAAATTCAGCAGGGGAGTAGAGGGTAACATCTGTGTGAGGCATGGCCTCGTGGCTCGTAGTGTGTGACGACACAACACACATTGACGGCGTGTTTTTAAATCAGATTCCAGACCAACAAATCAAAAATCAGCAGGCCTGGTGATGTTTTGTGGCAACTGCAAATAATGTTATTAACAATAACCTCCATCATCGTACTGACTTAAGCATCAGTGCTCTTTTTTCACCATAGAAACATCAAGCTAATGTACTGCTGTAACACACAGTAAGTTAGTTGAGCTAGTTGTAAGCTGTTTAAAGCTAAAGGTAACTATGCGCCAAAGATCGTCTTTCTTAATCCGATATTTGTGTTGTATGTGATGATGTCACATCATATGAACTCCTCATAAATGTGTTACCAACTCTGAGAAATGTATATTAGGTCTTCTGACGTGAGTTTACTTTAGCCGGCAATAGCAACGGACATGAAAAGACAAAACCGCAAATAAAACAAACAGAAAAATGGGTGGGCCCATAGACTGTATACAAAGATGGACGACGTGACGGCTCCCCGAAAGTGAAGCCAAAACATCTTGATCGCCCCCTGGTGGCTGGCTGCAGTATAGGTCATAAGCCCCGCCTCCTCCATGTTAGTGGATTGGACATGGGCCAAACTGAAAAGTCAAAGTACACATCAAATACATTTTTCCCAAAGATGGTTTTGGTCATTTTAGGTAGTTTTTATCATGCTGATGTTTGTGTGTTCATTTTTCTGATAAGTTTGGTTTTAATTAGTTATTTGATGCTATAAAAACGGGGTGTCACGTCATGATTGACAACTGTGAGTGTGCTTGCGATTGGTTCAGACAGCTGTATAGGCGGGAATTTGATCCCGCGGCCCCACTGTGGATCACTACTGCGCAGACTCTGGCTCCAAATGACGTCACCAGCACAAGATGGCAGTTCCCGTATCCAGGGTATTTTGGCTTCATTTTTTACAATGGGAGGAAGTGGAGACACATCGTCCATCTTTATATACAGTCTGTGGGTGGGCCACATAAGATCGATACAGAGCACATTTAAAATGAATGATTTCTACTTATTTCTTCCGGATGTTTTTTAATTGTTGACAGAATGACTAGTATTGTATTATTCTATGCGAGAGAAGTAATAAAGAGAAGCTTACTGATCAAAGAAATGTTTCTTTGGGTGCAGTTACTCTTTAAAGGAGGGTGGGAAGACAGAGGCAAAGAAGACAAAGCCACACCAGACTGCAAGGAATACACACAGATCTATTAACACAGGAGAGAAAAAAACAGATGCTATTCGTTACGTTTAAAATGGGGAAATAATTTTCCTCAGCTATCAAAAACACAAAAGTGCAGGTGCATCAACAACAACCCCCCAAGGAGAACGTTTGACAAACCAGACCTACAGTCTGTGAGCCAGATCGAGGTCTGCTTTGAGGTACTATAGCCTCACATTCTCCGTCCCTCTCTCTCTCTCTCTTTCTCTCAGCTGAAGGGACATCTGGAGCGCATTAAGGCACTAAGGACATTGGATCTCCCCAGAGCGCCTGACTGGATGGGTGGCCCACTGTTAGCCCCCTTTCAGCAGCAGGGCCCGGCCCTACCTGATTGATAGAGGGAGCCCCACACAAACACTTAGCACTCACACACACTGACAAATCCCACTCGGTTGACATACAGCGTGGACCATTGAAACATTGGTGGTGCTGCTAACATGGATTAGTATGGACACATGTGCTTCCACCTTTCACTGTGTATAGTTTGGCCTATCAATCATGCATTGGGTACTTGATATACTTTATGTGCTGTACATTCCTACAATGTTACCCCACATATTACAAGTGAATTTAGAGCTAGCACATTGAAGTGCATTGTAATACAAGTTGGTAATCAATAACACAAACTGGCTTGGTAACAGTAACAACTCTAGACATATGGAAGTAATAAGGGAACATGACTACAACTCTGAACTTCATTTTCAAAGCATTCCCCTACACCTCATTCACACAAACAAAGATGCGAATCAAAGCCCACCTTGTTTCCTAGAATTGTACTTTTTCATTAAAGCGCGAAAGAGACGTTTCTATAAGATTTTCTCAGCAGATGCTCCCCATGCAATGAGAAAACACAAACTTTTTCAAAGGAGGAAAGTTCAAAGAACCTCCTCATTTCCAGTAAATTGCTTTGCCTGATTTGCCATTTCAAATAAATTGCAGTGTTGGCCAAAATTTGCAATTCACAGGAAGTCGTCCCCTCAGCCGCACAGAAGAAGTTAATCCATATTTCACGTTTGAATATAAGATGGAAGCGGAGAAAAAGGGAAGGAAAGGGAAGATAGGTAACTCTTTGCCAGGAGATGAGGAGCGGGAGGGGAGGGGTGGCGGGAGAAGCTGTGGGAGTGGAGAAAAGGCGAGAGAATGGGAAGAAACAGGCGCCATTTAGAGTAAATGGCATCCAAAAACCCTCTCCAATTATCTTTGCCTACCATGCCAGTGAGACTGACTTAATTAAAATGACTTGAGAGGGAGGGGAGAGAGGAAGGAACTGCCAGTGATTGAGGGGGCAGGCAGGCGACGTATCTGCACCGAAACACAAAGCTCAGGCATCTCACAGGCTGTCGACCACTCTCCCTTTTCAATTCCCGACTTCAAAAGAGAATAAAGAAATAATAATAAAAAAGAGAGGGGGCTCTCACCATTCGCAGCCATGTAATTGCGCTATTTAAATACTACATTTTTATCATTGTTAGAATATTCGTTGGGGGGAAAGAGGAATGTATAAAAATGGATAATAAAACTGCTTTTTTTTGTTCTTCTCTGACTCCCCCCCCCTCCTATAATCCTTCTGCCTTTTTCTGAGAAAAACCTCTGACAGTGACCTTTTCGCATGAGGTCTGTTTCTATGGAAACAACGTCCAGCCCCTCTATGTTTGGTGTTTTCCTGTCATCGGGCGGCCAAAACTGGCCCACTTGTGACTAAGAGGAAGAATGCATCACATTTAAAGATTTGTCTGTGTGTCTTTTATTTCATGTTTTCACTTGTGTGCCTCTGCAGGCCTGGGAAGAAGCAGAGAGCATCTACTGCTGTGAAGACATCAAATCATGCAGACAGATTTATTAGAACCACACATTAACTGCATCACTAAAAATAATTGTTCTATACAAATTTAAGCATTAACCAGTAGCAATTATAGGTTACCCACTATTATTAACAGTACCTCAGATTTTTGTGATTAATTTGTTTAAATATTAATTTACTTTGGCATCCCAATTGGTATCTCAGTTGGGAAAAAAAACTCTCATTTAGGTGCTCTGCCGGTAGCTCACCTTAATGGTAGAGCGCGTACCATTAAGGCTGAGTCCTTACCGCAGCGGCCCGGGCCCATGCTCAGTGTATGTGCACTGGAGGCTTCAGGTTTCACACTTCCATAAGATTAATATTGGACCATGATTGGCTCCTAAACTAGTTGTGATGCCACAAAATCGTGCTGGTATGTCCATGAGGGTTAAGGGGAGCACTGAGAAACTCCTCCAACAGATGAATGTGAAAACAGCCTGCTAGTGTAAAACTCTGCACATGCATCAGTCTGCACAGTGGAGCTCAAACATCACAGGGGAGTAACTATAAGCAAAAATGTCTTATCTCAACATTTATAGTGGGAACCATTACCAGTTCATCTTAAGTTTCACTTTGTATGTAACACCCATGTTAGGCTGTTGGTGTTACTTGGATCGAAAGCTCAGCCAATCCAGTTGATAGTGAAAAACTTTGGCGCATTGTATTTGTTTTGAAAACGCATCACAAGGCTTTTATTTTGAAAAGCCGCTGCAAATCCAAATGATTCTTCTGCTGTCCAAATGTGTGCCACCATAGCCACACAGCAGAATTTATAGTGTTTTGCCATTTATCTAAAGAAAAACTGTCCATTCATATTCAATATATTGGTTAACAATAATATCACAGTTTGACAAAAGCTCATATTAGGTTTAAATCTGTCTGTTATGAAAAAGAGCAATGATGATGATTATAATAAACTTACAACACAGCATTACAAGCATTATCCTACAATATTATACAGGAGGTTAAAAAGTACCATTGAGTGCAATAAGGTTCAGGTGGCGTTAATGAAGGTTTAAAATATGTGCATACATTTCCATCTAAACATGAGCACAGAGCCAAATTAGATCTAAAATGTGTTGCTTTCCAAATAGTTTTATAACTCACTGTCCTAGGGTGTGAATTTAAATTCAGTTTGCATCAAACTATGTGCTGCCGAGGTCAATAAAAAAGCTCTTCTCCATAACACACACACTCACACTCCTCTCACACATTGATCAGCCAATACACAGTTACTGCTCATGTGTCACAGCTAACACCTGTTACTGTGCTTTTGTCTTGTGAGCTTATTGTAATCGACTGTGCAGTATTTCTCACTAAACACAACACAAACTCAGGCTGCTCCGTCAAATGTGTTTGCACAGAAGGTTGGTGGGCGCTATAATTTGAAGTTTAAGTGTGAGAATGCACTGTATACAAAAGTTTCCAGTCTTGAGCAACCACTGTATCAATGCACATTGGCTGGAAAGAGTATAGGCACAGGCAGCTTGGATATAAATCAAAGTAAAGAGAAAAACAGCAATGATTAAAACATTGAAATGACCTGTTGGTGCATTTGCGTAACAGTTAATGTATTTTTAAGTTATTGCAAAACATGACATTTTAGTTAGTTAGTTAAAAATAAACTGTACATAACTGCTCTCACACACTGTTTTTTGATGTTGGTAAAGCCAGTTTTCTAATAAGTATTGCATTTGATTAGACACTATCTGAGAGGTTTGGAGTCTGAAGGTGAAAGACAGAGTCTCAGTGTGTGTGTGTGTGTGTGTGTGTGTGTGTGTGTGTGTATGTGAGGCAGAGACAGAGGAAGGAGGGTTGAGTTAGCATGACAACCGCTATTTTGATGGGGCCAAAGCCAAGTATCTCCACATATCCACTTTCCCCTCTCCTATTCATCCTGTCCTCCCTCCTTTTCCATCTCCAGAGCCCTCCCTCTCCTCTCTTCTCCATCCGCCAGTCTTCTTTCTCATTCTCGCCATTACTCTGTACTTTCTTCCTAAACTCACGTTCTCCTTTTTTCACTGATCTTCATTCTTCTCCCCCCCTTTCCCTTTTCCTTTTTTCCCCCTTTCTCAATGTCTTGCCCTGCTCAGGGAACTTCACATTCCCTTATGTTGAGCTTAGAGAGTAGTTAGAGGGAAAAAAAGGGAGAGACAGAATATTAAGTATCTCATCGTGGTTTGAATATGGTTGTTTGTTGGTTTGGGTAAAAATGACACTTTGTGCACTGCACCTATGGCTGTGTCCCGTATTATCTCAGGGAGACAGTCAATGCCAATAGTCTCTGAATTAAAAGAGATACAGATAAAGTGAGGATCAACTCCTTACCCTTAACCTGCAGCACTTTGCTTCTCACTGGCCAGATTGTTCTCCCTGCTCGTGTGCACACACACACATACTGTACACACACACCACCACAGTCTCAGCTCCAGTTGCCAGGGAGACCGCCATACCAGGGCTCTGACCCAGGAGGTTTGGGACTGTTTTTCAACCCCCCCCCCCCAAAACAGGAGATATGGCAGCTGTATGACAGCTGTTCATACCGAGCCCTAAACCACAACCATCGTCCCACCACCAGTGCAGCCTGGACAGCATTTAGGGGACAAAAACACCCCGCAGCCCAAATGATGACGCCTTACTTAGTAGATTCTTCGGAAAAGTCTGTGGAAAAGAACAGGACACAGATTCTGACTGACTTTACATATGTTTTCAGCTCCCTACCAGTTAATGGGCTGCTTCCATTTCTTCTATGTACACAGTCATTATAGGTTTGTTTCCTTTGTTAGCTTAGCAACTCAGTGTTACCATGTTACATTATAGCTCAGCTGAATAAGGATCTTTAAAAAGGAAGAAATGTTGTATTTTATTATAAATACTATATTATGGAGAGTTATGGCCCTCACTTTTGATTGAAACATGTTTAGACATAGTTTAAGCTTGGTTATTCAAGTCTGGAAGGATATTAGTGCTGATGGGACTTTATTAATAATAATATTAGTATTATTGGTGGTATTTTAACAGGTATTTTGTTTTCTGCATTACTTTCAAACCCTGATAATGTGCCCAGGCTACTAAAAAGTAAATAGGCTACAAGTGTTAATCACAGCAGCTAAGAAGCAGATGGTCATGAAATACTCATTTTTCAATCAATACCAATAATCAAAATGATTGTGTTTTTTTACAGAAAAAAATATAAATAAATAAATAACTCTTGCAATGTTTATAAGTGAATGGAGGTTTTTTTCTGTTAGGTGAACACTATATATAGTTGTGTATTTATTTATTATTTTAATATTTATTTATTCCCAGAAGACATCCTTCCTTAAATAATCCCCATACACATGATTACTACCTTGTGTAAGTTACATAATGCCTTCTGGTGTGGATCTGTATGTGATCATGAGGGTGCCTATTTTAATATTTTTAGGCTACGTGTTTTGAAAGACATCCAGGGTTGGTCACTATACTCTATTAAATGACTAATGATGCAGCTTTGACAACTTGGCCAACAGATGCCGCTGTACGATGTGAGCATGTCAAATCAAAGACTCAGTTAGGTGAACAAGTGTGTCTCCTCTTATAGCACATCACAGGATAACTGTCTAAACTCCCATTCTTAAAAACATATTGGTGAGGATGGAAAATGATTTCATTGGTGGGGTTTAATGCAGGAAACCTTGCACACTGTAGGAAACACTATTTATGTGCACTTGGTCACTGTTACGTTCCTAACAGGCTAAAGTCTGTCTGTCATCGCTGATGAACCTGGTTATTATCTCTGATTAACAGTACTTTTCCTACATTTTTTTTAATTCCTTGAAATGTACCTTTATTTTCAATTTCAAAAATGCTTTGCAAACTTTTTCTTTGAATCTGCGTGCTCCCATGAGGTAAGTGCACGCTGCAGATCAGACCACGCATGCGCACAACAGAGAAAAAGTACAAAACAAAATAACAGAAAAACAAAAATAAGACTTGTCTTTATTAGATTACCCATTTCAAGACAAGAACAAGAAAACAGAGTCATTTTCCTTTTTAAAAGCCTACAAAACTCTAAAAAACAGAATTCTGACTGTTTTTCGGATTGAATAAAATAATTGAATGATACGGATGATACACAGACTGACTTCAATAATTTCATGAGTCACAAACCATGGCAACAACAAGCGTGTCCCAGCCATGTTCATCACTTTTTAGTGTCCTCTGGAAACACTTTCCCTTGTTGTCTGTGCTACTTGAAGCGCATTTTTGTATTTGGTTGTTTTTTCTCTTTTTGCAGTGTTTTCTAAATGCTGCGCATGTGTTGTCAAATTGATGACGATGTTTTCTTAATTCAGTTCAATTCAATTCAATATGCTTTATTGGCATGTATAAGACAATATTGCCAAAGCGTCAAGTAATAATGACATTAGAAAATAAAATAAAAAGGTACAATGCATAAAACATATGTGTGTGTTTGTGATAATATTAGTTAATACAATAAAATTGATGAAATGAAATAGATAAATGAAATAAAATAATATGTATGTATATATAGGGTAAAAAACACTTTCCATACGTAGCTATACAAATGTTGATTGGGTTTGTCTCGTCCTGTCTGGTTGACAGTCCAATGTCGCTTTTGTACAACTATAGCATATTCGCAGTTTTATTACATGGTATTTCAGTGGCATTTTAACGGCACACCACTGACAACAAAGTGACAGCACTTCACAAAAGTAACAGTAGCTGCTCCATCATCTGTGTTGTAGTTTAGCTTTAAATAAATTGGTCTGTGGTTTTACTTGTGATATCACGTTTTCAGCTAATCATAACATCAGAGTGCACTATCTTTCTGTCAAATGACAATAGTCTTATCTAGCCTGGATATAGCCTGTGGATAATTGGCCTAATTTCCACTGTGTGTCCAGACAAGCCGTACGATGCTTCCTAGTTGTTTATATCACTGAATTTCCCTTGATACCGACTCTGTGGTTCCTATTTGCATGTTGTCCCCAAAAGAGATAATTACCTCCCATTTGGCCTCACTGGGAAGAAGAGCCCTCAACTTTTGCACAGACTAAAGGCTAGTTAAATGAAAGGAGAATTCTGCTATTTTCATGTGATATTCAGATAGGCTTTTGGTTTGCATAAGCTTACAGTAGTATGTAGCTTAATGTTGTCTTTGCTAATGGTGTGAAAAGTCAAGAAATATTTCCTGGTAATGTTATAACTTGATAACCAATAGTAGACACACATAAAACTTTAAGCGACTGATTCGCTCCCATACTCCCATAAACAAACTAGCAGAAACATAACAGCCAGGGAGCGAACCCGAGTCAGGATTGTGGTAGTAGTACACCCACTTTACAGTATCCATTACCCCACTGACTCTATAATGCTTGCTCCTCATAGGTGAACACGCTGATTTATTCAGCGTGTAATAGAATTTGGCAGGCCCCTCATCTGCGGGAGCCAAAAAGGCCATTGAGCTGAAATCAACGGCAGACAAACCGTGTCAGCTTTAAGATGGCGCGGCAAATGAAAGTACAGGGCAACTGATCTCTGCAACTGCAGAGCGCACAATGTAACTATATTCCAATGAGGAACAGAACCATTTCACCAAGATGGATGGCTGCCTTTCAATGCATTTCAAGGGCAGACAGAGGGATCAGTACGGGATCATTACTTCTGTGAAAGGTTGGTTTAGTGGTCTGAATGGAGAACTTTGTTAATGTGACTGTACTGCGCATTTTGTGGAAGAGGAAAAAGTAAAAACGCAGAGACAGAGTATTTTAAGCAGACAGACACAATGAAATGCTTGTAATTATTGATTCTGGTTTGTTGTGTTACACATCAAAACTAAAAAGAAAGACCAAGAAAAAAAATTCTTACTGGATTATTTTATGAACTAGTGGGATTCTGGTGGCGTTGGTTGGCCATCAACCCATATGCAGATTTACAGTATGTATTTTTTTTATTATTGCCTTGGTCTCATAACATCCTGTTGTGTTTAAGCCATGTATTCACATCCAGCCATGTTGCAGCCATAGAAGTCTATCTCTGTCTAAATGAGGTGTGAAAAAATGTGGGAGGACTTAGACTGGACTGTCCACTCGCTTCTAATATATATAATTTATACATATCTATTGCTGTTACTTTGCCAGAAATTAAAGAGTTGCCTTGAGACGGCTTCCAAGAGCATGAGACACATAAAAATAGCTGCTTTTCATGTTCAACTGGACAGCCAGAGGAATTATGCACACTTATCTGTTTATCAGTATGTCTATTTTTCCACTGTAAGTCACTTTAGAGTCTTTCAGTATGTCTTTCTCTATAATTAGCTGGTAGTCTTCTAGAGGAAGAGTAACCTGTTCTGTTTTTTTTCATTAGAGTGCCAGGAAAAGTAGCAAGCTAAGTTAGAATAGCGGTGATTTGGCTCTCCCCCTCCATCTGTTTTGTTTTCCTTCCATCTCCCTCCTTTTGATGAGCTGGGTCTTCAGTCCCCCTTATAAAATCCCATTAGCTCTTAATGAAGTCGGGCTCCTAGCCTCTCGGCCTCACCTCATTTAGCACGATTGTCTGGCGGCCATTAGCATGGAGGCAATTACAGCCGCACGACAAGAGTAATTGGAAATGCCGACAGGGACCCTGAGAAATGGGAATAAATAAATATAAAAAAAAAACTAATAAGCTTCCATTCAGATGGCAGGGAGGGAGCCGCATGTGTCTAAGTTAAATCAACATAATTACAATTAGGGTTGGTAGGGTAAAGAGCCCGGGTGAGGGAGAAATGGATATGGATGGATTGGATGGTGGTTAAGCATAGAGGTAGCAAGTGTGATGGAGGGAAATGTGGGATCACACAGTGAAGCTAATAATGTAGAGCATAAGCGTGACCCCAAATTCATGTAACAGAGAGGTCAGAGAGAGTATGACGGTGCGTACCAGTTTGCCTTTTAATCTTTTTTGATTAAAGGTAGATTTTCCATTCTGTAGCCAAAATAGAGCCTAAATAATTTCATTACCTCAGAAAATCCCCCTAACCCAAGGCCAGATTGCAGAATCTGACAAATTACAGACCGGTCGAGGCAGATGACCGCCCACCTAGAGCCTGGTTCTGCTCGAGGTTTCTACCTGTTAAAAGGGAGTTTTTCCTTGCCACTGTCGCATAGTGCTTGCTCATGGTGGGAACTGTTGGGTCTCTGTAAATATAAAAAGTCGTTCTAGACTTGCTCTATTCGAAAAAGTGCCCTGAGATAACTTTGTTATGATATGGCGCTATATAAATAAAACTGAATTGAATTGAATTGAATTGAAATTCTTTGCTGAAGATGGTGTGATATTTACCTATGGGCAGGAGAGGCTTAAGAAGCTCCACAATGTGTTCAGCTGCTGCCCCATGTGGAATTTAAAATGGAAGCCTATACGATTTCATATGCTATGCCTATACTAGATACAGCATTTTTAAACATGTGTTTATCAGCAACAACTACTTCTAGCTCAATTCCCAAAGTTATAAAGTACTTATGATTAATACGCACTTTCAGACATCTTGATTTAACTAAAATCTCACATAAGCCTGGCAGGGCTAAAATCACAACTGAGGAAACCTGCTACTCTAAATACTACTCTGACTACTCTAAAAGGCAAATAAATGAGCAAGGCTAAATGAGGCCCTAAACTCTTTACTGCCAGCTTTCCACTAGCATCCAATCTGTAACAGCATGCTGTGTTTGTGATATGAAGTCCTGTGATGAATTACAGGAGGTTATATTATTTTGTTATCCCCGCCAAGGAGGTTGTGTTTTTGGTCCAGTTTATTTGTCTGTTTGTGTGTTAGTTAGCAGGATAAAAGTTATTAAGCAGATTCTAAATAGATTCTTAAGTCTCAATAAATAATAGATTTGATAGATTCTCAATAGATTTGGTGGAAAGTTAAGCGGTGTCAAGGAAGCATTGATTGCTTTTGGTGCACCTACATGTGTATTTGGGGGTTTCATGACATTTTTGCTGAATTGTAAGTAATAAAAGCAAAAAAAAAATGTTTTTGTTTTCCAGGAGTCTTTGGGCCAACATGCATCTACCCATATTCACCACACTCACTCCTGCTCAACTAGATTTTTCACCATTTTGAATGTTTCTTCCTGCTGTCCAATTTCCCCCCAACATTTTCTTTGATTTAAATATGCAACAGCCTTTTTCTTATTACTGGCTGCAAAATTCTTGTGGGCATGGACTATTTGACATAAAATACTGCAATGCAACATTTAATGGCAGGTGGCGCTACAGCACCATTAAATCAAAATGGTCAAAGTCAGTGGTCGTTATTTTGACTAACTTGAAATTCTGCACAATTGATCGTTGTACAAATATCCCATGATTTAGGTATTGTCCAAAAATCTGCATGATTGTCCATCACTATGTGTATGTGTGTAGACCAAGGTGCAGATTAAAACATTCTACTTTTAAAATTGTGCAGCTTTTTCAGGGGTATATGCTCTCTGAGTACTTTGTAGAGTGGATATGAAACAATGTAATTACATGTGGTATGACCCAATGAAAATAAAGTTTAAGAAAACCTGAGACTTTTGACCTTCATCTGTAGGGGAAATACAACAAACAGACAATAATAAATGCTGGCCATGACCTACATGTATTCACTTTTTTAAGGAATGTCCAGTACTCAACAAAAAGTGTTTCCCCTGTGAGGCCATGACGTGCACTCAACTACACTTAATGTTTTGTCTTGGATGTGCTATGCCATATCATGTGAAATATATAATATAATGTTTAGTAAATTTAGGAAAAAATAATATAACAATGTGTGAAATTGGATTACTTTTTTTATTAGATCAAACAGGGAACTCACCACTGCACGAACTAAAAGGACTACTTGAGAAGTCTGGGAGGCCATACTGAAACAAGGCAGGCTGCAGGCTTGGTGCCAGATTGCCATGGCGTCTCTCTACTGTTAACCACCCTCCCACTCCACCCCGCCCCCAACCACTGTTGCCGCCTTTCCTGCCTCCTAAGCTGAATGACAGGTGGCAGAAACCCGATCAGCACCGGCCTTCATCAAGGAAGCACTTCCATCTGAAACGGGCATGCTGCCCACTCGCCCACCCGTGGGCCACAGCACAGGGGCTGCTGAGGCTGGATGCTGCGTGTGTGTGTGCATAAATAAAGCAGGGGATGGGGGAGCTGGGCTACAATGGCCACAGAGGCATGGGAGGGAGAGGGGTGTAATGGACTTTTTGGCTGAAGAACCGAGCGCCGGAGCTGGCACCGGGTGTCCAGGGCTCACACGGGAAACGGGAGGTTGGCTCCCACAATAGTCAGTGTGAGAGTCCCAGAGGGTCGTCCATAATAGCAGGGCAAGCGGCTGCTGTCAACAATGACCTCCAAGGCCTCAACTGCTTGAAATGAGATGGTCCCACCCTTCAGGACTTCCCTTTTAGCGCTGCCACACAGCTAAAGCAGGGATTATTATTAGGGACGTATCTGGAACATGTATGTGTTTTGTCAGTGAAGTCCTGTCACTTGGATTTGCTTTTGATTCTCTTGAGTTCAAGCTGTAACAAAATATTCTTCACCCATGAAAAGGACCATCAAATCTCAAAAGTCACCAAAACAGACGTTTTGTAACAATGTCATAAAGAACTCTGTTTACTAGCATCTACTGACATACTCTGCAGCACCTCATCTTTGTGACGCATAAACATCTTGATGTACTCGACAACTACTTCCTGCCCTTATACACCAAATCAGATTTGAAAACCTATCGGCTATCGCAAGTGCAGCAGAGCATCTTGGCGCGAAATTGGAAATCCACAGAGTAACACAGGCCTGTCCTTGTGCAACCCACTGTACATGTTCTTCATGAAAAAGTTTATTTGTCTAAAATAGCTCTACAAGCAATCACTCCATGGGCTGGAGTGATGGTAAGTGGAAGGGGGGCAATGTAAAGGGGGGGGGGGGTGCTCTCCAACCAGGAGGAGATTTAATTAGTGAAATCTCATTAACTCTAACAAAATTAACCGTAAAACAATCCTTGGTGGGGAATCGTGCTGGAGGTTCTGGGTGAGGAGAGGGAGGGCAGGAGTGGGGAACACTTAGGGGCTGAGAAGACATGGAGACTGGCTGTGCGATTAGTCTGGCCTGTGTGTAGGACGAGACAAATGGCTTAGTATAACCAGACCTCCTCTGGCAATCAAATAGAGACTGCCATGTATGTGCAGATCCCCCATTGTCCTAGCTCTTACTTTGTCTGTGGCTCCTTCCCAGCATAAGGGCATTTATAGAATTTGACTACAAAGACTAATTAGGATTTAGAAGGATATTTTCAACAGCAAAAAACACTAACAAAAACAACACTAGACATGAAGGGGATGATGAGGTGTAATGATTAGTTGATTAATTGATTAGTCGATCCAAAAAAAAGTTATTGCCAGCTATTTTGATAATCAATTAATTGTTTCAGTCATTTTTCAAGCAAAAGTGTCACGAATTTGATGGTTCCAGCTTCTTCAATAAGAATATTTGTTGCTTTTCTTTGTCATTTATGACAGTTAATGGAAATGGAATGGGGGGGAAAAAAATGGAATGAAGCATCTCCTGTGAAAATAATCTGCAGATTAATCGATAATGAAAATAATCATTAGTTGCAGCCCTAGTTGATGTTATAAGAGTAGGAGAATGACAGAGGATCCCAAGTTTCAATCCTGGAGCCAGCAGGAAAAATGTTGTTGTGGAACAACCCTGTCACTTGACTAGAACGTCAATGGATAATTCTGCAAAACCTTGGATAATGTTCAACACCATCCTTTTTTTTAACATCCAATGCCAACGTTTTTTTTTTTTTTTTTAAATTCTCACTTTATACAATATCTGCGCGTGGCCGTCATGGATAAGATTAGGGAAAGATTGTGCTTATGGCAAATAAACTACAGCTAAGGTTAGGCAACTAAAACACTTAGGGAAAGATCATAGTTACACTTTATAAACATCTATGTTAATTGCAGGTCTGTGATGAGACGCAAAATTCGTACTTCCTACGTTGCCCTGTTTTAGCCTCTCTTCATTGGTTACCAGTAAGTTTTAAGTTGATTTTAAGATTTTACTGATCACCTTTAAAGCACTTCATAGTTTAGCTGCTGCTCCCCTAAGAGCCAGAGCGCAGCCTCAGGTCCTCAGGCACCGTGCTTTTGCAGTCGGGGCCCCTCAGCTCTGGAACTCCCTGCCTGAAGATCTGAGGCATCCAGAATCTGTGACATCTTTTAAATCACTTCTCACAAAGTATCTTTTTAAAAAAGCTTTTTATTAATGCTAGCACACAGTTTTATTTCAAACATGTCTTCTCTGTTGTATTATTACTGTTATTGTTTTTATCTTATATTATTGTTGAGTATTTTATTCCATTTTGTTCCATTTTCCATATTTTAATTTTCTGTTTTTATTTGCTTTGTTGCAGTCCTGAAATGATTTAATCCTGGTTCAACCATATAAAGCACTTTGTAACTTTGTTTTGAAATGTGCTGTATAAATAAAGTTTATTATTATTATTATAACTAGGAACCAAGGGGATCCCTGAAGACCTCTGTGCTGCAAAAATGATGGTGACCCTCTGTAGACAGATAAACTTCAGGGCAGCCAGGTGTAGTTGCAAGAATGGTCACTACATGAAAGCAAAAGCACCAGTAGTTTAATAGTAGCTCTTTGAAGAAAACTGTGATTCAAGCTCAAACAGATAAATGAAAAGAAAAAGAAAACAAGACAGGGGTTTTCATTAAGCCTTGGGATGAAAAAAATCAGAATCATTTTCATTTCAGCAGGAACGACTACAACTTTTTCAGCTCTTCAAATCAATTTGCAATTAGTTGCAGACATGGGGGAGCAGAGGACATTAAAGTCCTTTGGCTTATTTCAATCGGAACCATAGGGAAAGGTAGTAATATTCAAATGCTCCAAGACAGTAATTTCCACCTAATTTCTAATATCATTGCCTCAGGTGGAGGTGGACAAGAACAAACAACAAGACAATTCCTTGTGCATGATCAAACCCTTGTAATCACCACATTACTGTCATAATAGTAGTTATAGTAATAACTGGTTGTGATCCCTGGAAATAGTTCTTTGTCTCATAATCATAACTGTTTTTGAGCTAGTCTTAAGAGAGCATGTATTGTGACAGCATTGTTAGCTGCTGCATTAGCTAAAGTGATCGCAGCACTTTACAGCACACTGGTAGTTATCACAGCTACAGCAACATGAACACTTAATAGAGAAGTAATGTTAGAGCTAAGATGACTTTATCTTGCAGCAATTAGTTTCCTGAAGTGGTAAAACTTCATGGAATTACTAATTTGTCTGACACATCAAGCTAATATGTGTTGCTTTAGCTTGACAATGTGACAGTTGTTTTGTGCAGCTATCTGTCCTTGTATGTACATAGAACCTGAACACAACATTACCACGAAACGTCCACCTGTCAATCCAGATAAACTAAACCTACACTAATGGGGACCTATAGCTTTAATACTATGTGGTTACCTCACTGCCTCAGTGACTCAGCAGCAAACTCTACAGTACCTCATAGTGTTTTTTGTGGGAAGATCTTAAGTTTTAGTCATGGGCATCCAAAAACCATTTGGGAATATTAATAGCCCGTTCTGTCATGGCAATACAGTCTAGAGCCACTATCCACTCCAGAACAACATTAAATAGCCAGAAATAGAGTGCTGCAGGAATGAGTCCTAAAGCCCGGAAATGAGTTAGCATATTTGCATTTCCGGATTCCTTGTCTCAAAGTGAATGGGTTTCTTGAATGGGTTTTTGGTTAGATGCCTGAAATGTGTTTGTCATGCGGTTCTATAACATAAACTACATCAGTTAATACCCCACTCGTGAATTGTGAATCTTTTACGTGTCTTTAAAAAGGCGGTTGCTAACAAGTGGCTAAATGAGACTACAGAGGTTGTCGGGGACATTAAACGTCATCACGCAGAAAACACAAACTCATCTACTCACTCGTCCACCTTTACAGCCCCGTTGGGTTCATACTGCAGACTCTTCTAACTGAAACTTTCCCAAAGGCTTTTGTAGAAGAGGTAAGTGTGCAAAATCAAATTACAAGTCATGTGACCGTAGTGTAGTTGGTTCATAGCCTAAAGAAAGCTTTTTACTTCATCATAAATCATAAAAGTGGTGTTCATTTGTGAAGATTATCTTGCTGAACAAAACGTGTATCATAAACCTTTGTTTGCCACAGAGCTTATTTTCTGCAATACTCCAAAATCCAATGGAAAAATCCCATTGGCTTTTTGTAGAGGGAACCAGGGTGATGCTAACTTCCGGGCTGGCCTACAAAAATATGTCATCCCTGCAGCACTCTGTAGCCTGTTAGAAACCAGTAGACTGCCCTACTCTTAGTCTCTGGAAATACCAGGTACCGTTGGAAAGGAATTTGCTTTTGATTCCCATTGCCTCACCATTTCTTGTCAAGACCACAAGCAAGTAGACACTTGTTGAGTGTTTGGGGTGCCTTTTTTTTTCTCACATGGTCGTATGGGTTTTGTTCATGAATAGAACGTTTGTGAGAAGCATAATAATAGTGGTAGGACAGCACTAAATTGCAAATGTCAGAAATACAATAAAATCACCCTCGTAGAACACAGCACCAGCGTCCCAAATTTCCACCAGGTCACATTCATTTTCATCCTGGTCCAAGATACAAATAGTGTGTTTGCTGGAGAGTGAATCATCAATCATTTAAAAAAAAACACAGCTATAGATTGAAGTTCCAGCCAGAACTGAGCACAGACATCGAAATTCTCATTTAGGGGTTGAAGAAATGTCGAGACAATATGCTCATGGGATTGAAATGATCGTTTGGTTTCAACCGGCTTGAGTGAACTGCAGCAGGGTAATCATTAGCCGTGTACTCTGGCATGCCAACGTGTTTATAGCATGAATTACATTTGATTGTGTGCTAAATTAAATCACAGACTGGTGCTGGCCTCTGTAGAAACAGATTTACTCTGCCAGATATGTTGCTACTGAAAGTCTATCAAGACAAATGAACGTTCTGTTCATGAAACACATCCAAACACATACAAATTGCACACAGCTTTGTTACTGACATGTATAAACAAGCACAAGCTTATACAACCTGGCTATAACATAAGGTTTACAGGAAGGCCACTGACAACTTACAGTTAGCTTGCCCACAGCAACGCAGCAGCTTTCAGTGTTGTTCTCTGCTCCTTGGCCCAGTATCCAACTGTCCGCACAAAGCCTGTTGACAGATGACCACGTTTAAGCTATGCAAAGTCATCATTATTACTGAAAAGGACGTTAAAAATGGCGACATGCAGAAGATCAGTGAAAATATTCAAAAGTTGTCCATTCAAGCAGGGATGATGTATAAGTCAACTCCACTTTTTTTTACTGGAAGGATAGAACATCATTGTCTTCACCTTACAATACAAAACAAGTACTATGAAAGCCTCTGAAGAATCATTATTGGTGACGATACAGTGACAGTGGTTCATGAATCAGTCTGTTCCACATTTAAAGGATAAAGCTGGCGTTATTCTATATTTTATCTACCGTCAACAAATCCCATGGAAAGACAAAAACCAACAATGTGTTAGTCCATCTGTCAATACTTAATGACAAGCCCACTGGTTCCTACTGAAGACGTAAATCTCTAAAAATGACTCACAAATATATTTTCTTTAAAGAAAAAAACTTTTCTCAAGGAGAAAATAGTGCATTTGTTGGGGACTATTATCATCTGAGGATTAGGCTTGCTGCGGCAGTCGGTGTTACCGGTGTTACACGTGTTCGGACAAACACCGATTACATTACTTGCCCACTGCCCCCACCGTCATTTTGCTTTTTTTTTAATAGAAACTAGAACCCATCTAGTTCATTTTCGCGTAGCAGCGCCCACGTTCATCAAATAAAAAAACTCTGATTTGCAAAATATTCAGCATGTTATCAATACTTAGTCAGACGACGGACGCTATAATTATAAACTGAAAGTGTGTGCTCTGTACAACAGCAGCAGCAGAGTTGCAGCACAGAATAGCAGGAGTCAGATTTCACTTATCACGTGACAAGAGCAATGAGAGTTGACTGACAAGATGATGGCGGAGAATTTAACGTTAAAGATCTACAGATATTGAGCGTCATTGATGAATATCTTTTCTTGTAAAATGTCCAGTGTAATAGGTAACACTGGTGTTGTCATGAGTTTATTAACCATGGGAAGATGTCCTCACCATGGCTTCCCTACTGAGGATTAATACACATTTGGTTCTCTAGTGAGTATCTGGCAGCAGGATGGTGTGTGTCCATGGTAACAAAGGAACATGTCACTCAGCGCATCAGTGTGGCTCATTAATGTGTTTTTTAATACTTTTTGGACAACAATGGAGCTCTATGGCACAGAGGAAGAAGATATATCAGGCTTTGGATACACACACAATACTTATTAGTAGATACATTCATTGTTGGTTTTGGTTTTCTCGTGGGATTTATTAATAATAAAAATATATAGAATAACACCAGCCTTATCCTTTAATAAAATACACATTGGGTAACATCCTGCGTAGGGGAGACTGAATGCCAATCATGAACCAGAAATTGGCGTTAGTGTTTGATTGTATACAAGAAGTATACAACCTGGGTCTTGTTTTTATAGTGTTGGCCATCATTTCCACCCATTATGATAAAATGTCACTTTCCAGTTTGATTGCCTAGATCTAGGGTCACAAAGCAGTAGCCAAGGCAAAACAAGGGGTCAGACAACAAGTCCCCAAGTAAATAGTACTTTCTACCTTAACAGACAAAGCGCTTTGCAATTTTGCATCGCATTCACCCATTCACACACACACTCATACACCAGCACCCTGTGGCACAACCATCCACCACGCCGACCTCTAAATTCGTACTTCCATAAACTGTACAGTACTTCCTACGTTGCCACTTAATGTTGGCACTGGATGTAAACTGTAGAATCATCCAATACAGATCCTACATTCCAATACCAATATTGCATGTGCCATGCAGGGGATCAAACCTTGAGATTCATGGACGACCCGCTCTACCTCCTGGGACACAGCCGCCCAGTTTAAGTAACTCAATAAGTCAATAAACCACTTTTTGGTATCTTGCCTTTATTTGATAATAGACAGTAAAGACTGACTGGAAACAAGGGGATGACATGCAACAAAGACCCCTGCTGGATTCAAACCGGGGATGTTATGGTAACACAGTATGCATCTGAGACTAAGGCCATAAACCGTTTTGACAAAACAAATGTTTCAACCGCTTCTCATGTTCTTCCTCAGAGGAAGCTCTGGAAAAAGCTAGTTAGTGGACTTAATTTCTTAAAGATTCTTTAAATGACTGTTTCTAAGGTCAACAACAAATTTTCACACTTGACTTTTTTGAATTCAAAATGAAAGTGAACGCAGGTTGGAGGTTGAACTGTAGCTCTGAAAAATCGCATGTTTTTAATCATAAATTACATAATAAGTAAATTAAACAAATACATGCATAATAATGAATGCAATCAAATAAGTGAATAATAATAAATTATACATCTGTAAAATGTTATAGTTTGTGAATAAATTCTTATAATTTCCAGCAGGAATAATCCATCTTGTAAAAAACAAACAAAAAAAAAAACCAGAATTTTTTTTTAACCAAAATGAAACTGTACTCAGATTGGTAGATTGGAGTACTTGAAGGTTTGCAGTATAAATTATAGTATGAAAGTACTTGTATATGAAAATAGGTGCTTTGTAAGGGTTAGGGTTAGGGTTATATGGATTAGTGCTTTGTTTGTTTAGGTTGTTGCTGCCTTATGACCATTAACTTGATTTACAGTTAAACCATCATTTTTGTGCGCCCCTCCACCACCGTGAACCAAATGCATATGATTATAATTTTCAATGACACAGGTGAAAACAGCGAGGTCAGAGAGCTGCTGTGGCTCACATTCCTTTGAGCAACTGACTGGCTGGCCATGTCTGAGCCACACAGAGCACAGCGCTGCAGAGAGAGTTATGGCGCACATGCAAAAGATTTAAGTTCAATCAAGCATTCAGGGCTGGACACCTGATCTTTCGCTTAAAGCTCCTCGAGAACAGTGGGACTGTGGTCGGGCCTCACAGCAGGCCGCCTACCTCCAACAATCTGCTAACACAGAGCCTCTGAAGGGATGGTATTTATCCAGTTCTGCACAGCTCAGTGGGGACTACTGTGTGTGTGGTAGGTAGGTACTACCAGAGGCCCTGAGTGGATGGGGGGATTGGAGTGAAAGCTGTGGAAATTTAGGGAGAACAGCCCAAACATTTCTCCTTTTTAGAGTTTCATCAATCTCCCTAAAGGCTAGGCCAGTGGAAAAAACAATGAAAAGTTCATATTCCGTCCCACTGTCATGCAAATTTTGAGGAAACTCAATTAGGAGTGTTTACATCATCTGAGATGCAGCAAATAAAGCAGTTCATTGAACATAGAATGGATAAACATCAAAAAGTTTTATGAGAAAATTACAGAACCATTTTTTGAAGATTGTTTTCAAGAATTAGTATTGTACAAGTTGTTATTGCTCTTTAGTGTCCACCATTTTCCATGCTTTCAACTGAAGACAATAAGAAAGAATGTGCCTGATGGTGTACTAATACAACTATTTGAATACACGTATTCATGAGAGAATAGACTTGAACAAATTAAGTTCCTTTATCAACAAAAAAGCCTTTTCATTCCCATATTGTGCATTCAATTCCCATCATAATTCAAATAAATGTTTTTTATTTGGAGAGAAATCCAGCTATAGTATTGGTTGAACCTGGCTTTATTTCCACTAACCTCTTTCTTAACGATAAATATTTGGAGCTCAAAACTCTCTAATGATAGTAAAGACAAGTTCGATGCCCAAGAAAATAAGAAAGTCTTTAGGATGTAGCTCGAGTTTCACTACCAAACAGCCCCCTCGGACCACGGGAGATTTGGGTCAGAGCATTTCTTAGGTTTCTTTCAGCCACAAAGAAAACATTTTAGCCTCTCAGTAATCCTTCCCGAAGCCCTCCCTAAGCTCCAAGGGCCCTTCCTCCCTTGGTCATGCCTCCGGCCCCGTCTGGGATCCTAGAGGAACGTCTCTGTATACTGATGCCCACCAAACACGCCATTCACCATCTCTCCATGACCCCTCTGGGACCCAGCTGACCTTCCTGTTGACGTCAGAGTAAATCAGAGCGGGAGCCGCTGCAGCGAGGGGCTCCACCCAGGGGGCTGGAGGTCTAATCACTGTGTCTCACAAAAGCCACAGAGGAAACATTAGCATTCCTGAATCTACCCACCATCACTCATACTGCAACCTCTACATGTGTACACAGGTACACACATACAGTCAGCAGAGGAAAGTAACTCAGTCATCTTACTTGTATTTTACTTACTATTTCCATTTTCTGCCACTTTCTACTTCTACTCCACTAAGTATTGTACATCTTACTCCACTACATTAATCTGACAGCTATAATTACTAGTTGCTTTGCAGATTTACATGCAACCGTATGACCAGCTTCTAAAATATGTAAAAAATAAGTATTGTTATAGATCAGTTCAGTTCATTTTCAATCGTCATTGTTCCATATAAACATAACACAATATGATAATTGATGACTTTAAAAGTGCTGGCATTATAAATCCAACTAAAGAGTGCAATAAAAGGTTCATGTGGGTCTCTGCTATTGGTCGCTACAGGCGGAGCTCCCAACCAATTGAACTACCCAGCAGTAATTAAAGTACATTTTGTAGAGCTTAAACAATTAGCCAAATGGCAAATATGCCCTAGTTCAAGCATCTCAGTTGTGAGGATTTCCTGCTTTTCTGTTTTATATAATCAAAAATTCCATCTCTTTGGAAACATCTGAAGACGTCACCTTGGGCTCTGAGAAATAGTGACAGGCATTTTTAACTATTTCATTTTCTCTTTGTTTTTGGCATTTTGCCTTTAGTAGTTAGCAGACAGTATACATTAGGAGACGTGGTATGTGCCTAAACCACTCGGCTATCAGGACGCCCATTTTAAACTATTTTCTGACATATTACAGACCAATAAATTAATCGAGAAAATAATCAGCAGATTAATCAATAATGAAAATAATCATTAGTTGCAGCCCTAAAAATGTGCTCCATCCCGACCAACTGCAACATTTAAATACTGCTCACATGTTACGGCATCAGTAGTTAAGTAAGAAGATACCAGTATATACCATTCTGCTTAACGATAACTTTTACTTTTGATACTTTAAGTACATTTAGCTGATGATCTTTCTGTACTTTTACTTAAGTATGTAAGACTTTTATTTGTAAGGCAGTATATTTTACATTATAGCATTCCAACCTTTACTTAAGTAAAGCATGTGAGTACTTCTACCACAGTATATAGTATTCTTATACAGTAGTATATGAGTCACAAAAAGGTAGTTTCAACAGTACTGATAGTCCTGATACACACATCCACAATCAGTGAACTCTGCATGAAATTGAACAGTGGGAGGATGAGAACTTGCTCTTGGGTTATGTTTCGGCATTATTATGGCTGAAGGAATTGGACTCAGAGAGCGCTACTCCCCGGACAAGTTGTGCTTCTTGTGAAATGATTGTTTTATTGTTGCACTGTGTACAACATTTGCTCATATCAATAATGGGATATGCTCCAATGCGTCAGGCATGGGAGAGAATCCAGCTTCATTTGACTCATTTGATTTCACTGCTCACATTTGTGGCAAAGCAGGTTTGGAGAAGACACAGACATGATTAAATATTCACAACTTCCTGCCTAAACTTTCTCTCTAATCATATGGAGGCTCTGTACAGCGGACAGAAAACTCCAGATGGACATCTTTAAGATTCCCAAATCCTCCTCTTTTCACTAGCAGGAGTTTTGGGGTCAAGGTGTGAAGGGAGGACCAAAAGACCCGTTTCCCACAATCCCTCCACAGCTATAGCCCCCCAGCTGTTCAAGGACTTCCATAACAACAGCTGCGTGGAGGTTTAGTGGTTCATGTTGCTATGACAACAGCAGGATCAATTGGCATGCACAGACTCTCAGTGTTAATAGCAAAAGTGACATTATACCATAATTTCATTTCAATAAAACACAGGCAGGTTTTTTACTGCATGATTCAGGGGGACATAAAAAAGAGGGAAATAATTAATTTTGCATGATAATGCCCGTGGCTCGGGCGCCCAAAACTTGCAGGAATCTCCCACGCATATTGACAACCAACCCAGCAACCTCACACTTCACAGTCACTCCCTGGCACTGAGGATTAAGTCAGTACACAGTGTGATTGTTTCCCAGCTCATACAATAGAAGCTAAATAAGTCTTCATGCCCGGCAGCTGTATGTGCCACAGATCACTGACCGGCAGGATGTGCAACAATCAGAAATATTTCTGTTCTCCTGACAAACAGGATATCGGGTCACTTGGTTCCCTTAACAGTGAGGAATCAGACACTATGGGGGGGTTTGCACTATTGTACAATGAATTACAAAACTCTTTATTACCAAAACCTTGCGATACAGTGCACTAACTATTCCATTTCATGGATTTAACAGTTGGTCAAAGCTCAGTTTTTGCAGCTTTTATCTGGCCAGCCCAACCTCAACCATTTGAGGCTAATTCCAAAGAATTATAAAGGGCTCATGATGACAATGGCAGGTATTCCCACAGGAGTAACCAGAGCCGGCACGGCGTCAGCACGGGTTTAAGCCCAACATTTAACGAGCATGCAGCTGATACAGGCAGCTGTGCCAGACAAAACACAGCACAAACACGTACATTTAGTCTACACACACACACACACCCCAACATGGGCATTTTATCCAGCTGCAACACCCACTATATCTAACTTCCAGCATGACACAAGGTTCTCTAACTTTGCCACTAATCGAGTCTTGGCTGATATTTGACATTGATTATTCCTCCCTGTCTCACAAAATATGATAGCCCTTGTGAACAGTGGGGGGGGGGAGCAAAACAGGAATCCACTGCTAAAAATACCCACGTTGTGATGAGTCAGGATGGATTGAGCAAACAAAAAGAGACCAGTCTAATTTCCTCCAGTCTGGGCTTTCGGTAAGGACTTTCAGAAAAGAAGTTCCAATCCACCAGTGGATTCCTCTATTTAATGAATCGAGCTGCATCAAGAAGAGGGGAAAAGAATCTGCAGGCAAGTGGGATAAAAAGAGATTATCCAAATGGAAGCTAATGATGTGAAAAAGAATCACAGACTTAAAGAGAATAAAGGTGCAGGAACATAAAAGGGTTTTGTACTGACATGTTTGGGGGTGTTCAGTGACACTGGATTGCTTATATTGAGTATAACTTTCCAGGGATTTATCTACGTCTAATACATTATACATGTACTTCACACAACATACTTTATACAGTTAGGTGTATAAAGGCCCAAAACCAACATACATTAGTAAATAGTGTTAGTTAAATAATTAAAATGGAGTATAATAAGAAATGTAAAGATTTATACTTTTCTTTTAATCGCCAAACACTTAATAAAATAGGAATAATAATAAAATTTTCCCTCTGCCTCCAATCAGTAGATCAAATGAATTAAAACATATTCTATGTATGTATACATACTGCATACACTGAATGAACACTTGTATAAACTCATCGTCCAGTGTAGGTAATATTAATCATACGTGTATGATTAATATTACTTAGTAGTAGTCATATGCCTGATGATTGCCTGATGTAGTTATATGAAGAAAGTTAGCTGTAGATAGGTAGCTAGCTGAAAAAGCTGGCGCTCAGTGTGTTTAGTGTGTTCAGGTAAGCTAGCTGGCCATGCAGTATTGTCATTGCTCTAGGCTGAGCACACACATGCAGACACTGGACCAATCCCTGCCCTGGACATACACCCCTCTCACTGTCATATAAGAATAAGTAAAACTGGAAATGTGGTGAGGAAATAAACGACAGGTGATTAAACCTGTCTAAATGTGTGCTAAGACGAAAGAATCAGAAAACCAAGGAATTAAAAAATTAAATGAGCTAGTGAAAGATAAAAGAAAAGTTTAATTAATTAATTTTTTAACAGAAAGGAAAAAAAAAAAAAAGCTTTGTATTTCTTTTGACATTATTAATTGATGTATTCAGTTATATTTTTTTACTTGTATGATAACATGTTACTAACTTATTATGGTTTCGGGGCTCCACACATGTTGTTCCTCATTGATATGTCAATTTGAGCCCGTTTGCTCATGCCAACATCTATTTCTCCATACATCAACCTTTCAACAGTGCTAAAATTCAGCATGATTTTCAATAATGCATAGTTCTCACCGTGCAGTACACTTATTATATTTCAGCCCAACTTCCCAAATGCAATAAAAGTAAGGTAAGTAGTGAGCTACTGCACATAGCGTCTATCATCTGAACCATGCTTGTCAAACCCCTTCAGGCTCTAGTGAGACTCTTGCACTCATATGCTCTTTCACTTACACAAAGGCAAATACAAGGATTTGGTTTTCAGGTGGCCCTCAGCAAGCTCTCTGTCCAATGTTTCTGAGTAGTTCTTTTCGGGTTTATGATGATCATATGGTTTTGTTATTGAAAAATAGGTTTTTGTTAATGACCATTAACTGTTTTTCATCCATGTTTGGTACACAGCAGTACTGTTCTTAAAAATGTTGGGTATAAATCCGATTTGATTTGAAAATAATACAAAGTTTTTGGAGGTTGAAACTATGCAGACCAACTCTCACCTCACACAGCAAAAAAAATCCATCTTGACAAGTCATTTAACAAATAGCTCTATCTTGTTTTGTCTCAAAATAATTGAAAAGACTTAACTATAGCAAAAGTACATTGACGTAAATGGGATCACTTAGTATGTAGATGATTGCACTTGATTTTAGGAATATTGCCACAACGTAAAATGGAAACAGGAGAAATCACCCCAGTGGCAGATATTTTTACTTGTTCTAAGAAAACACAACACCCAATACTAGACTAAATGATTTGTTGAGACAGACCTTTTTGCAGTGCAAAATCCATTAACTGCAGAACAAGTGTATCTGAACAGAAGCAGATTAAACTGATTCTTGTAGAAACAGAATCTTTTCTCCAGCTTCAGAGTAAACAAGCTGTGTTGGTCCAGGAGGGCAGCTGGCTGTCATGCTGGTGGACACAAGACCTGCCGGATTTTAGACTTAAGAGTCTAAAAGCTCTGGTTCTTACTGCCATGACTGACATAACAGGCAGGAACCAGCTGAGGCTGCTGTTGTGATATGTGGAGTGCATTTGGGAATGGGGTGAGTAACCTCTTATGGGGAAGTCAGTCTTTTTTAATTCAGTGTTTAAAATAGTTGCCATTACAGATTTTTATCACAGTAGCAGGTACAAGACTCAAACCCTATCATTTAATTTGGTGTTGAGTTCTAAAAGGTTTTTTTTTTAATAAATTTGTTTTCACTTTCAAGTTTTCATTTGCAAAACGAACAGTTTTCTAGATTTTAATTAAATGTCTTCTTGATAGTAACAGAGAGCCCTGCCATGTGTTTCCTTGTGTGAACACATTAACATCTGAAAACTTAGCATTGAACAAAGTTGGAATTACATCAGAATACTGGTAGAAGTGTAAGACAAAATCTTCAACCTTATATGACTTTCTGTGATGAATATTTTTACAGTGTAAACTCTAGGATTCAGTCATCCCCATGCCAAAACAAGCTCATATATGCACACAAATGCATACATTTCATGTGCATGCATAATTTATGTAAAATGTATGTGTACACTGCTGTATGGTATGAGGTAAACAGCAGGTAAAAAGACACATGGAATTCACAGAAAATCTGAAGCATGTCTTCACACCAGCTGTCTAGACCGACAAATCCAAAACGCTGAGGAGACACTGCAGAGATCCCTGGTGGAATCCTCCCGTGTTTCTCAAAATAAGGAAACAACCCAGACAGACAGGTGTAGGCCAGTTATCCACCACATTATGCAATATCCACAATGGAACAAAAAGATGTACTTTCTGCAAACAATATCCACAATGCAGTGCGTTGCATTTTATAGATGCCAAAAAAACACTGTGCACAAACACTTAAACAGCCACGGTCTACCAATCATTTCTATGGTCTCATTATTTATACACAGGTAACATTTATGAGATGTAAAAATGCAACAGTTGTGATTCTTTTTTTGTAGTGAATTGAAACACTCTTTCATTGTCTGGGCGTGACACAGATAGGGCAGGCAGGGAAGACAGAAACACAATGGACTTGGCAGAGACGGCCGAGGCAGAACAGAGTGAGGAATTCCCCATCAGTGTCTGAAGTGAGCTAACCTAGCTTTTTTTCTTTTTTCTTTCTGACTCTTCCCTCCTGGTGAGAGTCCAAAGGAAGAAAGTTAACTCTTTCACTGACACACTGGATGTCTGCTTCAGTTGTTTGCTCAGTGAGCACAGTTCCTCATAATAAAGCATTACATCCCTATGGACCGAGTCTGCAGAATTTCCTGATGCTCGGGTATTCTCTGTAGTCGCCGCTATGCATTTCAGCACATTAGAAATGCACCACTTATTTCACAGCCCCCCTCAGCTCCATATCCAGGTAGTGAAATACAAAGTACGTTCTGTCCATTTCCCAGGACAGAAAATAGTGTTGTGGTGTAATTTAAGGTGCTCTGCCATCTGTATTAAATATCTATGGCCGTTTATAAATACCACTGACCACAGGGGAAAGAGGGACAGCAGCACGCCTGTTCACTGAGATGAAGAGAGACAGAGAGATTCACACACACACACAGGCTTCTGGAAAAAATGAAAAAGCGACAAAAACTCAATCCTCCCTCCTCTTTCTCTATCCCTATTCGTACACACACACACACACACACACACAAACACATACACAAACACACATATAAATAGGCCTGTTTTGAAGTGGGCGTCAAGAAGGCTGGTGCAAGTCATCCTTCATCTCCTACCGTGGTACGTCTCACCTTCATAGTCTGACTAACAGCACTCTCCAAGCCACTACTCTCAGAGAGGCATCTCCCCGCCTCCGTATCGACCTTAATCTGTCGAAGAAGTACACCAAGTTTTTGGAAGATTGGCCTGTTTGCCAATTTAGGCCTAAAGAAATGAAAACATAAAAACTAAAACCATCCACGTCTCCCTGATGGATCTTTTTCCATGGTGTTTAATGTTAAATCCTCAGTATTCACTATGTTAAATGATAGAAGCCAACTGACATAAGGCCCAATTCAAAAGTAAGAAACTGAACTTGATTTAAAATATCTATTTCACTAAAAGGCAACGCACACAGAGAGTTACTTGGCCGTCTCAGGGAGCAGATACGCTTCCATTTTATCAAATTGTAATAATCTATACAGAGTCCATGACATGCGTCCATTTTTTTTTATAATGCACGAAGTGAAGCTTAATCTCCACATGCAGCTGTTCAAATCACACATATCTCCCACTATGTATGTGTTGTGAACTTATTAACTGCAAAATGGTTGATCAAGGCCCTCATTGAGCTTTCCAGTTTGACTACAGGAATATTTCTCAATGCCTTTAGCGACTCAATGAATAAATGAAAACAATGTACGTTTCTTCCTGTGTACTGCTCATGTAGCTGACTTGAAAACCTTTTGTCCAGTAAATGTGCGGTGTCACTCAGCCTAGTGAAGACAGCTACTTCTGAGGACAGACGGGGATGCTTCAGTGGCTCTGCTGGAGTCTTGCTTTTGGTGTGTCACAGTTTATATGTACATTGGTAAAGTGACTATTTGTAAAATTATTATGTAATTATGGCATCTTTAAAATGATTTGTGAATCAGAAGTTTTTGTTTGTAGAGAAAATTGGTGCGTCCATGTGTTACTTTCTTTCTCAGTGACACCGGGTCGAATTCGTTGGGGGGTTCAGTGTGCTAGACTCTCTGCAACATTAGCGATGTGACTGAAAATACAAAATCTATTTTTAATGTGAACATATACCACACTAACTCATGACTCACCTCGCGTCTTCTTCAGACTTTTACTCATATTCCACAAGACACTCTAAGAACTTTCATCTTCAGTATTGTCGGACTTCCCTTAATCAATATTCGTTGAAATACAGAGGACCGTCTTTGTGGAACAACCTACTTCCATCACTACAATCAACATCTACATTATCATTATTCAAAAAAGGATTCTAATTAGCAAAGATTTAAAACACTTCTCACTTCTCAACTGGTAAACACAAAGTAAACTGTACATTTCTATCAATTCTGTGTTACTGCTGGACACTGCTTTTGTAACTGTCAATGTTTCTCTGTACTAATAAATAAATAAATAAAATGAATTCATCTTTTCAGCATGACATTTTATTTTATTATATATCGCTTAACACACAGTAATTTTCACTTAGAAGAGAGGTTGACTGACTAGCCTACCCCCCCCCCCCCCACCCCAAAAAAAACCTTTCCTTTAAAGCTAAACAAACAAATCTGACCCACAATCAGCACTATCACATTTCAAACTCCCATTTACCCTAAGCTGACACTGTAGCAATGCCAAAGCAGTGCCAGCAGGGAGACGGGTACAGACATACCACAGGGGTATCAAGACCTTGACCAGAGGAAAGCGGCCGCAGGGGAGGGGCAGTTGGAAAGCTTTCTCTCGTCACCCGGCAAAAGCCTTGTCACATCGCAGCAAACAAGACACTGTACCGCCTCCAAGCTGCCTGATTTACCCACACACTGGCTCGGCAGCTGTTTTAACTCCCTTTTAGCACAGAGCCCTCATCACTCTTCGCAGATGAACCTTTCTGAAGTTACACAGGGAGTGGGAGGTGTGTGTTGGTGCGTGGCTGTGTGTCATTTTTTACTCTTTTATTCAATATCTTTTAGTCTGTGATAATTAAAGTTGTCTAAACTTTGCTATGAATTCCTTGGAGATGCTTCGTCACCTCTTTGGCTGCAAACTTTTGTATTTGGAGGAATCTCAATTGGGGTTTTGATAATTTTCAGTTTCTATTGTTATTTTTATTTAGGAATTGTGTGGGTTATATGAATAACTAATGTATCTATGGAGACTCAGTGGGAATAATGTGCCCTGACATTGTGATAATGCTGTGTCTGCTGTGGGCACAGAGATGTAAAGGAAATATTTGCAGTGGAGATCTTGTTCAAAACCTTTCAGTCAACACAAATATATATATATATATCGTGGAAACTTCTGCAAAATGTCTCTATCTTACTCTGTGGTAATCACAGTGCCAGTGCCATTTATTAATAATAGCAGGAATCTGAATTTAATTGTATAAACTCTGACATCCATCTCTTTTTTTAAATAATGGTATTATATTCTGAATATGAGTTGTTTTTTTCCCTGAACAACTCACTGAATGAAAAAAAAACCCATCTCAATGCTGAAAATAGCTCATTATGTCTGTGTTCTACAGGCTTTTGGCACAGGTTAGTGAAAGGTGTCACTGCCAAAAATGCCGCAGGGCCAAAAAAACAGCAACTGAAACATTTGGCATCCAAGAAATTGTTCTTGTTATTTAGTGGTGGAAAAAAAAAGCAAAAACCAAATTGTATTTTGACAGCCTTTTTTTTTTTTTTGTGTAAATCTATAATCTGAGAGGCTGACTTACAGACAAATGTTTTAAATCAGTTTGGTTTACAAGTCAAGTTTCTTCAAGTTAAATATAAAACTATCAAATTAAGACCTATCAAATTAAACTGTGGACAAGCAGACCATAAATTCTACATCACTGCTGGTTCACACTTCCATCTATTTACATACATCACTTTTCACTGCTGTTTAATACACAGTGAAAATTGGACTTGAATTGGGTAGTAAAACTGCAAGTTATTGCATTTTCAAAAATGTCTTTATAGGCAGTTCAGACTAACTCCAGGCAAGGCATCACAACAGGACTTGGTCCAGATTGGCTCCCCTCATCAAATAACTACTAAAATGTTTCCAGGCAGGGCAGCATTAACCTGCAAAAGCATCCAGCAGCAGGTTTACCCGGTCTGAATTGGATAATAGTCAATAATAGCCATATTAGGACCTGTCTGCATTCACCATTGTTTAAGAAGGTCAAAACAATGTTTGACTGATTTATTTGTAAAATGCAATAAAAAAATATTTCTCATCCAGAGTTATTGTACATTTGAAAGGTGAAAATGTAATATTATGGAACCATTAACAACATTTGAAGACAACCTGTAAATACCTACAGTATGTACCCAATATGTAAAAAAGGTCAACACCATCCTGCTCAGTTATGACTGAAATCTCAACTGAAGTGATGCACATCTGTCATTTGGATTTGACAAGATCTATGCAGCAGACAGCTGCCAAAGTCATGAGGCATATTGGTCTGTCTTTCACAATGGTCTCCATTATGCTCCTATGTCTTGTTATGTCTTCTGCATATTCACTACTGTCTGCTCTAGAATCAAAATCCAAAGTAAAATACATGACAAGGTACTTTACATGAGAAATGTCCTCAAAACAAACAGAGCACAGGGTAAACACACATGCACACGCACACTACAAAATACACTTAAAAGAAGAATACACTCGTCACTACATTTCTTAAGACACTAGAGTGATGGTAAAATATTACTTTTTTTCTTAATTTCTCACTTTTCAGGAATGTCTTGAACAATACAATCTTTGAGAGAGCAAACCTCTTATCGTGGCACATATCCTAACATGCTAATTACCCCACACACAGTTTGAGTTCATTTATTATGCATGAAATAATCTAATATGATGACTGTGATAATTATGCGCACATAGATAAGATAAAAGAGTAGTAACCAATTATGGCGCAGGAGTTGGGAAAAGTAATTATTCTTTGTAGTGGAAAGAAATGTCGGTTCGAAAAAAAAGGGGGGGTTCAGTCTGCTTTTTTCATTCAGTTCACAGTGCTGCAATTAACATGTGGAATCATGTCTGCACTCCCTGATAATGTTTAAAGAATATATTCTTGATTAAGTATACAGTAACACACATATGCCTTGTTGTTGAAAGCATTTAAGGATATATAAGCTTTTTACTGAACTGTGAAAATAAACCATTAACGGTATGAAACCTGAATAGGAACAGTTGCTGAGGTAAACTGCTTTCTGCAGAGATTCATTTACAGCAGTGTGTCTGTTATGATAATTGTGCACGCTTGCTCCCTGAGACTCTTCACAAACTCCCAAAATCTGACATGTTTACATTCTGA
The DNA here is from genome assembly GCA_005408345.1 of Macquaria australasica. Taxonomy (NCBI): domain Eukaryota; kingdom Metazoa; phylum Chordata; class Actinopteri; order Centrarchiformes; family Percichthyidae; genus Macquaria; species Macquaria australasica. Next base: position 1,590,210 of record SEMN01000060.1, on the reverse strand, counting down.
CTGGAAGGGCAACATGACACGATGCCTCGGGTCTCGTCAGTCAGCAGCAAATCAGAAAGGACGCTAAAATGAAGGAGTGGTGCTTAAAGCCGAGCGCTTGCAAATCAGACGCGTGCTGTAGAGTCATTAAATATTACCACTTCTAAAATCAGAGCTGGCGTGCGGTTTGCACCACTGTGCAAACATACTTAACACAGCGCAGCTTTCTTTGACAAATGACGTGCCTGCCACCGCAAATCACAGGAAACACAGACTCTACAGTCATTTCATTTTTCTCTGACTGTTTTGGCTTGAATTGTGTTATAAATCAAACTTTTATGTGATGGAATGTGGCAGCCTGGAAACAGAGTTAAACAGGGCTTCCTTAATATGTCGGAGCGCATTTTGCTCGTGGTGAAGGAAAGACATTTTTCACAGCTGCTCTTGAACACTTTGGCTATGATGCAAACTTGATGACTTGATGAGTCACTGCCACACACAAGAAAGAAAATGTAATTAATAAATAAAGCAAATGGGGGTTATATAACCACATACCAGAATAAAAAACTGAAGTACTTATGCACAATTTGTACAATATAAACAGACGTTATCTGAAGGAGGATTGTCTTACTGACCTCTAACTAACACACACGTCATCTTCACACTCCTCCAGAAACCTCAGTCACCCATTACCCAGTCCAAGTCTCCCTTGGACTGCGGTAGTTGATTCATGATTACTTGCAGAGTCTAAGCTTCGGGCCAAACATGATACTGATACTAAGATGGGTCAACAAAGCTCAGAGCTGACAGCTCTCACAAACAATACCAAGTCACTTTTAACAGGCTCGCCAGATTTCAAAATTCACACCAAACATCAGCACAATAGGGGACATGTTCTTAGGAGAAATATCTTTATGTAAGTGTTGATCCTGCAGTCATTTCAGACCAGGAAATAAAAGACAAGAGCATGAGTGTGAACAAAGACTAACCATCAGTTCTTTGTGTGCTCTGTAGCTTTAAACTCGAGGTTAATGTCAGTGGCACTCATGTTTCCTTACACTCTCAGCAAAGTCATAATGTTCTGAATGTAATGAAGTGAGGAGAGGAGAAAGCAAGGGCGATGAATTCGGCCAAGACGACAAGTGCTGCATTGCCCGTGTTTCGTATGGACAGCTGATGTTCGGAATAACCAGTCTACTGCATGATCCTGCAGGAAGGACTCTTTCACAGACCAGTTTATTCACACCACAAGCCAAATAATAACATGGGTGAAATTTAACTCACAAGATTACCTCAGAGCCTCTCACATCATTGAAAAAAATAATAATTAAAAATTATTTTACTGAGCCTAATTTATTTTACTTGTAAAACTCTGCCTCTGTGGAAATTGTTTTAGGGATTTACTAGATCCACAATACACTGCCTGGCCTGACAAAAACAATGTGAAAGACATAACAGTTTTAAGGCCATTTTAACTTGAGCTTTGCTTAAAAATTATACTGCCGCACAGATGAATTGACTTTGAAAATTCATTGGATATCATTAAAGTATTAAAGCAAATGTCGCTGAAATGCAATGAGTATACCTGGTGTTGCAAATAATTTAATGGTGTATCTATAAAACGAGTTGCAATTTGCTTATGAGGTGTCATATATACTGTGTTTCTAAATACTTCATGTGTGATGCATCATAACTGAATTAAAAATATAAAACTAGCACACAAGCAGTATGTTTTTACATGATCATCACATTGGAACTCTGTAAATATTACACTTATTGTGTGTCCAGCCTTGTCTCCTATAGAAATTCCGTTTATATACTATTTATTTGTTTTGCCAGTTGTGTTCTCAGGAAAATATTATGTCTTCCAGAATTATGTTCGGGGACATTTTTTCCAGGGAACTACCTTCTTTTACCATGAAGCATTCATAAACGGTTGCGGTGGTTGGTGGGTGTACACAGTGCAGGACTTTGACACCACAGACTGAGTCCTGTATGTGTGTGGTTAGTTTTAGGCAACAAAGCACTTTGGTGAAGGTTAGGGAAAGACTGTGGTTTTAGTTAAATAAAGTAAATAATAGTAAAGTAAACACGTCCTGTTTCGTGTTTCAAGTTACTGTTGACTTTTTCAATATGTAACCAAGACCATGATCTTCACCTAAACTTCACCTAAAGTGATTTTGTTGCCCAAATAAACCATAGCAATCATTAATATATATATATAATATATATTAATATACATATAAGTTTTTGGATTGCAAGATAGGAAAACTAATGAAATATGTTGTCAACATTTTGCAGATGATTTCAGTTACATTTTGAGACTTGGCAGATACATTCATTAAAAATGTTTCCTCATTACGTTGATTGAAAAAAGTAATTGCAGTGGTGGCAATACATTTCTCTAAAAACGTATTTGCTGTTGCAACTTTATGAACATAATTTCTAGGAGACAGGGTTGCTATACACTTGTCCTAAAATGTGTATTTTGTTATTTTGTATTACACCATATTTATGAAATGTGACTTGTTATGTAGTATTAGCAGCACTTAAAGTTAAAAGCTTCTGGCTAAACAGTTAAACTCTAGGGTAACGTGGGACTTTGTATTACAGTGTCAGAGGCATTTAGATCCTTTGGGCACTGATATGAACTGATATGAATCAGGAAGCACTGAGGCATCCAGGATGCTGAAAGCCTTAACGAAATATAATACAAGAATAAAACAGTGTAGTCCCTCTTTAATATTTTAAGAGTGACAAGTCTTATGAAACACCATAAAAGATGTAGCCTTCCCATGGAAAATGAAATGCACTTCGACCGAAGCCTGTGCTGCCATAAAATCATTGCACTTTTATAGTAGGGGACAGAACTACATAAAAGAAAAAAGTAATTGGCAGCTAATAAGAGCGATCACTAAAATGCATTAGGGCAATTTATTCTGTCCTTGCCGCTGTACAAAGCTTTTACCAAAGTCTGATGATAAGCTGCTGTTTCACCCAAGAGCCTGCACACTAACAAGTGTTTCATCAGGCATCTGCAAAGACCACTTGGAGATTAACAGCAAGGTATACAAATGGATTTGAAGAGAAAGCCGCTTTTGTTAAAGTCTAATGTCAAAATAAAGAAGCAGCTATAGACTGAGTGAAAATATCGTCCTTCAGATCAATGGTGTCCTGGAGTGCAATAGGCTGAAACGTTCAGATGAGATGTGAGTGGCAGAAAGAGCAACACACTTGAATAATATCTTTGGAGAGGACTCCAGTAAATAGCCTTTTGGAGGTCACAACTTTAGCGCTGTTGCATTTCTATTCAAAGTGCAGCCGACTTCAATTGACTGCTCTTCCAATAATCAAAGAAGGGTGATTTCAAAAGGCCATCTACTGCCATTTCAAAGAGGCTAATTGTTCATCTCTATTGCACACTTTTCACATGTTTCCTTGTGTCTTGGGCACCAACCTATTATTACAGGTGTAAATGTAGCCAAGAGTGAAAAAAAAAAATTTCAGGAGGTGGTCAGAGATGCAAAAGCACTTCAATACGGTGAAAAAGTTAGCTTAGTGTTCACAAAAATAGCTTCTATTGATGTGTACTTGGTTGTGAAACTTTGTCTGTCTGTCTTCAACTTAGTTATAAAATGGTACTCTGACTCACAGAGGAGGGACAACAGCTTTCCTGCCGGCAGCATCACTGCAGTGCTGAAAAACAGCTGGAGCTTTACCTGCAGTACAGAAGGACTGAAGTTTAAGTAAAAGAAAAACATACTAATGCAAGTGAACACCGCTTACAGTGATGATCAACCGCTTATATGGATCAAAAAGCTTGGGGCAGAATCATTACTATACAAAGGCTGTTTAAATAATTTGCTTATAGTAATCAAGTAGTCTGCTTACAGTGTTCATTTTGGGTCTTTTCATACATGACAACATATGAACTACGGTAATTCTATTATTTATTTTTTTTACTTTACTCCCATGATACTTTGCCTAGTGGTAACCCATCTGCTTCCGGCTGGCTACCTGAGGCTGGTGCTGCGTGCACGCTGAAATCATGACGGGAAAAAGAAAGTCATTTCCTCTCAATGAAAAACGTATCTGCTCGAAGCTCATGACAAACTTCCAAAAACGAGCCACCGAGATGCAGCAGCCAAACGTGGGGTTCCTCAGGCTAAATAATTTATTTGACGTGTACTTTGATGTTTCAGTTGACGTCTCATCCGCTAACATGGATGGTGGCAGGGTTTATGACCTATACTGCAGCCAGCCACCAGGGGGTGATGGAAATGTTTTAGCTTCACTTTTGGGGAGCTGTAATGTCCTCCATCTTTATATGCAGTCTATGATTTGTACAGTCATTTGAAAGTGTTTGAAACAGCTGTACTGTATATTCAAACAGTCAATAAAATTCAGTAAATAGCAAAGCTGTCCATTTCATTACTTTGTATTCATGTAATAAATATACAAATGTCAATTAGATGGTAGACATCTGCATTAGAAATAAAGACAAAAAAAGTGGTTATAATAATCATCCGCTTATAGTGATCAATTTGACCCTGACAGACGAGATCGCTATATACATTTGCATTTGGTCAGAGAAAGCCACAGCCACTTTTACGGTCTTTATTGCATGAACCTATTAATGCACAGTGTTAAGTCGGTGCTTATGGCATGGAAAACCAGCATTGACATTTCAGTAATTTCACTAAGTTTTAAAGAGTATTGTACTGGGGGAGATTTTCAATAGTAGTGACACCCTTTTGGCCCATGCATTTATTCATTTTCGAGGGAAGCACATATATGCAGCCACACAGTGCTTGGTGGGATTTTCTCTGCTATGATCTGCTGTTGAATTCAAATCAAATATTTTGAACCTCACCCAGCTCAGCTGTTACCAGGACTCTCAAATATAATAAATTCAGGATTTACTGGCAGGCTTCATATTTCTCTGTGTGAAGCCCTACTCATTTATTAGGATTATCTACATTCCACCAGAGATAAGAACCAAAGACACAATGAGGTTCAGAGTCTTGTTAAAGGTCTTTAAATGCAGCATATATAATAAGCTGTTGCTAATTTGATTTTGTGCTTGATCCTTGAATAATAACCACTGATGTCTAAAAATAATGTTTTAATTGTTTTTACTGCAAAAAGAATGACATCAATAGCGATTTATACTAACACTATGAATCCTGAAGACATCAGAGAGTGGAAATAGCCTACTTCTTACACATCTTTGAAATTTCACCCACAGTAAACACTGTATCTATGTGTGCATCCTGCTGGTGAAAAACCTAAGACATATTGGAGTCCTCCATTCTGTGCCATGACTTTGACTTAGTTTATGGAATGTGTCCCTGCTGGGTTTTCATTTCCTCTGTCTGAAAAAAGGAATGCAATCAGAGAGTACTGATGCTAAAATCATTACCTAATGACTAAAGCTTTTGTGTGACTTCTTCCATGCTGTGGCGTTCATTGTTCAAGCACACATCACATATTATTGTGTGGAGAAGAGCATTTCGAAAAGTTTATTTGAGGACTGTCTGCATGGCCAATTGAGTAAAAGATATTTTTATGACATACTAGGAGCAAAGCTGTACTGAGATAACGTGCTGCTGTAATCATATGTTGTGTTTTAAAGCAACACAAGACTAACTACAAATATTTTTAGAATAACATATACTCATCAAGAAGGCACTGAAAGGACTTACATTGCTATACATATCAATAACGTCACCTGCACACACTTCCTGTACAAATTGTAATGTGTAATGTGTTATCATCAGAGGGATCTCTGTGATGCCAAAGCCAGAGCTGTGGCAATACAACACTTCATTTGTTGAGAATTTGAGAATGAAGCCACATTGCTTTTAGATTTTTATTAACTATAATGACAAATAATCTGAAATGAATTCATGAAAACTAAATTGTATCATTCATTCAATCAATCATTTTTTTCTGCCATGCAAGCTCTTTTTAAGGGGTGAGGGGTTCAAGTTTCTGTTGGATCAGTTTGAAACTGAGGAAATGTAAATGTTTTACCGATGTGCCAGCAATAATGCTCCTGTATAACACAATAACATCACTCTCTGACTGCAGTTGTCTAATGTATTAACTAGGGCTGGGACAATATGCTTATCTCCTGATTCAATACTATCACGATACTTGGGTGCCAATTCGATATGTATCGCGATTCTTAAAGGGAAACTCTGGTGTTTTTAAACCTGGGGCCTATTTTTTACAAATTCTGGGCTGTAAAAAAGCTGCAACGTAATCCTCTGGGGCAATTGTGCCCGTGAAAAGTCTGTCGACTATTGTTTTGTTTAACCAGAAACAGAGAGTCTCACTCAAGGAAAAGTCTCACTCTGAAATCTCGTAAAAGGTTGAGTTGTTGCAGGAAGATGAAAGGATCTTACTCTTTAACAAAAAGGTCTGTATCTGTAGGGATCCTTTCCATAATGTTGTCAGACACTTCGAATAAAAGTCTGAGCCTGTCAGTGGCAAAAACAAGCACTTTTAGTTGACGGACTTTTCACGGGCGTAATTGACCCAAAGGATTATGTTGCAGCCATTGCAGCCCGTTCACCAATGCCGGCGGAGGCGATCTACTGGACCAATTCCAAAACTATTGGTAAGTATTAGTCATTTAGACCCCAGAATTTGTAAAAATAGGGCCCAGGTATAAAAATACCAGAGTTTCCCTTTAAGTATTGCAATTCAATATTACGATTTATTGCTATTTTTGTTTGCTTTTTTAACTCTGGACCTGGGGAAAGAGTTGAATCATACACTTCTAAAGACTGTATATTATGAGTCATATTTCCAAAAACAATGCTCAACACATATCAGTCAGTCTTCCTGAGTTTTATTTCAGCAGCATCATTGCTATATAAAAGTGGTAAATAAAATATTATTCATATATATATATTATTAATATATAATAAAAGAATATTGATTTAGGAATCAAAAAATTGATTAAACAATCATAAAAAAAGAATGATACCAAGGAGAACCGGCTTTTTTCCCTACCCTTAGTATTAACCATACCACAGTCCTATGCTGAATGTATTTTCATGACATCTTTATGTCCTTCCAGAAACAAAGCGTCGTGATGTTGACAGTATGGAGGATCATTAAATTTGCCTGCTGCTCCTCTTGGAGCATAAATCAAGCCAATCCATCTCTCTCTGACCCCGCTCCCTGGTGGCTTACTTAGAGCCATGCCAATGCAGCACTGGCTGTGGAATGAGCAAGGGTAAGCATGCAAGGGCTGTCCTTAAGCTGAGCTGTCTGACAGTATAAACAGGCCTCTTCCTCCTCTTGAGAGCAATAGGGATCAAGTGGGCTTAGTGGGCATGACCTGTGAGGGCCCAGACAGGGCCAAAACATGCAACACAACACAATTGTCTTAAGGATTGCTGCACTATTGAACATGAGAAAAACTAGCCTACATCACATTGCTCACAGGCCCGGAACAGGACCTAGATGCACTCCGCTGAGAATACCCAGCAGACTAAAGCCTTATGAATAATTCTGAACATCCTCTCTCTTTTTCCTGCCTGATTTAAGAAAGTGAGGCCCTCAAAAACAAATTAGACATCTCACAATCTGATTGCTAAGAAAAGGAATCCTGCAAAGTAAGGCCTATTAGTCTTAAAAGACTGTCAAAAAAAAACAACTTCGATCTTCTTACAAATTATGTATTGGTTTCTTCCATGCAGGGTGGAATTAGAGGCAAAGGCGAAGGAAATGACAAGACATTTGCTTGTGCTTTAATTTTCTCAATTGCTTTATGGCCATACATAAATGCTTAAATTGGTTTGTAACATATGCTCTCCTCGCTCTGTTTACTTCCTTCATTTAGTGTGACTGAATCACTTTATTAGTGATTATCCCCCCAAAAGCTGCAGGAACGCACAGCATCACACCTCATCATGTAATTTACCCATATAGTAGGAATGGGAATATGCAAATAGTGTCAGAGTATTTTGCAGCACCAAATATGCCCCCGGGCTGCTTGTCCAATGACACAAATCATCAATTAAGATCTCAGCAGGGTTTGGGGATAAACTAAATTGGCATTATCCCTGTCTGACAAGATGTAGAGCCATGTGGGGTACATCACAACAAAGAACAACCATCACTGAGGGTGATTGGTAGTGATGCGTTTTGACTTGTGTTTTGTGTGTGTGTGTGTGTGTGTGTGCACTTTCGAAATTCATTCCCAGCTGAATCCTCCACTTTGAGACACTGACAAAGGTACACAACCATTTGAACAGTGTAAAAAGTAACAGGCCTTCTTTTGGTCTTTCAACAGCAGCTCACAGCAACAACAGTGTCTTTTCAAAGCGTTTACTTTCACAGGGGGTGCGACGTTAGCTCCTCGTGGGATTTTATGCTCAGCACTCTGCACCTGCCGAATGTGTTTGACGGAGGGAGCAAAAGTGGTCTAAATCGCCATTGTGATTTCTCAGGGAAGCAGATGATTAGTAAACAAATGGTTCAGGCATATTTAATTAAGCTAATGTACTCCCAATGCTCAGACTATAGTCTTTGCTGTGAGGGCCCTTTACTTTGCAATATACAGCTGTAACATTTTTACTGTTGACAGATGACAACAAAGAAACTGTAACAGTTAAGTAACACTGGAGTTATATTTCCTGAACTTTACATTTAGCAACGTGTGATTTATTTATTTTTATTTTTTCAAATTTAGATGTGTTTGCCAAATCTGTGTATGTAGCTTACTGGTACATTTATGTGATAATTGAGGGGTAGAAATCAAAATGACAGTGACTGTACAGATGAGTCAACTTGGTTTGACTCACAAAACTACCAAAACACAGCAAACGACCTGCGAATCGGTGCCTTTTTAACTGCTTGATCATTAAAATCAAATCGAACTAGGGCCCCAGTGATCGAGACAAGCTGTCTGAGAGACACGAACCCCGTCAAATCATACTGATGGCGTTTCATTCTATGAACGTTTCCTATATATGAGTGAAATAGTCATTTCAGCAATTGTGGAATAAACTAGTCATCTGAAATAGAAAGTGGTGAGTGGCACACAAAGGAGGCCAGTGTTCAGTGTGGAGAGGTTTTGCAGAGCAGGGAAGGCTGAGAGTAAACATTCGACCTCACTGAGATGCAGATAGTTTGAGCATTTAGAAACACTTGAATCAAAGATGAATTCACCAAGAAATGCAAAGAGGATTAGACTCCCTGTTTGACCTTTTGGAATACAGACAGGTGAGGAAAATAGCTGCGATTTGCTTTACATTTTTCTAGAATAAATGCAAGACATTAGCTTTATATAAAAAAAGACGTTTTACTTTGAAAAACCGCTGCACATAAACTGCAAACAGAAAATGAAGACAGATGCCTATCACAAGTTACACACGTAAAAAAGAATAAATTCACAGCGAAACTTGAGCTATTTAAATTATCAATAAAAAAGCTACATTTCCAACTACAGGTGATGTATATTTTCTTCAGTTTTACATTAGTATGCTGTGGTTACTTGTTCATCTTTGTCACAAACAAACACAAACAGCCACACACACAGAGAGAGAGAGAGAGAGACACTACTGTCTCGAATGAAATTTATTATGAAATAAAAGCTGAATTAACTTGGCTCAAATCTGAGTGTAACTTATTTTACACTGAAAATCCTTTTTTTCACAAACACACTAACTTTGACAGTCAAAATAAAAGCCTTTTTACTCGAATAAAACACACCACGTAACTTCACCATTAGGAAAATTGCACTAGCCCCGAAAAGACAACACGGTGTGTGTGTTTTTTTGTTCGATTTTTTTGCACGGAAGATTGACACCATCAGATAGTCACTGTGGGTTTACAAATAAATCAGAATGCGATGTGGCATTCCGGTGCTAATTGACAAAGCCGTAGAATAAAATGCCAGCTTCCTGCAGCTATGCGCTCATTCTGTCCGATCCATTATCATTATGTGTCTCTAAATTCCAACCTTTTGCACAAAAGCATCCGCCGCAAAATACAATACATCCTAGATATGCATCACAAACATTACCGACACATTTTTTTTTAAATCCAAACGCCGCATCAAGCAAAGGGGGAAAAAATCCACTGGTCTTTCAGTCCAGCACAAAAATGCATCTACTCTCTTTTCCCTCTCTCTTTTTTCTCCCCCACCTCGACTCCCCCCCCTCCCTTTCTCACTCGCTCTCTCTCCCTCCCTCCCTCTCACCCTCTCTCTCTCTCTTTCCCTCCCTCTCTCCCTCTCTCTCTCTCACTCTGGCCTGGCTGGCTGGCTGTCTGACTGTATGAATAATGTCCTGCCTTTTGTAATGAAGGGGGGGTAAAGGGGAAAAAGGACGCTGAAGTGGTAAAGCCCTGCTCCCATGCACTGACATTGAAAATGAATGACAGCTTACCTGCATGCCAATCTTCATCAGACTGACACTGGGCTGACAGCACAGCCTATACTCCTCCACACAGCCGGTGACGTCAGCCATGCCAGGCCCCTCCCACCTCCATCTCCATCTCCGCTCCCCGTTTTCCCAACACCGGGCTGCTGATGCCTTCCAGTGTCCATGGGAAATACGGCAATCGCGTGTGGGGCTTCACGAGAACGGTAACCCCCGCAAACACATCAATCTGGAAAATGTGTTCAGGTTGTATGGGAATACTGACTCAAAGCAATGACTTGGAAGTAATGAAGCACCAACAGTTATTCGTCCTGTCTAATTTGGTTGTTCCTGAACAGCTAGATGTAGCCTATGGTCAATGACATCAACCACAAATGCACAAGAAATGTCTCCATTGTGTTTTGTTTTGCTGTAAACACACAATAAACAAAAGACTAACATGATGATAAATTTGAAAAGTATCATATGATCTTATTCAATCATTCCATTTGCTTCCAAATTTGTTGCGAGAGTGAGGCAACAGCATCTCGACTGGGAAAAGAGTGTAATACAGGCTGTGAGGGTGAGAAAAAGTGTCTACAAGTTCCTTCAATTACTTTAGTCTACTATGATAAGTTTCAGGTTTTGTCTTATTTGTTGCAAGAAACCCGATTAATCCCTTTTTGGAATTTTCCAATTATATGCTAATGGGGGCAAATGGCCCCTGAATCATTCTTGTCTAAACTACTGAATTATACTCACCAGAGCAACAGTTGATGTATGAAATCCATGTATGGCTATAAACTCCATTTCAATATTTGTTTATTTATTTAGTCATCTAATATAGGCCATATGCTCACTTAATTCAGTTATTTTCTTACAGGTTTACCAGAGTCTGAGCCTATATAGCCAAACTCCACTCACAGTGTAGCAGTTTGTTGTAAATTAGGCCTAGGTTTGCAGTATGGCTGTCTTTCTACTCTTGGTATTGATTGCTCTAAATTGTTTTAAACAGGATGCTGTCCTCTACCATCTGACTTCTTAAGTATTCGAACCATTAACACATGCTGGATGCATGGATCTTACGAGGGTCACTTAAAGGCGACATGTCTTCACCACTTCGAGTGGGACTGGAGCGCACGCACACACGCACGCACGCACGCACGCGCTGAAACACACACACACACACATGCCTTTGAACCGCGGATCTGACCAGCCCCCTGTCGGTGCGCGTTAATTATTACATGCTTCAAAAATGACTGGAGCCAGAACCACTGCTGCAAATAAGAGCTCCAATAGACAGAGATTTCTATGGAGACCAAAAATGAGACCCTTCTATTTCGTCTGGATATTTCCAGCTAAAAACACACAGAGCAACTGACTTGATATCAAAAGAACAGAACTTTGCAGAAATCCCATGTCCGTAGTGACCATATCACAAGTAGCCTAGTATAACGTCATCCAGTTAATAGAAACTGAGGACTGGATAGGGATTTCATGCAGTTTTAACTGTGACCTAAACCTGTGTCTATCCCGATCTAACTTTCCTGGAGACAGTCCACCACGGTTGTTTCATACACAATGAAGTGTTTCCACCACCTGCTGTATCCTAAACCAGGCGTATGACCGGATCGGCCCAGGGAATGCACGTTAAACAAGCTCAATGTAACTTTCAAACTGAGGCAGGTGAAAAAAGGACACAGGTAGAAGCTGTAGATTTTACTGACCAGCCGCCAACCAGCAAAGCCAGTTAGAACACCTGTGGTGATAATTGTAGCTGTAGCCTATAAGTGTGCCTAGATCAAATGGGCTTAATGCTCGAATTCATTATTGTCCAGATTGTCCGATCCAGATTTTGAGCACGGGTGTAGTTTAGTAGTGGGCGAGTGAATGAGCCTGTATGTTAGTGTGTGTGTGTGGAGGCATTTTTGAGCTGCTGATTTGTTTATTATTGTTTACGTAGGCTATTAGACCTATTTTACTTGGTTGCTGGTAGTCATCCATTTTGAATGATTAACTGATCGACCTAATATTACAGGCCAGGCTATGGTGATGGAATAGAATAGAATAGGAGCCATCGAGGTAAAGGAAAACAAGTTTGGCCTCAAGTCTTTTTACCATTCATACCACACCAAGGTATGGTATGAATGGTAAAAAGTCAGATGAGCCAGGAAGAAGGAAGAAGAGTCTAACTTCTGTAGCCCGTACATTGTTGGGATTTGCAGTAACGACGCATATGATTGGCCAGTCTTGAGTTCGTTTATCCAATCAAACTCCAGTTTGCTGTTACCAGGAAGCAGAAGACGCCGGAGACCGCTTAATCTAGCCCTTGAACTGGTTAGTACTTGAGAACTGACGGGTTAATGGACGGCAAAGATTAATTTTTACGGAAGAAAATTGCGCGTCGACCATCATAAGTTACATTTTGTACTAGTTAAGCATGCACTCTGCTATTCTGTCGGTCTCAGAATAGCAGAGCTAGCAGTGACAGCTAACTTACCCTCACAACGGTGGAAGTTTGCTCTTGCTAATGGATTTTAGGTATATAACCCAACGTTTGGTTAATTTGTTTAACTGCAGTATTGCTTAACCAATAATGTCACGGACGTCGGTCGTAATATCATACTTTGATTAGTTGTGCCTGTCGAGTAAAATACCTTGTAACGTTGCTTAACAAAAATGGCAAGTACCGTGTTGGAAGTCGGTACCGGCGTTTTCCTCGTCGCTGTCGTTTGGATTGTGGCTCTTGTGTTTGGGATGATGCTGCTGAGAGCATCTGGATCAGCAAAGTGAGTGGGAACAGATACCTACACACACTTCGTACACAAACACGATGTGAAAATATTTGCATGAACTGATGAAGAATAGCCCAGATACAAGACTGTTAGTCTCGTATCTGTTTGTCAATGCCATATTCCTTTGACATTTCCGCCACTTTAAAGTGGGTTTGCTTCTCGTCCAAAGCACACATATTCTGAAACATAAATAACTTGAACTGTGACATTAGTAAGGTTTTCTAGTAAATTCGGCATATGTTTGACTTATCATGACTTATTTGACTTATTCCAATGAAACGCCAGAAACAACACTTGATTATACCCACATGCTGCTATACTAAAGTCTCTGCTGATTTATGCTTGTGCAGTTACTTTACATCAGACCCTAGTACTGCTAAAGTCGGTAAATTGTATAGAATGCACTGTGAACTTGTAAGGAACAATTACAGTAAAATTTAAATGGGGTGAAACATGGTGCTATTTACTTGATTGGAAAGTTAACTTTTTAAAAACACAATAAAGAACGCCATTGTTTTTGATTGGTACTTTATAATGACATTATCCTCAGATAACCCTGCGTTTACTGCAAGTCTTAGCAAATTAGCAGTGGGAGTCCTCGCGTTATTCTCTTTGTTTAACTGTGTGTGTGTGTGTGTTGTGTCTTGCCAGGTTAGGAGTTATCCCCGTTTTCCTCCTGGCTCTCAGCATCACTTTGGCGCTGGTGTTTTTCCCTCGCAGCCCGGAAACAACTCCCCCTTTCAAAGAGATAGAGGTGAGCTCTCCACCTTCACACACACTTAAAAAACTCAGATACTCACACCCCTGTGTCAGTTTAATCACGTCTATTGGTTTGCATTGTCATGTAAGTAAACTTAAATTTGTATCTCATGTCCTGTCTAGAGTATGAAAGAGTATGTTGTACTCTATTAAAATGCAAATACCACAGAGATTTTACTTTGATTTGGTTTGAAAAATGTTAACATGCTGAACTGACATGTCACTACAAGAAGAAACAATTTAATAATTTATGCTGCTGCCCAATCCATGACAATGACATATTTCAAATCAGTATTATTTCAGACCATTTATTGCATTAAAAAAACACCAAGACTTGTGTTATTATCGTCTGTTATTGTGGCTCATGCATAATGACAGCATAATGGACTTTAGTTGGAAACAAAAGAAGGCCTGGGATGTTTTCAGTTTTGTTGTGCAGCCATTTGGCTTTCATTACCACCAAATGTTTTGGGTTCTGAGACCACTGAGAGTGAAGATGAGGATTCAGAGCCCACAAACAAGCAGCTTACTTTAGCTGAATAGTCATCTCATGCTCATTTTTGTGCTCTCAAAAGGTATATTTAATCACATATAGAATCTGTTTTCTTGATGCATTCTGAAAGAATTTAGGAGCAGTAAATGAAATAGAAGTAGTCTCTTATTTCATGCTCATCAGTCACTGCAGTAGAACCAATATGTAGCTTTACCACAGATGTATGGTCTTAACATCTCAAAGGATTATTCTTATTTCGGGTGTGTGTGCTTGTATGGCCAAAACCCCAAAAGACGAAGCTCAGATCATGTGTGGTTGTAACAAAGAGCAGAGTTATTTTCCTTTACTTGTACTGATCGAGGATGTAGGCTGTATTTAGGTTTGAGGTAGGTAAATATAAACATCCTATCCCAAATAAAACCTTAACTCTGATAAAAGCCAGTATCCACAGTACTGTATACCTGTAAATAGCATGTGTCATTGTGTGTGCACCCCTGTGTATGTGCTTGTCGTAAAAAGACCTGTTCTGCTTTATCTTAGTCCAACAGCAACGCAGAACAAACACTCCCCCCATGTTGCCTCCGGGTCGTGCCAATAAGCCGGCCAGATCTGCCAAGCAAGCTGCCACCCCATAGAAATAGCAGAGCAGAGCCCCGTCCTGGCTAGCTCACGTTTTATAGCTTTTGTGCAAAGGCAGATACCAGAGTAGCAACAGAGACAGGCAGCAAAACATGACTTCCTGGATTTCTGTACAAGGCTTACCCGTGGCTACTTGACAATGTTTAAAAGAGGTCACATATAAAATCACCTTATAATGCTAGCAAAAAGTCCTCATCACCCATTGGTTTGCTTTGTATAGAGTTCTCAACCTATTAATTATCAAGTGGCCTGTTCTTTCTTCATATTGGAAGGGTAAATACTGTCATAAAATATTTAATTTGAACTAGAGCTCACATGATTGTAGAATGTAACAATTACAAGGAGTCTTCTCATGGTGGTTTATTATTTATTTCATGAATTGAATATATTCATCTTTTGCTTGTTTTAAAGGGCAGTTTTTAGAATAGAATACAACTTTTATTGCCCGCAAAGATGGAAAATTGTCTTTGGCCCATCTGCTATTTTATTAAAACATCAAAACATGCACACACACACACACACCACATGACAACACCACTGACAGCACGAATCCTCCAAGTAATAAAATACAACACACACAATTTAAGAAATACAACCCTAAGAAAAAAGATTAAAACTGAGTGTCTAAGAATTGAGTAACTGTGGGATAACTGACAAGCCAGAGGCATCCTGCAGTACAGTTCAGCTTCTCGAATCTGGAAAAACAGAGAATGTGAAAGTTCCTCTGTGACTCTGATATTTGAAACTGAAATAAATCAATGTTAATAGACAGTTGTTTTTTTTTATACAGGAAAAAGAAAAACTGAAATTATAAATATTAAAAATCCTCATCTATGTGATCATAAACTGCATTTAAACAGGTAAAAAATGCATGTGAAGGTTTCAGTGATCACACTAAAACCTGAAATCTTCCCAGCAAGCCGAGAGATGATGTATATTATGGCTGTGTGTGTGTGTGCGTGTGTGTGCGTGTGTGTGTGTGTGTGTGCGTGCGTGCGTGCGTGTGTGCAGATTGTGTAAGAAATGTCTAACCTCTTGCTGTTAAACAAAACTAAAATATCATAGTGCCAATTAGGCCAGTCCCAGACTAGTGGTGGGGGTGGTTTCTACTAGACCCACACACACACACACACACACCTCCCACCCCCCCGCCTGCCTGCTCCCACCCATGCGCTCAATGGCACATTAATAAAACATGGCCCACACTTTGGGTTCCTGCTTGCTGTGTAATTGGCAAATTAAAAAGTGAGATGTGTTAAATGCATCCATAAGAGACGGTATACATCATCCCCTCCTCTCTTAGACACCAGCAGATTTACACACACACACCTACTCTCATTCCTCAGCAGTTCCTGTGAAATCTCTCTTTAGTCAGCAGTAGGGCTGATGCTCTTCTACTATTATCTGGCTTAAGGGTGTTTTCTCAGTTTGTACTCACGTATTCATGGGTGGCTCATGATCTAAATATTAACACAGACCCAGAGCTATCAGTGAAGTGTTGATTAAATCTATCAACGACAACTTTATGAACTCCAAACTTTTCCTAACTTAATGCCAAATACCAATCTAGAGGATACTTTTCCTGCGCCTTGTTTGCTTTAGATCTGTTAAGTGACGTGTTACTCAGGTGAGCTGTAGTGTTGTTGGTTTCTGGCCCCACTGATTATCCATCTAGCACACCACAATCAGTATTTAGTTTTCAGCAGCTGTGAGAGAACAGTGACACAACAAACGTGCTATGTCTTCAAATGCTCCGCTGCACGAGTTATTCCCTGAACATACAGCGGCCTGTAACTACACATTACCTCTTAACTTTAAGTGGAGACATAAATACACTGAAGTTATTATGAGGCTTTTGCACATTTTAATTACATTCTCTAGGTCAGTATCGGCACAGATACAGATGTATGACATTGAATCAATGCATCACTACTTACTGAGTATTATAAAGAGTACAGTCTAGAACTGCTCTACATGAAAAGTGCCCTGAGATAACTTCTGTTATGATTTGGTGCTATATAAATAAAATTGAATTGAATGTAATTATTGTAAATGTTAATTTCACTCAAATAGTAAAGTAGTAGTAAAAAGTAATCTATGATCTCAAATGCATATTGAAGTGAGAGTGCTTTCTGAAGAGGACAGTAGGAGATTTGCTTATTTTTCTTCCATCTTTCTACCATTCAGGGCCAAAAACACACCATTCATGGTGTGTTTGAGTTTGCTTTGATGTCTCTGTCACTTTCACAACAGATGAAGCAGTCAAAACAGCAGTGCAGAGTTAGGCAAGTTTATCATTCAGGATTATCTCAAATTAAATCTAAGTGGGCATCCTTGTAGCCAAATATGCACTCTTCTCTTAAAGCCCAATCAACACATTTTGTTATAATTTTAAGTCAAACTTTCAAGGCACCATGTTGTTGTAGATTTTCCTCTCCATGTGAATGTGTGTCTGCATGTCTGTGCCTGTTTGTCTGTCTGTCTGTCCGTATGCAGAATGCCCATTCAGGGCCTCACATAATGCCACACTATCACTCTGCTTCTACACAAAGTTTTTGTGAAAGCCCTCTCCTGACATCTGCTGGCTAATAGAGGAAATACTGAATTTATGAACAGCCATGCCTGCCCCATGCATTAGATACTGTTTACTAAGTTACAAATAACTAGTGTGTAATTATGAAGAACTCCTAACAGTGAGCGGATTCACTCTTTCTCTCTGCAGATAGTGGACACTTTGTTCATCGGCCGCTACATACTGCTGGCGGTGGCGAGTGCAGTCTTTCTGGTGGTGTTCTTCATGCTGCTCCCCTTTCATTTCCTGGAGCCAGTCTATGCCAAGGCCTTAAGAACACACTAGAGCTGGCCAAGGTCAGAGCTGGCACCGGGATCACATCGCTGATGTACACAACTTAAGACGAGCTGGGTCGATGAAAGGCCCCTCCCCCCTTCATGTGGAAACAGACTACAGAATGCATCTCAAATAGAAACAGCAGGAGAGCCAGTGTTTTCTTCATGGCCAACTGTTTGCAGGTTGTTGACTGTTTATGCACAACCAACAGGAATGAGATATCCAACAGCACCCAGCTTGTTTTATTTATATTTTGTATCGTTTAATACATGAGATGAATAAACTGTTTTTTATTTGATATGTGTAAAGCACTACAGCAATCTCTAGTTAACTGGCACTGAAACACTCCCTCCACCTTTTTATAAAGACATCAAATATTTACATTGCCACACTGATTTGTCTTATTTTTATTACTCACCTCCTAATATGTTGATTCCTGAATATGTTGATACTATCAAGGTGAGGTAACAGGTTACAGTGTTAGTGACAGTACATGGCACACATTAAAGTCAGGAATGCACTAAGTAAAAGTTCATTAAAATTCTAAATGCATCTTACGTGATGTCCCATTTGGAGATTGCATTAGTGGCTCTTCAACTGGACTGACTGTTAAACAGTGTTAATATAGTGATTTTCTTTATTTACTGTAGCTAATTTGAATACTTACAATAAAATGTAACGATAACTTGAGCACAGTCATATAATATGACACACCAAAGCAATTGAGCAGTATTTGTATCACTGAACGATGACTGACTGATGATGCAGCACTGGTAATGAAATGACAACTAGATTGTTCTGGCTTAAGAACGCAACTTTTGCAATTGGTGCTAGGTGTCAACATTAAGATATTTTAGAGGCATGTCCATTAAATTCAATTGGTGTTCTTTTTTCTTTTTTTTGTTGACTGAGTGGTCAAACAACCAACCGAAACTAGAGTCTAGTTTACTTATAATCTACCTTGCTTTTCTTTATCTCCTGTCTTTTAGCCTAAATAATAGCCCATATGGCTCTAATTCATGGTGCCAGAAAAGCATTCTAGTTCCACACGTATCAGAATGTCATATGAAATTGAATGGACAAGTACAAATAGACTCAACTAGTCAAAAAGTGAACTACTAATTAAACTACGAGAAGACAACGGCGAGGAGTGAGCAAATGCTCATTAATCTGAAACTATCTGAATGGATAAATAACACTCTGGGTAAGAGGAAAAATATGTTTTATTGTGTTTTTTGTTGGCCTGTTAAGTTGACATGATTAGTGCATTATTCGCATTTTAGCATTTTGATTGGTCCCTTTGTCCTGTTTTTTCTTTATCATGTTTTGCAGTTTTCAGATAATGTGGATATACTTTATAATGAAAAGTATAAATCTTTTTCAGTGTTGCTACCATCTACATCTCCTTGGTGAGGGGGCTGGTGTTTGCATGTTTATGCTCAACTCCTGGAGACAATCCAGTTTTACTACGGACTATGGACTAACCTTCAGTCCTCCGCACTTCACACACTTTTATTTCTTGGTGATGTCTGATAAGTATCCGACAACACTGCCAAAGGAATTCACTTTCTATGTAGGGACATTTCTCTGTAAAATCTGCATCTGTTGTCGTGAGCACTCTTAGGAGAAATGTTGTTAGCGACTCTTTTCAGATTTTGGTGTTTGCTTGACAGGCATTCATGTGATGTCATGGCACCTTTGCAGGTGCATATTACTGTCTGAGTAGTATCTGAGAGGGTTGGAGCAGTGGCATTAAAGGTAAATAGTCCCACGTTTTGGGAAATACGTTTATTTTCTTTCTTGACAAGAGTTAGATGAGGAGATCAATACCATTCTCGTATTTGTACATTAAGTATAAAGCTACCACCAGCAGCCAGCTGACTTACCATAAACACTGGAAACAGGGAAACAGCTAGCCTGGCTCTGTCCAAGCATTACAAAATCCACCTAACAGTACCTCTAAAGCTCACCAATTAACACGTTGTTTATCTAGTCCATATAAAAACATATTGTAAAAATGATAATTTTCCATTTTACAGCGAGTTATGTGAGCTTTAGAGATGTTGGTTGGTGGATTTTGAGACCTTTGGACAGCCAGCCGAGCTGTTTCCCTCTGTTAGCCGGCCTCTGATCTCTATAAACAGATATCTGCAAATGAATGCAGAAATTGTAGGCAAGGGACAAGATTTTGGTATGGGAAGCGTTCTGGTTTACGTTTGTAGTCCAAGTAGTATTTACCAATCACGTTTCAGTGGGTTGCATGCAGGTAAATAGTCCATGTGGAGAGTAAAAGAGGCAGAACGCATTGGCCGAAATGCAGACTTGGAACCTATAAACTATCGTCTTGATGACAATTTAGCTTTTTATCAGTCTTGGAACCCTAGAGATTAGCTTTTTAACATTAGCATTTATCTGCATTCAAATCGTCATCAGACGATAGCCGATGGTTTCCGAGATTGCTAATCGACCGACGCACGGAGGAAGTCTTGGATATCCATTATCCGTTATCCGGATATCCGCTGGCTACACCTGAAACCCAGAAACATTGGCTGTTGCCCCCAGAGGCTAAATCGTCGTCAGACAATAGCCAATAGGTTCTGAGACTGGCCTGCTGCTGCTGGCTGTAGCTCAGACTAGTCCTTTAAGCTCATCAGGAAACTCAGGTTCTATTGGTAGGAAGGTACATCATTAGTTTGTGTGTAGTCAGACATTTAAGCGAGGATCAGGCAGGTGATTTATGAAGAAGGTAACGTACCTACTTCTAGGGCCCAGCATGCTTTGGGTTGCAACTTTGTCAGACACTGAATCACATCCTGTCAGTACTCAGCATTCACATGGTTATGATTCCATGGGGTATAAATAATGATTCCATAGAGAGTAATGAGCTTTTGCCGTCTAGAGGCTCAATTATAAACACTTGCCCCCCTCCCACCTCCATTTTAAAAGTGTGAAGCCCGAGGAGACGTGGAGTGGAATTCCAACCAGGATGATGAAAAAGAATCTAATGAATCAAAACCAATCCTATTAGTTCCGGCCCACATCTCCATACTGTGGTCCTTTTTCTGCACAACAATCCCCAGCATGATTTCACACAAGCTGGGGAATTGGGGGATTTCAGCAGGATGGGATAGGGGATCTAAAACTATTCAACCTGGAGGGACTTGTTGCCTGTAATTGGCTGCATGATTACCCCAAAACATGATCTTAGCCCCCGCAGAAAGTGACGAGTTGATTCAAGTGCACTTAAACTGAATGAGAGGTTCATCTGCTAAACGTTTTGGTTTGATCCATTTGACTTATCGACAAAATGACCTTTTTGAGAGCATTCAGATGCCGTTTATATTTCAAGGTCACAATGCAAAAAATGTTTACACCAATTCCTCGCCATCTTGAAGTATGCAAACTCAAGGTCTTTGCCATCTCTGAAGTGTGGGTCTAGAAGATCTGACAGTATTCCTTGGCTTACTCTCTCGTTCTCACACACTCTCTCACTCTACCTCACCTTTTTAATCTTTCTCTCTCCCTCTATCCTCATTTTAATTTTTGCTACAAAACTCCGTCTCTTGGGAGTGGGAAAATGAGCAGAACAAAGCATGTGGGGGTTTGAGGATCATTTGGAGCTGGGAGACAGAGTCTTTGTGGCGCAGCCAGCTGGACATATAAAGAGATGGGGGCGGGCGAGATAGAGAAAGGGGGAGCAATGCAAGGGCAAAGAGGTGTGAGCAGAAAGCTCAGGGTGCTTGGTTTTGAAACTGTGGAGGGGACGGGGTGGGATCCTCTCTGGTAGATCCTGCATTCAGATGCACTCAAGCAGAACTTCTGGCTTGCCGTTCACATCCTCAGCCATCTCGCCCTCTGTTTGTGATATGGATACCGTCACCGCCCCACCCAGCTCTCACAACACTGAAAATCCATTAAGGATTTTGGGCAAAGTTGGTGTACTTATCCCAAAAGAATGCAATTCAGTTCATGTTAAATCAAGCAGATGGCAATGTTTGCCATCCTTTCAAAATGTTTGGTAAATAAAACTTGATGAGGGCTCCATGGGATAAAACTAAAAATGAACAAATTCATTTTAAATCCTTATAGGCTTGGAATAAATAAGGGTTTATTAGCCAACAAGTGGATGTTTGGCAAACCTGAAGACATCAGAGTTCACTGGCTGGTCTTTCACTAAGCTGTGAAAGAGCTGGTGATAGAACGTGAAAATGAACCGGGGTCTTGTCGCCCTAGCAACAAACTATGCAGTTTTGGGGCCAAGAAGAGTTTTTTCTCAGCACTGCCTGGTCGCGCTCTATTATGCACTTTTGTATGTAGCGAAGGGATGCTATCACTGCAACACAAACTAGGGGGGCAAAATCCTCAAACTGAGATCCTGGTGTTGCCTTGGCCTTTTACCTCTCTCTCAGGAAGGAATTACCCTGAAGCTCTGCCTCTCGGGGGGACGATGAAGGCCCAGATTAGAGGTCAGGTCGCTCACCAATAGCCCTCCGCTGCTTGGACACGACACCCCATCGCGGGCCGAAGCTCAGCCCTATGGGGGTTTCCATTTTGACAGCGTTGAAGACATGATTGAATATTTGCCAGGCTTAGAAAGGCAATGGCTACACTGATCAAAGAAAATGTTCACAATAGTTGAACATGGGTGGCCACAGTGGTCCACAGTTGTTGCATTGGCTCCAGCTGGTTTGTGTTTTAATATTTTAGCTTTTGGATTGACCTACCTCAAGCTACAGTTTGGCAAGAAGAGCAACACTAACAAAAGTGAAGTAATTTAAAAACATACGATGACTTTACGCTTCTAAATATTACAGTAGATGAAAATGTTAGTATCACTATAGAAATATGCTGGTACGTCAACATTGTCACCACCACCAACATGAAAGAATGGGTTCACAATTGTTCAAGTCTGTCAGTAGTCAGGTGCCCATATGAAGACTGAAATAGATTTTGTTTGCTGTAATCATTCCCCCTGTTCATACTGGACATTAAGAGACGCCTTCCTATTGTGCTTCCAATTTAAGTGATGGGGGACAAAATCCACACACTGCAAAAACAGCCCTACTAGAAAGAAGCCAAATATTCTTAAATATAATCAAATTGTCTTGTATTGAACAACAAAATCTGCCAATTGGGTATGCCAATTTTGCTTGGCTAGAATTCTTAAAACTAGCAAAACAGTCTAGCCACTGAAAGACCATAATGGGCCTAAAAGCGAGACAAAATGCCGAAATTTAAGCAAATTGTGCTTGGAAAATGTGCATAAATTTAGTGCTATTGTCTTGAAATAAGGCTATATAACCTAGAATTTACAGTGAAAAAATAGTATATTGTGCTTAAAATAAGTAACTCTCAGTCACACCTAACAATTTAGAATAGTCAGTTAACCTAACCTGCATGTCTTTGGATGGTGGGAGGAAGCCAGAGTACCCATTGAGAACACGCTCCACATAGAGGTGTGAGGTGACAGTGCTAACCACTGCACCACCGTGCTGCCTTAAGTAGACAGACATTAATCTCACATTTCTTTTTACTTCTTTATTGTTGACTCAGTATATCCAGAGGCTGCACAGAACAAAGGATCCAAAAGGAACATAAAGACCATTGGTGGTCATGGTGAAAATGAATATGTAAATGTAAGATCTATGGCAAGATAACAAATGTAACAGTGCTTTAAACCTTCTTATAATAAACAGGGTTCGTACAGCTTTACTGTAAAAGTCAAGCACTTTTCAAGCACTTTCAAGGTACCTAAACCAAAAATGTCCACACTCTCGAAGCCTTTGTCATCACACCTAAATTGTTACTATAAATTCCAGGAGACAACAAACAAATATGGCGACGGGATCGTTCCATTTCAAACATTAAAAGATTTTAGGTTTACATGAGTGACTGTAGATGAAACACCAGATGTTGCAATATTGAAAATCAAGCATTTTTCAAGGAGTATATTCAAATTCAAGCATGTTCCTAACCTTGAAAACATAACGGTGAAAATTAAGCATTTTCCACACTTTCAAGACTTTGTAAGAACTCTGTTAATTTCAGGGGAGTTAATTCTGGTAATTTTTGTTTTAACCATTAAGTTACTCAGAACCAGTAATAAAATCTCAGTAACAAGTTATAATATCTTATTAAGTACTTGAAGACTAAAAAGCTTGAAACAAGTGAAATGCTCTAACTTATCTATCTATCTTGTCAGACAAAAAACAAGCATATATTGCCTTGATTTAAGATATTTCATCTTACTTAGATTTCGCTTTTTGCAGTGCAGTCCTTGTTTTGTGCAAAAATATATTCAAAGGTTTATCTGAAGCAAATATAAGGCTTCGGCAGTCTATGTTAGTTAATCAAGTGGATATCTTCCAAAGGTCTATTTAGTACAAAATTCCCTCTTTATGTTTCCCTGTTTCCTTGTTGAGCTGCAGTGGAGGGATAGTAACACAAAAACACAGTGACTTTGGAAGACATTCACTTTATGTCTGACTCAGACTGCTGAAGCCTCATATTAGCTTCAGATAAAAATGTATAGTACCAATTTATAGTAACAATTTTATTTGTGATGATAAAGACTTCAGGAGTCTGGAAATGTTTGGTGTACCTGGTGAACCGTCGTCAAGCACAAATGTAATTAGTAACATTAAATTAATAATGCTTACATTTGATTTAGGTGTGCCAGGCCCTGTAGTAGTAGTAGGTCCTGGCATAGACCTTTTTCACTGCAGACATTTTAACATGTCACAGTAGGAAAAGCACAGGTGTGAAGAATAAAATGAGGGATGGCTGAACTGCATTTAGCTGCCTCAGTTTCATGGTTGTGCTATTGTTCATGCTGGCTCACTGTCACACTGTTCATGGCTTACTGGGACACTTGACTAGAACAGAGGCATTGTTAATGTTATTAGTAAAGCCTGTGCTTTTCCCACTATGACAACTCAAAATGTGTTCAGAGAAAAAGGCCTGCTGCGCATGCTGTCTTAGTGACATGGCTTACTAATACACAGAACAGAGCCATCATTGTTGTTATTAGCTATATGTGTGCTTTTATGCTATTATGAGTTAAATTGCCTGCTGTGTAAACGGTCTGTTGCAGACAGACTGCAGTGAGCAATGAATATGCAGCACTTCACAGCTTCAGCACCTTCAGAGGCACTTCCTTTTTATGGTAAAAATGAATAAATAATGCTACCTCTCTTTAAACAATGTATTTTTCATTAGGCTACACATGATTTTAATGGATGTACAGCCTATATTAATAATTGTTTGGAGCTGTTCTAGTACAAAAAGTTAAGTATGCATTTCAGGCCAGGGTCAGCAATTAGGTTAAACCTTTAGATAGTTTTTATCAGATTTGTGGTGTTTTACAGGTGCAGTAGAATCACAGGCCTCTCTTTTTTCAGTATGATTAGTTTGTTCATTTATTATATTTCATTTAAGAATGCATTTAAGGTACAAAGCGTTTTTGTTAGGATTTACTTTGAAAATCTGGGCTAGCAGCTTATGTAAACATTAATTAAGCGAAAAATTACTCATATGCAGATGTGTGTTCTGTGTTGCACACTATGAGACAATGGATGATGATTGATTGATTGGTTATCCACACATGAGTGGCCTGCTTCATTCATGGTTGCATGAAAGCACTGTTGTTAACACAAATTGTTTTGGTCAAACAGGCTAAAGCTGTGGAATTTATAATGTGTTTGAGTTCACAGGGTACTTATTCTGTTTAAGTGAAGTGGATTATATCATTCATTTGTTTTATTCATCTATTTTATTAGAGTTTATTAAATTTATTAGACTTTTTTTTAGCACAATTTACTGTTCAAACAGTCTGGCACAGAATGAGACACAGTATCTGTGGTTTGCATGCCAGTATTAGATGTCATGAGGTTGTATTTATTGGGCTTTAAATGAGCCATGTGTGGTGGAAACTCCATACAACTCTATATTATTGATTTCTACCACACATGTATGACATTGTTATCTACATTTTTTTTAAATCATGTAAAGGTTTTGATGTAAACTGTGAAAGGGAAACTTTGGTCAGGAGGCCAAATATTTTAGTTGGAGGCCAGATTTGACCCATGGGCCACTATTTGCCTACCACTGACCTAGGCCTAAGATAAAGTGCTTATTTGCAGTCTATAGACTGTATTTGATATAAACATCAGTCCTCAGTCAACTCAGAAATTTGTTTCTGATAGTTCTTTTTCATCAACGTAGTGAAAACATGAAAAGTTGTGCATGAAGTGCAAACAGTGTTTTTAAATATACTGTTGGAAGGAAGGCCGATCATAATCTTACTTTAATAGATTGATTACATGAACACAACCAAATGAGCCTGGTTTCAGTTGCAATGAGGTGCCATCTCTTTCGCCTGTAACTGAGGGTATACAGGAATTGATGCGACAGAGACAAATGGCCAAAGCCTCATCAGCACTTTGTATGGAACCCTGTTTGTTTTTGTTTACAGGCAGTTAAAATGCAGAGCAAATCAAAAGTGTAATCTCGGTACACTCTGGGAGTCCACTCAAAGCAGACAAAGTGACTGTGTTTGAAATTAAAGCAGAACATTCTGACAAGGTTGACTTGCTACTTTTGTTTGCTGCTGATGGGCGAGCCAAGATGATGTATGTGACTCATACTGTGCAGACAGGCAGCTACAAATTTGCTTGGCTAGTTGACTGGTGGGAGGTTGGGTAGTGAGTCGGGGGTGGGGGTGTGGGGGGGTGGGGTGGGGGGGTAGGGTTGGGGGGTGACTTGAGTTGTCACATTAAAGGAACGCAGTGAAAGAAAGAGAAGCCTTTGTACCCATTTTGTCTTTTTTGAAGCTGTTGTTTGTCAAAAGAAACAACATTCTTCTGGTCCAATAATTTACATACACTTTGTGCAGCAGAAGGAAATGTTCCTCTCTTTGACAAATTGAACATACTACAAGCTAACTTCATATCTTTCCTTGTGAACCATTTTTTTGATACAATTTGCTCATTTTAGGTGAAATACTCAGAATGATCAAAGATGATCAGAGATTTAATTATTCAGCTTCTGCGATGCTCTACATAATCAAAAACTGTTCTGCATTTGATCAGTCACATGGTAGACATTTGATTAATGGAACTGATCTGACTTGGGAAAACAGGCCTCTCTGTGTTACCTCCCCCTTATTTCATTCTCCTCTCGCTTCCCTCCTCCCCTAGACTGAGGCTTGTTTTCTGCCCCCCACCCCATCCCATGCAGAATGAATGGCACAGATGTTGTTGGACAAGACAGTACCCCTTGGTCCCCTTCCCCTCACTACTCGCTCAGCATGAGGTCTAAAACTTGTTTTTTGATCATTGTTTCCACCCCAACTTCTCCCTCCTTGGGGGAAAAAAAGGACCCAAAGAGGAGGGAGATGGGGAGACCAAGAGCAGCCAAATTACACAGGGAGGGAAGAGGAGCACACCGACATGTTAAAGGAATATGAAGAAAACACTGTTTAACTATCTCCAAATAAAGTGGGGCATAGGACAGGTCACATGTTGAATGTTTGTGGAGCGCCGCAGTAGGGAGTTCAGAATTTGCTGAGGGTATGGATGTTACAGTGGAGTTGCAGTAGGGGTTCGGGTCTTGCATCCAGGAAGTGCTGACTGAAGATGCGGGTCGGTGCGTGGCTTCTCTGCGTGTCCTGGTTCTATACCTGGGCAGAGTACTCACAGAGGTGCAAGTGCCAAGACATCTGTCCAACAGAGCCAGGACTGGACAAGGGGTCAAAGAGCCGGGTCAAGGAGCGTGTTCGTCACGGTGTCGGACGCCAGCACACTCACAGAGACGGGCCACACCACAGGAAAGGTGAGCCCTTAACCCACACAACGTTTCAGACTGGAGGCACGCAACACTGAGATGCTGCAACCTGCTGCAGATTAACTGATGTATTGTCATGCAAGGTCTGTGCAATAATAGGTAGACTTCTAATGCATCTCACCAGCTAAGATCAGCTGCTAAATTGAGTAATTTGACCATGTAGGAAATTATTTTAAAATATAAATAAATCTTCTGTTTTGTTGACACTGACTTTACTTTCTCCTTGTTTGGTGTCCCACAGACCCCACTGCTGTATAGGTAAAAAAAAAAAATATATATATATATGAATAATAATTTTTTTCATTTAAAATATTTATTTTTCTTATCCTCTGACTTTATTAAAACCCAAGATGTAGAAAAGTATTGAGGTAGTAACTATCCCCTTTCCCATGAACTGAGCTTGTCCATTGGATGACAAAGTATATTTATTGCACCCAAAAATGAAATATTTTATGTTTTATACATTATATGGGCTGTGCACAAACAAATATATATTCCATTTATTACAGATATAGAACATACTATTGTATTTAACTATGTTTTACAGCTGGGGTCTCTAAGACCTCAAACAGAGCTAATGAGATGTTGTCTGTAGTAGATTTCTGAAACATGTCATTAGTTTAAAATCATCTTTACAAGCAATTCTCATATAATTAGAAAAAAGTTATAAAGTATCAAGGTGACAAAATGATGTTGTATGTTTTTTGAGCTGTTATAAATTCCCAAACCCTACATTAGAGTTAAACTCTCTTTGAGGAAAGACAGTATTTTAAAACAAATTAAATATGTTTTGTGTTAAAGATTTCACAATTGTCCAAATGTTTAAATGTTCTTATTGTGCCATATAGGGAAACCATCTGCTTGAAGCTACTATGAGAATCATAATCATGCTCTGTGTGTAAAATAAGATAAGATAAGATAAGCCTTTAATTGTCCCACAGCTGGGAAATTTTCAGCGTTACAACAGCCAGAAAAAGTGTCATATAAAGAAATACAATAATAAAATATAATAAAATACAATAAAAATAAATAGAAAATAGTCCTGTACACAGTAAAGACAGTAATAATAATAGTGTGACTGAGTGCATTTGTAAGTATGAACAATAGATAAGATAAAAATAAAAAATATTGCACATATATAATATACATGTACATGAAAGTATTACACAGCAACAGATGAAGTAATAACATCATGAATAAAAAATAAATAAAAAAAGCACAGTAAAATGCAAATTTCAAAAGACAATACAACGTGTAAAGTATTGCATATAATATTTGATTCTTCAGAGATGGATTATTCAACAAATGTAATGTAATGTGACAGAATGCAATTCTAGTGTCTGAAAGAAAAACCTATTGCATACATAAAGTCAAACATTTTGCTGTTTTCCTCACTCTTTAATTATTTCAAGTTGACTCTTTTAGAAATAGAGGCTCAACGTGTAACAATCCAGAATACATTTTTGTTTAAACTAGCTTAAAGCAGTCATTCATGTTGACAGTGATTGTTGATTAATTTACAAAACGCACTTGAATTACGCTCAGAATTTACTCTGAAGTCACTTTTTATCACATTCCTCACTAAAGCTGGCACATTCTTTTTTTTTCCTATTCCATCCCGCCCTCCTTGCCTGTTCCAATACTTCTCCTGACCTTTAGTCCACAGCCTGAAAGAGGTCCCTTCCCTCGGCACATCTCAGCCCAGCACCATTCCCATGGGTTGTGTTTAGCTGGGACTCATCCTTCATCCTCTCTAAACCTTTTGTTGCAGACTGAAAGCTGGCCGATGCCGGGGCCATCAAGCCCAAGTTGTTGGATCAATATAAACATCCATCACTTAGCCCTGGGCCTTTCTGAGCCTCACAATGAACAGCTCACTAAACAATACTTTATTTATGTGAGCCATTGGAAGGAATGAACTAGTGGTAGTTCACTTATTCCTGGGTCGCCCTCGCTGCTATGCCGTGATGGAACTTGGAAGTAAATCAGCATCTGGAGTGTTTTTTTTTTTTTTATCCTTCCCAAAGTTACATTTGAGCCAAATTGCATTACTTCTTATACTTTATACCATCACGTCATAGTAAATAGAGTAGAACTGTGTTTCCTGGGCTGTGTATCACCTAGTATATTGGGGTTTTTACACAATACTGACTTTTTTGAGTGTACTGACTTTTCCAGTGTGAACATACATACTTAAAGCCTGCTTTGAATTAGTCTGTAGTGTGGAATTGGGACACAAAGCCAGTATTTTTATCTACAAAAGTAAAGTAAAGTAAATTTCTTTCTAATTGAGTGAGTTCAGATTTTTGTGATGAGTCATGTCAAGAAAAAAAGTTTTATGTATCATTCAGCTAATGTGAAATATACAAAACCACTACATAGAGACCAACCCCCATTACAAACTGCCTACTTACAGTTGAAATGCTTTGTGGACTCATTGCATGAAAGAGAGATACATAATTTCCTTCTATTGTTTAGAAGCATGGGAGACTCTGCACTTCCTGCCTCCTGGCAGTGTTGACAGAGCTGCTGCCACAAACTAAAAAAACAAACTAAAAAACAGCCAAGATGGGACACTGGCTTATGTTTAGACAGCAAAAATGAATACATCCACTACAGCCATATGTATCTAATGTGATAACCGTGAAAAACCCACAACACTGATCCACACACAGAGTGCTCTGTGGGATTTCAGGGTAGGAAGTTCTGCTCACTCACTCAGCAGAGGTACATTCTGTTAAGGACGTGGAGGAGTTTACCATGGTCACCAGAAAATATAAAACAGTAATGTCAATAATTTTTCACTTTAATTGTCTTATGTTGAGTTTTTAGCAACACAATCAAACATTTTCACATGATAGAATGATGACCCGGGTCCTCAGAGATACAGTAGGATTACCTATTGGACTGATTATTTTGCCTTGGTCTCCCTTTAAAAATGACATGTTCAAACACAAAGGATATAAAATATACAATAATTAAGAAGTTAAACAAAGTAGCAAGTATGACAAAAGCTCAAATTATATCAAACCCTAATGCAAGTGTTTTTAATCATCCTACTCCAGTTTACAGCATATTCATTGATTTTCTCTCTCTCTCTCTTTCCCATGCTGTTTTTATAGATACTGTAGTTGCTTATACTTTCCCTGCAACCACCTCACAGGCTGGACCCTCCCCAGTAACATTTCAGTATATGTATGAAAAATCTGAAAAGCCTCGGTGAACGCTCCAAAATCTTTGCAGTGCAGTGCTGTCATATCCAGAAAACCTGGGAAACTATTCCAGGGAAGTTTGGGCTTTCCGGGTTTTAGTTGAAACTGTACATGACTGGACTAAATTTAGCTTCATATTGAATAATAAGCAAATATCCATTTTCTTATCTCCGATATCATGTAAAGCAGTAGGCCAATGGGATGTAGCAATAAAAAAAAATATTTCATGCTCTCAGGTTCCAGATATTGTGAATCAACATTTGAATGAAGACAAATTGACTACTTGCTGAGCATCATACCTTTTGCCACTGCGTCTGTCCATACTGGTACAGAAAGCTAGAACAATACCGGAAACTGAAGGTACTATCTTCAAATGAAAATCGAGAGACATCTTTGCAAAAAAGAACAAAATACATACAGTCCTGTTAGGGATGCGGTGTCACAAAACCATATCGAATACTAGGTTAAAATCAAGTATATGCGTAAACTATGCGTCGGGTGCATTACAGTTGAATGTACGTTTGGTCAACATGGGTTTTATTTTGAAAACCCATCTGACAGGAAGCTAAATGTTACTGCGCCACCTTGACGTCGTGCGGTCAAAGACAGTGCGCGTTGATGCTCATTACAGGACGGCATTCTTCAAGCAAAGTTGGCACTTAAATTCAAAATGTTGTTGCAGTTTTAAACAAAAGGAAAGAGAAAATGGTTGATGAAAGGTAGACAGCAGAGTTAAATTACGATTAAAACATTTAGTTAGTTACGTAGTTAGCCTAATAAGTCATTTATCAGCCGGTTCGGAAAGTAGCTTATCTCTATGACTGTTAACTTCGCTGTTAATGATGACCACACGTGTTTTCATGAGCATATTGTTATCGGTGTTTGGAGTTCTTCTGTCAAGTAAGTACGTTTGATTTTCAGAATTATTCATTTGTTAACTTGAAACATTTCCAAAACCTGTAAATATCGCAAACAAACTATACAGTATAGCAGGCTAATAGTCTTTCACTGGCGTGCCTAAAATGTGTTAGTTTTAGATCCCTGAATTAAAACTGACATTTAACACACAAAAAATTAAACATTACATGTCTGTTATACTTCTGTTAAGTGTTTTCAAATGGTGGTGATGGTAGGCTATATTTACCATGAAGGTATAATTGGACTTTAGAGCCCAATGTTTTACATTACCACAGCTGATGGCTCTTCTTGTCTTCATGACCACTACATCATCTGCATTGGGGTTAAACCTGAAAGGTTAGTTTATTTACAGTACCTGCTCATTCTCTTTTTTGAGTTGTAGCAGGTAGTACATGTACTGCACTTATAGGCCACTTTATCTAAGAAGAGCTAAAACAGTGGCAGTAAATTTCACTTGTGATTGCAAACACTCAGTAAAAGCAAAATCTGAAGTTTCATTTGTCAAAAAAACAACAATTGAGAAATACCTTACAAATGAGCCAACATCAGAGATCCAACACTAAAGGCAGTGACTGAAGTTAGCCGGTGTTGCTGCATATATCTGAACACAAAAATGTCACACTTACTGTACAGCATCTCTCCTGCATGTCCAGTTTCAGTAAAGCTTAATTGAGGGCTATTGGGTAAAATCTGTTTTCTCTTTCCTCCCATAACAAGGGCTGCAACTAACAACTCTTTTTTTTATTGTTGATTCATCTGCTGATTATTTTCTTGATCAATTGATTAATCGTTTGGTGTATAAAATGTCAGAAATAGTGAAAAATGCCCATCACAATTTCCCAGAGCCCAAATTGACATATTTGTATTACTTGTGTTGTCTGACAGTCCAAAACCAAAATATATTCAAAGATATTCACTGTAAAAAACTAAAACCTAGCAAATATTCATACTTGAGAATGTGCAATGAGTGAAATGTTGGCATTCTGCTTAAATGAATGATTCATTTATTGCTAATTACTTTTCTTTTGATTGACTAATTGATCATCAACTAAATGACCAATCATTTCAGCTCTACCCACAACAAGAGCACACAAGGTCTCCCCTAGTCTTGCTCAAGAACACTTCAGCAGGTGTGGGTGCCGGGGAGGGTTGAGTCCGAGGTGTGTTGTTTGGTTAGAGTCCGCCTTGCTTTCCCACATTTTCTGAATACTTTTTGTATATACATTCTTTAAGACACATTGGATCATCCTCATCACAACCTTCCTCCTGAGACAATAGCTTTAAGGAATGAAAACCTATGAATATTCTGACCATGACGCACTGCAGTTTTGGCTGCATCCTCTTTTCACTCTTTTAATCAGTGACAATGAGGTTAAACAGGCTGTTGTTGACTGTCATTTGAAGGTATTTCCGGCTATAGTGAATGAATGAACAGCTCAAAAAGTTCAACCCTTTTGTTGCTTGTCCCTAAACATTTAAGGCAGCCAACAATATTTGGCTATATTAGGATTATATTCAATTTAGGTGTGAAATAATACAACCTTTTCAGAGTATTCTTAATGTTTACAGCTCCTGACCATTTCTAACTTTTTGGCACCCTGTTATATTTTGTAAGGATTTGGCTGTGCCTGGTTCTGAATTACACAGGAAGCATGCAAACATGAAGTTGACATTTTTATTTCTTTGTGTGAGTTCAACTAGTTTTTACAAATCATTTTAACATTAGTGGCGTTTTTGACATGAAGTGATTGCAACTTAATTTTTAAAATGTTCTTTTTGTTTGCAAACCAGTCAAAAAAAAAGTCAGTGGTAAAATTCATCTTAAAGAGTGTCTTTTGTTCTGTTGCGGATATACTGTTGATGATGCTTTTGTTAGGGTTGATGTTCCCGAGACCCCCGAGCTTCCTCTCCTGTCAGGAAGTTGATCGCAGTCTTCCCGTTTCCTTCAGTGTGGTCATCCAACCCCAGTTCAAACAATGGCATTCCACGGCTGCTGGCTGCAAATAGACATTGTTTGTTGGTAGCAAGGCTTAGACTTGTTTGTTGTGGGTGTTCTGTTGCCAGTTAAATGAACTCAGAGGCGGTGATGCATACAGTGCTGGGTCCTGCTGTTTGGGTGTGGCTCTTCTATACAGAACAAAAATCAGTACTTACATTATAGGCTTCTGCTGCAGAAGAATGAGCTCAAATTCAAACATTACATCACCTAAATCACTTTATAGTATATTCGCTGGATTGGTCTCAGTGCCAATACTGTGTCGGGTATCAGGCACACATGACATGATCGATCCACATTAAATACAGTTTCTTTGTCATTGTCATCATAAAATTCTTCTGTAAGTTACAGACATTCAGTCACGGCAGGCTGCAGACTCCACAGCAATCCCTAACATATGCAGTTCTACACAGTGAGGTATATAGATCAGCGGAGAAACAGTTGGGTCTGTGCATCCCCACTACACTTACTGTATGGGCTCACAATATTTCTGTGATCATAATATAATCATGCTGTTTTTTCCCCAAGGCAAGATTACTGTATTGCAGTTGCTTTTTCTGAATGAAATTTCTGAATGAAATTTCAGTTGCTTTTTCTGAATGTGATTAAACAGAACTACAATATGCAGTGTGTCACTACTCTGCCACTAAATATACTTGGATGCTCTTTTACAGCCTCTACAAATGTCTGTACCTCCACAGGTTCCAGGGGTCGAGCGGAGGAGATGCCGCCCCGCATCGTCCACCACCCCTCTGACGTGGTGGTGAAAGTGGGGAATCCCGCCACGCTCTCCTGCCGGGCTGATGGCAGCCCAAAGCTGACCATCGAGTGGCTGCGAAATGGCCAGCCTCTGGAGATGGCAAAGGGAGATGGACAGTTGCAGCCCATGGTTTTGTCAGAGGGGAGCCTCTTCTTCCTGAGCGTGGGAGGGGGCAGGCGAGGTCAGTCGCACGAGGGTGTCTACGCCTGTGTGGCCAGGAACAGTGCAGGCAAGGCCACCAGCCGTAATGCATCACTGTATATTGCAGGTAAGACTGGGGGATCCTACTGGAGTGTGTTTTATCATTGGAGAATGAAATTAACTACTGACATGAGCTTTCAGGAAAGTAATGTCTGATTGATCTCGTTTTTCAGTTGTTAAAGTTAATATTAGGCTTCATTTAAACATGATGTTAAGAAACAATAAATCAGATAAGATATTAAGATGAGTATGTTTCATTAAACTAGCAAGACACCAAAAATAGAGTTGCAGAGGTGAAAGATTTGTCAGACAGAAACATTACTTCTTACATATCAGTACATTATAAAGAGCTTTGTCTTCTGTCCCAAGCTGTATGAATAAAATCTGCCAAAACAAAAGAAGGTTCTCGTCCTAGAACACAACTCACAAGAATTTTTTATAATCATTCATCCAGAAGAACTCATCAGAAATGAAGGACATTTTAATAAAAAGTGTAGTCCTTAAATCATTATATAATGAACAATAAAACATAAAATGGACTTCAATCTCACCTAAATCACATCAGTCACACCAGTAAACCTGCCTGTTTTTAGCTAATGGTACCTGAGTGTAACTGTGCACCAGAGATCTTTGACTTTCAGTTCAATTCTGCTTCACATAAGACTCTACACTGTAGCTTTTTTTATGAGGCAATATGTTTGTGATTTAGGTTTGTACCAAACATCAACAGACCATCTGTCCTAAAACTCAAAGAGCACACACACACACACACACACACACACGTGCAGAGAGCTGATGAAGTTGTATGTGGTGACAGAGACAGGAGGGGTAAAGGGGTCCAATGTCAATGTTTACTGGACAGGAGGGGGCCAAACTGTGGTGCTAATTGACCTCAGACCCTCACCGTTCACTTATATGGATCTCAGTGAGGCCGTCAATATGCAGCAGCTGCCTGTAACAGCACAAAAAGAGTTCTGTTGCTGATCATATATTGAACCATCTGTTTCACTCATATCTTTATAATGGAAACGTTAGACAAGAGAACTTAGAAACATTGCCCCAAAATAATTTTTATGGTCACATTTAAAATTCCACCTCAGAATGAATTAGTGTTTGCTGTTTACCTGTTTTCTTTTGTAAAGAAAATTTAGTCACTCAGATGTTTCACTTGAATGATTGCTAACAGGCTTTAAGGTGGGTTTACTGCGTGCCTAAATCACAGTGATGTTTGGTTAGGAATGTGACGCTTGAGCCTGCTGTATGCATGTCTCCTTGTGTATTGTCAGAAAAGTGTTCACATTGGGAGTTGTACTCTAGTTTTGTGAACAGGACCAGACTGGGCAGCACAGGACGGCAGACACTTGTCATTCAGGATATTTGCAGGTTTCAGTGTTTTCCGATGATCTTTACAGCATTAGAGAGATGGAAACAATAAAGAGACACAGCAACTGTCCACCTTGACCTCACAAACAAGGCTCTAAACAGTTCTTCACTTTAACACTAAACCCTTGCGTTTTACTGACATTTGCTTTACTTCCTCATTGTTTGGGGTCTCACAAACCAAACCGAAATTGCTAAGTCAACCTTTTTTTCCCTTAAATATTTTTTCCTGAACTTATCAAAAAATATATTAAAAGTATTGAAGTGGTAACTCTTCCCTTAGTTACAAACTGAGCTTGTACATTGGGTGAAGGTGCCAAAGTACATAAATGACCATAAAGTATATTTAATGCACCAAATAAGGAAATATTTCATGTTTTATATATTGTATGGGCTGTGCATGAACAAATATATACTCTCTTTGTTCGCCAACACAGTGATTCACAGACACAACTTGAAACAACACAACACTGATATGCTATAGTATAGATAGTAGCAAGTATGGTATAATAGTTTATTCACACATAATGTGATGCAATGCAATTAGTGTCTGAGTCACTTAGAAATAGAGGCACAGCGTGTAACATACAGAACACATTTTTGTTTAAATTAGCTTAAAGCAGTCATTCATGTTGATTCCTTTACAAAACACACTTGAAATACACTTTGTTTGCTAAAAAGACATTCACAGACAAAGAAATGTACAACATGTTATCCTACATACAATACTCATGTTACTTCTGTCTGGGGTCTCACTCCCTGTTAGACCTCTTGTGAACAAACTGTTATAAAACACCAAAAGCAGAAATCCAAATAGACTGATTTGGGACTTGGCAGGGACAGTGCTGCGTAAAAAGTTTTGTGTGATACAGAGCATATGAACATCCATTGTATTAAACCATGTTTCACAGCTGGGGTCTCAGAGAGCCTAAACACAAGTGTTCTGTAGCGGACTAGTGAAACATGTCATCAGTTCGAAATCATGTTCATAAGAAATTCTCATAATATTAGGAGAAATCATGAAGTGTCAAGGTGATTAGACAATGTTGAGTATGTTGATAAAGCTGTTAAAGAGGGCCTAAGATCTCCAGGAGCCCAAACGGAATTTGGGATAAATGTGCATGTTTCCCCAAATTCAAGACAAAAGGGGCTCTGTAGCTGAATATGTGTTAATGTGACATTTTTATTCTATTTTATTCCATCCGCGTGTTTATTCACTTTGTGCCCAGATGATGGTTTGACACCTAATTTGAAATGTTTGCTCAAAATTCCCCTTCACACTTCAGAGTACAGTATTCATAGCAGTTGATGGGACAGGACCCTCTAATTCATTAACATTCAGTTCTCACATGTGAAGTTTTGTGTGGACTAATTGAGTCTAACCCCGACTCTGTTGTTGTAGTGCTGCAGGAGGAGTTCAGTGTGCAGCCCAGTGATGTGGAGGTGGCAGAGGGGGAGGTGGCCGTCTTAAACTGTGGCCCCCCAGTGGGACATCCTGAACCTAATGTCATCTGGAAGAAGGATGGCTTGCCCATCAACAACACTGATCATCACTACACTGTAAGCCCTCATCCCGACTGTGATGGCAGTTTTACATGTTGCTTTTAAGTGAGACGTCAGTCTTACCAGGTCAGACCTACTAACATTTCCAACACTGCACAAGTCTGAAGGGAGTATGTTAGTTTAATGTAAAGGCAGCAGCAGGAGGTAAACTTTACATTTTGTTTGCATTGTTAAGAGTACTGTAATGAATGTATCACTTAATTATCACCTCGTATGCACACAGGGAAAAATAATCAGTTTAATAAACCATCTTTAATAAACCCTCTTTTGTTCCCCTCGCTGGGGGTGAAAGGGGAGAAAATAACACAAACAAATTGACAACCACGATAATAATCAGAGCAGCACTCCATACCTATATTTTCCATTTTCATCAATGCAAACTGCATGGATGAAGTTATAAATATCCGGCAAGATGCAGTACGTGAGCAAAAGAAAATTAAAGGAGAGTCCCAACTTGTGCAGTGTTGGATTTTATGAAACAGGCATTAGAATTCTCCAATATATTATGGAATTGTTTAGAAATGTTAGTAAGGGATTTGCTTAAGGCTTCAACAGCAAAAATATATTTTAAAAATCCGTCCATCAGTGATGCAGAGAAAACAGAAATCTGTGACATAATACATATTTCAGCTCTTGATATAGTGTTTAGACAAAGTGTCCCTAGTTTAGTGGCTTCTAAATCTGATAAAAACATAAAAAATCAGCAGCAGCATGATTCTTTAAAATCTACCACAGAGTTGTTTGATATTTTAAGTGTCAAAACAGGGATCAATTAACATAATTATGACCCCATATGCATCCAGGAATTGAGCGAAACAAAGCAAGTAAACTAAGGGGGGGTGAGTGGGCGTCTTTTCCCAAGCTTTGTCTGAGAGGAGGCCCACAGTCTCAGACTTTGAAAACCCCTGATATACAGTATCTACTCGGAAACCTTATCTTACACTAAGGCCATTCACACATCACATTTGAAGTGTATGTTTCTGATGTACTCCTCACTAAACTCACTGAGCTGTGCATCCTGTGTGTTCTCTCCCTCCTGTCTGCACTGTGCTCGTGCCGTAGGAGCTGAGTGGGAAGCTCATCATCGCTCCTGCACAGAAGAACCACTCTGGTGCTTATGTGTGTGTAGCCAGCAACACTGTGGGAGTGAGAGAGAGCAGGGCGGCCCGGCTCTCTGTGCTGGGTGAGACAACATTCACATGACTGCCCCATGTTCTGAATGTAGTTTTAGACTTTTTTCCCACCCTGACAAAGAAAAGCTCGCCCTCTACAAACAAAATCACACCCAGGTACCACACAGTACAGTACAGTCCTGAGTTCCTCTTCTCTTCTACTGCAGCCAAACCTGTGTTGGTGCTGAAGCCAGAAAATGTGTCCGTGAGAATGGGGGAGTCTGCCCAGTTCTACTGCCAAGCTAAAGGTGACCCCCCACCTGCTGTGGTCTGGAGCAGAGAGCAGGGGCCACTACCCAACGGCAGGTACTTTATTATGGCAAGACACAGGAACACAGACTCCATTCATAAAGTGAACTTAATACCTGATCAATGTTGATTTATGTGATTTATTTATATATTTGCATTTAGATTACTGTAACATACAGGAAATATTTGTTTCACAGTGTTTTACCTAACTTCTTTTCCTTTTCCTGTAAGAAATTCAAATGAAAAATAAAGATTTGACTTCAGACTTTTCTGGTTTGACAGATAGTCTGCACTTTAAAACTGAAGCTGTGTTTCCACTGCAGGGACTTTCCCCAGGGACAAGGAACATTTGGAGGAACTTAGTGCGTTTCCACTTCAGGGACCAGGGTCTAAATGAGGTTCCAGGGACATTATTTTACCCCCCAAAAAGTCCCTGCTTATGGGGCAGTACTTTCCAAAAGTAGAGGAACTTTTTCTGATTGGACGACTACTTATTTCAGCCACCATTTTTTAAAATCTTCAGCCACAAACCTGTTTGTTTTTTGTTCATTGTGCCTCGACGCAATGACAAACAGTTACAGAAGTTACGCATACAACGGTGAAGTCCAGGCCTCATTGAGTTTTATTGATGCCTGCCGCTTTGTTGTTGTATAGTTGCACTCAAAAATGACGTGTAAAAAAAGCTGTTGCTTTTACATACTTTTGCAGACTAATTTGCCTAATCTTCGCAGGTCTTTAGACCGCGGTGGAAACACAGTCAGCAACTGGCTGAAGGAACCTTTTGCTTCCTTGAAAAGTAGTTCCTGGGACTAAAAGTTCCGGGTACTTTGGGGGGAAACGCGACTTAATTAACTGCAATTTAACCTGAAGCTAGAAGCTGTCCTAACTAACTTCTCAAACATTAGGTTGAACATATTCTTCAAAATGGTCTTGGCAATCATCCTATTTCCCATTTCCCATTGCACATATTTAAGGTATTTTACTTTAACGTCACTAAGCTGCCAGTGAGTTTCCTCAGGGCTTATTTCTTTCCTGGCATTCTTGGTTGTAAATAAAACCAATTAAAATGTCTGCTAAATCAAAATGTCAGTTAATTGTAAAATAGATCAGAGGGACAGTAAATGTGAAATCTAACTGCTCTATATGTGTGTATAGGTATCTTGTAAACCCAGACCAGACTCTCCAGATCCATTATGCGACAGCCCAGGACGCTGGGAAGTACACCTGCACTGCTGTCAATGATGTAGGTTTGGTCACCGCCAGCGCACAGCTGCTAGTTGAAGGTAAGATGACGTCTGAAAAAACAGGGCTTCACAAAATATTTCACATCATGTACTGTTGTTCAGCTGACAGTTTTGTTGTGTAAGTGCTAAGCTTAATATTTCTCCACAGCCCATAAGTCCATATACTGGAGTATAAAGTTAGACAAGGGACTCTCATGTGTCTGTTTGTCTGCCAACTTTCTCATGTGGACAGTGGGTTACAACCTTCAGTGAGTTGTTGTTATACTCTCCTGTCTGAATGCCATTCTGTGAGTCCCTTTTAAACACTCTCCCAAAAAAGTGGCATTTGATGATTCAATTCAGTTTCAATTCAGTTTTATTTATATAGCGCCATATCATAACAAAGTTATCTCAGGGCACTTTTTCGAATAGAGCAGGTCTAGACCGACTCTTTATATTTACAGAGACCCAACAGTTCCCACCATGAGCAAGCACTATGCGACAGTGGCAAGGAAAAACTCCCTTTTAACAGGTAGAAACCTCGAGCAGAACCAGGCTCAAGGTGGGCGGTCATCTGCCTCGACCGGTTGGGTTGAAGGGGGAAGGGGGGAGCGGGAGAGAGAGAGCAGGAGGAAAGAGAACATACAGCAGCTCAATACAGCATAGATATGGTAATGGCATTGATGTTAACACCAACAGAAACAACACTAAGAGCAACATTATAATAGCAATACTAATAACAGCAACAACAGCAATAGCATCAGCGGGTGCAGAGCAGGAGCACGGGGGCAGCAGGCGGCAGCAACCACAGACCCAGACTCCACAGCTCCAGAGGCAGAAACACCTGCAGAAAGCAACAGAAGGGGAGGGAGAGAGAGAGAGGAGAGAAAGCACACAACTACGGGAAGAAGTTGAATTAATAACAAGCATTGATGGGATATGAGGGCGTACAGATGGAGAGGAAGAGGAGGAGAAAGGAGCTCAGTGCATCAT
Source organism: Macquaria australasica (assembly GCA_005408345.1). Classification (NCBI taxonomy): domain Eukaryota; kingdom Metazoa; phylum Chordata; class Actinopteri; order Centrarchiformes; family Percichthyidae; genus Macquaria; species Macquaria australasica. The sequence goes on along the minus strand of SEMN01000060.1, from coordinate 1,548,805 downwards.
AGGAAGTCCCCCGGCAGTCTAGGCCTATAGCAGCATAACTAAGGGGTGGCTCAGGGGTCACCTGAGTCAGCCCTACTATAAGCTTTATCAAAGAGGAAAGTCTTAAGCCTACTCTTAAATGTGAGGAGGTTGTCCGCCTCCCGTACACAAACTGGGATCTGGTTCCACAGGAGAGGAGCTTGATAGCTGAAGGCTCTGGCTCCCATTCTACTTTTAGAGACTCTAGGAACCACAAGGAACCCTGCATTCTGGGAGCGCAGTGCTCTAGTGGGGTAATAGGGTACTATGAGCTCTTTAAGATATGATGGTGCCTGACCATTTAGGGCTTTGAAGGTGAGGAGAAGGATTTTAAATTCTATTCTGGATTTTACAGGGAGCCAGTGTAGAGAAGCTAATATTGGAGAAATATGTTCTCTTTTTCTGGTTCTTGTCAGTAAACGTGCCGCAGCATTCTGAATCAGCTGGAGAGTCTTAAGGGATTTATTGGGGCAGCCTGATAATAGAGAGTTGCAATAGTCCAGCCTAGACGTAACAAATGCATGGACTAGTTTTTCTGCATCTTTTTGAGACAGGATGTGCCTGATTTTTGCAATGTTACGTAAATGAAAAAAGGCAGTTCTTGAAGTTTGTTTTATGTGGGAGTTAAAGGACATATCCTGATCAAAGATAACTCCAAGATTCCTTACGGTTTCGCTGGAGGCCAGGGCAATGCCATCTAGAGAAACTATATCTTTAGATAATGTGTTTCGAAGGTGTTCGGGGCCAAGTACAATAACTTCGGTTTTGTCTGAGTTTAACATCAGAAAATTGCAGGTCATCCAGGCTTTATGTCCTTAAGGCATGCCTGAAGTTTAGCTAATTGATTGGTTTCATCTGGCTTGATCGATAAATACAATTGGGTATCATCTGCATAACAATGAAAATTCTATGGAGTGCTTCCTAATAATATTGCCTAAAGGAAGCATATACAAGGTAAATAGAATTGGTCCAAGCACAGAACCTTGTGGAACTCCGTGACTAACTTTGGCGTGCATAGAGGATTCATCATTAACGTGTACAAACTGATATCGATCTGATAAATAGGATTTAAACCAGCTTAGTGCAGTACCTTTAATGCCAATTAAATGTTCTAGTCTCTGTAATAGAATGTGATGGTCAATGGTATCAAATGCAGCACTAAGATCTAGTAAGACAAGTACAGAGACAAGTCCTTTGTCTGATGCAATTAGAAGGTCATTTGTAACTTTCACCAGTGCTGTCTCTGTGCTATGATGCACTCTAAATCCTGACTGAAAATCCTCAAACAGCTTGTTGTTGTGTAGAAAGTCACACAACTGATTGGCGACTGCTTTCTCAAGGACCTTAGAGAGAAAAGGAGGGTTAGATATAGGTCTATAATTTGACAAAATCCCTGGATCAAGAGTGGGCTTTTTAAGAAGAGGCTTAATTACAGCTACTTTAAAGGACTGTGGCACATAGCCTTTTAATAAGGACAGATTGATCATATCTAGTAAATAAGTGCTAACTAAGGGTAAAATTTCTTTAAGCAGCCTAGTTGGGACGGGGTCTAAGAGACACGTTGATGGCTTAGATGAGGAAATCATGGAAGTTAGTTGATTACGGTTGATGGGAGAAAAGCAGTCTAAATGTACAGGTTTTACAGTTGTTTCTAAGGTTCCTGTGTTTGAAGATAAGTCAGTACCAACTGAGGGCAGGAGGTGCTGAATTTTTCTCTAATAGTTAGAATTTTATCTTTAAAGAAGCTCATGAAGTCATTACTACTGAGGTCTATAGGAATACATGGCTCAACAGAGCTGTGACTCTCTGTCAGCCTGGCTACAGTGCTGAACAGAAACCTGGGGTTGTTCTTATTTTCCTCTATTAATGATGAGTAGTAAGCTGCTCTGGCATTACGGAGGGCCTTCCTATAAATTTTAAGACTATCTTGCCAGGCTAAACGTGATGAGTGATGATTTTTAATGGAAGCGATGTAAAACTGAAACAGTGGAAAAGATGTGTAAATTCCACATAATGACAATATACTATATATATCAGTGGGTGTGTTTGATTTGGGTAGCTTAGCATGCTCACCGGGTGGTGCATGAAATCAGTGATTAATTAAGTTTAGCATTACTGTTCCTATGCTGAGGAACAATAATGCTAACCTTAATTATACCCCATCTTCCTTCATTTTATTGCAGTGTTGCACGATTTTCTAGTAATATATATTTTGTTTTTGTTTTTACAAATCTTGTCCTGTGTGTCCACCCTTTAAAATATAAATAAATAATACTCTTGTCATTCCAGAGGCTGCCAGCACTAAACTGAAAGATCTCCACAAAGAGCTGTCGGCACTGCGAGTTGCTCTGGAAAATGTCACCATCATGGCCCCTGGGTCTAATACATCCCAAGTACAATGGAAGGTATGCTCAAGCTAATTCAGAGAGGTTCCGTGCAAGAAATATTTCAGGCGCATGATACATGTTGTGTTTTCCCTCTGACTAGCTCCAGTCCCTCCCAGCCCAGCCTCATTACCTCGATGGATTTGAGGTTCTCTTTCGCTCACTGCTTCCTGCCAGCTCAGACTGGGCAGCAAAGAAGGTGACACTGCCCAACTTCCAGACTCAGGTGGGCCCCTTAAAGAGAGGCTACAAGTATGAGTTCAAAATTCGTCCCTATGGCAGTAACTTATATGGGAGGGAGAGCAACACCCGGCACCTCCGAGTCCCTGAGACAGGTGAGAAAGGATTTGATGTAAGATTATTTGTGTCCTTTCTATTGCCAGAAGATAATAGTAAACTCGGCCCTCTTTATACAGTGCCGAGTGCCTCTCCACTTGCTGTGTCCATAAGAGTGAGCCATGAGCAGAATAACACCATCTATTTGAGCTGGGAGCCTCCTCCTCATGAAACCCACAATGGTATCATAGAGGGTTACCAGGTAATCACTGGAGAACAGTTCCTGACACTGTAGGTTCTTCAAAGTTCTACATCTAGAAACACACATAACCCGTTACAATATATCCCCATTCTACTTTTGTGCTAGGAGTACTTTAGACCATGAATACAGAGAGCTGCATACTTTAAGAATTTGATAAAAGAAGCAGCAATGACCCTAGATATTTTAAGGATGCAAACTGTTTTTCCAGGTGTGGTGTGTGGAGTCTGAGGAGCAGCAGTACCAAAACTGGACAGTGGATAGTGGCCAACACAACCTTGATATCTCTACTCTCAAATCAGGGAAACAATATTGGATCACCATAGCAGCTGTCAATGGAGCTGGAGTAGGAATGCTGAGTGACCCTCATGGATTTATCATCAGTGAGCAACACAGCACTCACAAAATGTAGCAGTTAATATCTGTATGCACAGATACATTGCAGTCTGTGTTTTCAGTGTATAATCTAAACACATTCAGGAAGAGAAGTTATCATGACTTCATATCTGATTTCATATGCTTTCTATTTGCTTCTCAGACCCACAAATAGGCAGTCCCCCCGAGTCAGACAGCCAAAGACGGGATCTGTCTCAGGTCCTGGCCCTGCTTCAGGACCCAGTGTTGATCGGCACCATTGGTGCCCTCCTGTGGTGTGGTTTGATGGTTGCAGCTGTCTACCTCTTCAGACGCCACAGCAGGACAGGCCACCTGATACCAGGACATGGCAGAGTTAAAGGTGTGCATACAGACAGTGTCAGTGCTAACCACATTAAAAGGTACTCAGTGTCAAAAGGTTCAAATTGAATCTCAGGTATACCTGCAGGATCTTCGTGTTTGGGATTCCTTGTGATGAAAAAGACAAAAGAGACGCTCTATATAATTTTGAATAATTTATATAATTTTGTTGATGTTTTTCTCTTAGGTTTGCACAGACTAGCCAATGAAGATCTCATCATAAAACACAGGTATAGTGGAGAGAATTGGAAGAGATTGGTAATTACAAATATAGTGTAATGTAAAATGTACTGACACTGAAGAATAAATCCAAACTGCTGAAGCTAAATCTGGTTGTATGATACTTTATGTAAGTATATACAGTCTGATACTTCTGATGCCAACCTGAGATTTACTAAAACCAATGTGAAGCACCATAGAAGCAGTTATCATTATTACTATACTCATAAGTATTTTCACTAGAGACAATACTAAAGTATTATAAAATTTCTCAAATACGTTTCCTTCAAGTGACATGTGCTGCCTCCTCTACAGGATGGCAGCTCCAGACTCCCCTTGGATCTCTGGAGGCTGGAGACCTGCCTTCAACCAGAAGTATCAGGACTTATGGGCCCAAACTCAGAAACATCCAGGCATGAGGAGCACCAGTGAGTATTGATCGCAAATTGGTACCAATGAAGACTGTTAAAATGACTGATTTCTGGCTGAATTGGTGGTCTAACACTTTGACACACATGATAAACTTGATGTAAATGCTAGTCTATCCAATGGAGGATTCAATTATTAAATTGGAGTTAGATCTTGATTAGAGGCTCCTAAGATGCTTTCACACATAACCTGTTTGGTTTGGCTCTGATGTGTTTACCAGTTTAGTTTGGTTTGTTTGGGCTGGTGTTAAAGCTGCCAATCAAACTCTGGTGCAAACCAAATAACCAGACTGAGATCGCCTGAAAAGGGTGTTTGTGATGTGAAATTTAGATATGTGGAGATGTGTAGATATGTGTATTGTGTATGAATTCAAAAGCTTAACTACTATTAAATCCATCTGCATCTGCTGATTGTCAGCTGTTTACCAAGATCATTTGGTGACCATGGTAACATCTATGCATATCCATGATCAATCAGCAAGTCAAAAGAAGTCAAAACAGAGGTATGTTGAGTTTGTGTCCTACTCTGTTTTCTTTAGTGGTTGGTCATTAAAAAGTGAGTGAATCGTCTTTTTTTTTTGCTTGGTCTGGATCAAGCGAACTGTACTAGAGGTGTGAAAGAGACCTTAGTCTTGTGACTGTACCTTCCTACGGTATTTCATAATTTCTGATGAAGCCTCTTATGTTTTACTTGCTACTTGTAGAAAAGGACAATAAACCTCATTAGCATAAATATGCTCCGGGGAGTCCCAACATATTCCTCTGTGTTTCATTAGGCCTCCCAGTCTCATCCAAGAAGGACCCCAGCGGCCTGGACTCAGCTGTCCCCATTGTGACCGACAGCTGCGGCGTCTATGGCACTTTTTACGTGGACCTGATGGGCAATGGCCTCAAGACGTTCAACAGTCCCGGGCGTTGCCCTAAAATGCCTCATGGTCTGCTCCATCAGCAAGGAACTGAGACCATCCAGATATTCACTCAGCCCGTCGCAAAGACCTCGCCCCTCGGTAGCCAGGAGGCGCTACCATGGAAACAGGCCATACGCCCCCAGCCCAAGATGGGTGTGCTGAGGGAGTCATGGGAAAAGACCCATAGCAAGCAAGGTGAATACTGGTAGATAGTTCGGAATGTGATGTTAATACCTCTACTACAGTTTATTGTCCTTGTTTCCTTTGTTTGTATCTGCACACCATGTTACCTCAACCTGTGGTACATTACTTCGGCATGTAGTAAAGTGATATGAATGCAGACAGCAATACAGCTTTAGTTAGAATATTTTACAATGTATCAGCATAGAGTATTGGGTAATGTGTCCTAGGTTAACTCACTTGTTTCCCCCCAGAGTTGCATGCAGTGAACAGCGTCCCCATAGTGCCAACCAAGAACCAGGCTTGTCCATCCAGTGTCTACAAACAGAGACTCAGTCACATACCATCAGGCCGGCACGGTATGACAAAATCTATACATTTTTGTTAATGTCCATACACCAGCTCCTATCTCGCTAATGAGAGTGAGTAGGAGAGAAAGACACTCTAGAAACTGCACTGTAATCTTTTCATTTGAAATGGTGTTTATAGTTGAGCTAGAACTTGTACTTTAACACAAATTTGAAATGATAACAGTAATAACTGGTTACTGGTAATTAGCAAATATGTATTATTTTATTTCAACTTGTCCTATGTTTTTGTCCAGCTGGACATCCAGAGTGTAGTAAAGTTGCTGGCTGTCCTCGCCTGCTGCATTACTCTGCATCATTACATCTAGTGGACATGCTGCCCCCCCCACCACCAATACCCATAGACGACACTACGGACACACACAGCCTCACCTCAGATGAAGGGTAAGAGACACACACACACACACACAGCTCAGACTGGGTGGTCGAGGATGGAAAAGAGGCATTGCCGGTGCCCCACTAATTTTCTAGCAACAGGCACCATCATGCAGGTCCCACGAAGAAGTAGTGTAATGAAAGAACACAGGCATCAAGGCAAATCAGATTTATAAGTGCTGAATTGATGAGGCCATGCCTGTCCACTGCTGTGGAGGTGACCACGTTGTACTTTTAGATGTACGTTGTTCCCTAAGGACCTGTACTATGCTTGCCAGTGTTACATGTCTTACAAGACTTTCATATATAAAGGAGCAGATACTGTATGTTCACACACACTCACACTGTTTGCGATGTTTCAGTTGTGCTGTCCTTATATCCGTTCCAGTGCAGCTGGGTTTAGTTCTTATGCATAATAGACCTGTTTTGAGCCACCTGTTTCCTTTGAGATGAAAATAACAGAAAAAACAACAGGAGCTCCATACAGTTAGGTATAAAAAAATCAAGGTGGGTGCCATGTTTCAAAAACGAGGCTTTCCTGCCGTACATCCTCATGTTGGAGTCTTTTTTTTATACCTTATTGGTCAGAGATGACCTAAACTTCCTTCCTTTGAGTATGTTTTTGTCCTGTTGAGAGGAGCCCAAGAAAGGGCCACACTTGAGAAATAAAAGATAAGGATCTTGTTTGCAGACATACATATCTGTGAGTTAAAAACATAGGAAGCAAGGCTAGTTACTGTTTCCCAACACAGGAAAATGTAGAATTCCATATATTCAGTGGAGATGACCTGAAAGCCTGTTGTTTCTCAATACCAATTGGGGAAACAAGAACCCGCTAAGCAAAGGCTCTACACTGTCTTACATGAGTGAATTTGAATTATCTCGAGTGAGAGAGAGAACACATACAGCAATGATATGAATCTTCTAATGAAGAAACAAGGCACGTCATATTTATACAGTGAAGCAAACAAGAAAACAAGCAAACATTCCCATGTAGGGTGAGACATTTGTTGTCTGACATTTGGCTTGAGGAAGTCACAAGCAGTTTTAGCATTACTACAGTCTACAAGGCCATATGATAAGTAATGATGATTTCAATACAAACACTGTATATCTATGTATATTTGTCCTTTTGCCAAGCCAAGCTCTCTGGCGGAGAGTTAGATGAGAAGATCGATGCCATTCTCATGTCTATTAAATATGAAGCTACAGCCAGCAGCTGGTTAGCTTAGCTTAGCATAAAGACTGGAAATGAGGAAACAGCTAGTCTAGCTTTGTCCACCTACCATCACCTCTATAGCTCAATAATTAACACGTTATATCTTGTTTGTGTAATTATCAAAGTGTAAAAATAACATTTTGCTGTTTTATGGCGGACTATGTGTCGGACTATTTCTTGGCTGGGAGCAATGACTTCCTTGATTGTTCGCTGGCCAATAGTTTGGGCACCAAACCCACATAAAAGAGTAAATTGTCATTTTTAGACTTTTGTGTGAAGAAAGGTGCTGGTAGTCAGATTTTGTTACTTTTGGGAAAAGCTGTTTCTCCTCCTGTTTCCAGTCTTTATTCCAAGCTACGCCAACTAGCTGCTGGCTGTAGCGTTATATTTAACAGACATTTGCATCTGTGTGTTAGCACAGCAGGGGACACATTGATTATGATCATTTAAGAGGAAGTTGGCCAAAAAAAACATGTCTGTCTCTTGCATGTTCCTCAGCTCCAGTCGTTCTACAAAGCTAACAGTGGACATGGGCTCTCTCCAGTCAGTGTGTGCTGCATCAGGCCACCGTGGGAAACCAGGATCCTCCACCACCAACACCAACAACAACATCCGCTGCCCCTCCTACAGCCACCTGTCTGCATCATCATATTCCATGTCAATGGATGACGAACAGGGTGGAACACTGACAGCAGAGGAAGCCACCCAGTATCTGGAGCTCAGCCCTAAACCTGAGAGATTCAGGTAAAGATACAGGGGAGACTGGTGTTCAGTGCAGCTGGCTTTTACTCAGTTGATCCTAGTTGTCTGGCTAAGACCCTAGCACATTTTTGTAGAAAAGATCTTTTGTTGTAGAAGAAACAACAGTCAATATTGTGCAGGCATTAATACAGCCAGTGGTTCTTTCCCTGCCACTTTAGTTTATAGCATATGTAGTTATCTGACCATGCCACCCCTCTCTTTCAGCAGTGCCCTGCCTGTTCAGCGTCCCTTCCTGTCCGACCCCTTCTCCCCCAGCCTGGGCTACATCTGTGGGCCAGTCTGCTCCACTCAGCTGGAGGATGACCCTGCTGCCGATGAGCCTGAGGCCCCACCAATTGGCTTGCGACGTGCACGCCTCCAGAGCACACCTTCCTCCTGCTACAGTGAATGGGACAGCTCACTGTGGAACACCTGGAGCTCAGTCATGGATGGCAACTTGGCCAGCACGCGCACCAGCCTCATCAGCTCAGTGGACAGCTGCTACACTAACGACAGTGCAAACTTTGCCCGCTTGCTGGCCGTGGCAGCGGAGACCATGAGTGGAGCCTCTTTGTCAGGTAAGCAGAGAAGGAACCTCCTTTGATTACTGACTGATGCTCATTGCAAAAACACAGTTCTTCAACAGCTTCTGCTCAATCTGGGAAACCAGGGGTGTGATCATTTTCACATCTTGGGAATGGCAGTATTTTTTAGAGGTAAAGTTATCCAGTAAGAAAAAAACAAAAGCAAAGCTAAACATAATTTGGGTAAGCTGCTTTTTAGTTCTGTTAATCATCTTTTGATTTGACTTGCAGTGGTTGGGAACCACCGCTGTGTTATTTGAAAGTGTCAAAAACAACAACAACAGCAACAACAACAAAAGATTGGCTAATGACATGAATGCCAAGATTGAAGATCCTCAGACAGAGGATCCTGGCCTGTTGTGTTTATCGCATTCCTCCACTAGATGGGGCCCTTTGTCCATGAACGGTCCCAGCTGGTGACATGCAGCCCTGCAGGCAGACAAACGGCATACAGGATATCTGTCAAACAGAACTATGAAACTCGTGACACAAGTTAGTTTTAGTGTTCTTATCATTTTGCTGTTGAAGATTCTAAATCATTGTAGAAAATGAAGATTCTACATACACCTCTCTGGCATGTGTGTGTGTGTGTGTGCTCACATAAGAGTGTGTGCACATACATGTCTGAGTAGGTTTTCCGTCAGTGTTAGTGTAAGACACAAAGACACTAAGTCTAATTTCTAAGGTGGCACCAGGCAATTACTTAGGACCTTTCAGCAAATTGAACCTCCAGATGAGTCATCCTTCCCTCCTGGGTCACTCCATCAGTCACTCTGCTCTCCCTCTGCAGGCACCATTCAGCTTTATTCCATTTGCCAAACTCTCACTTTTGGCTGTTTTCTGCCTCGGCTATTTTTCACACATACAGCAGTGCATCGTAATAAAAAAGTGTTTTCTCTGCAGTTGAGCATGGCGGCTGTGGCTCAGGAGGTAGAGCGGGTCGTTCATTAATCCCAGGGTTCGTAGTTTGAGCTCCTGTCCACATGTCGAAGTGTCCTTGGGCAAGACACTGAACCTAAGTTGGGCCAGCACCTTGCCTGGCAGCTGGCAGTGAATATGTGTGTGTGAATGGGTGAATGAGACCAATCTGTAAAGTGCTTTGGGAACGGTTATATAAGTGCTATATAAGTGAAGTCTATTAACCATTTGATGATGCAGTCTTACAATGGCTGTTTAATAGTCCAAGATCAGATCAGATGAAACTACACTAACCTCCTTACCTGCTAATGGCAACTTGCCGACCCAGAGCTATGGTCTTTAAGATTTGGAGAATCATATGCATAAAATCAGGAATGATGTCATTCATCCATACATGTTAAGTGGGCCTTGACATGAGTTTACCAAAAAATATGTTTTTTTCTCAGGATATATACAAAATACTGTCTCTCAGTATTCTTTTTGAATACAAGTTGCCTTGTCAGCAAGGGATAAAAGATCTGATTTATATCGATTAACCATCCACCCTGAGGTTAAGTGTGCTTATGTAAAGACCTGGCTTAAAAACAGGATAAAACAGTGTGGACTGGTTGTATGGAGTGGAGCAGCAGGAACAGGCTCGTTTCAGATTGGGACACACTCTCACGTTAATTGGCAGAGCCTCTATAGCCTGAACCCCTCAGCTTAGAATAAATTATTATTATTCCTGGACAGCTACACTTTCTGAGCTCTTTGAAATGTACCAGTAGCTTTAGAATCCAGAATTTTTAGTGACAGACAGCTGCTTCAAAGAACTTTCTAAATTTGCTTTCCCCCAGAGAACCAGCGTGAAAGGTGCCTCTCAGAGCTCTTGAAATGTTTAGTTATTCTGTTACCTTCTCTGAAGGCAAAAATGTTTCTGTTTTAATATAAACCCTCTACTTGATATTGAAATGCATGTCATCCTCTTCTGTGTTCAGACTTCTCTCCGCCAGCCTCCCCCCTCAGCGCCTTGTATCCATCATTCCGTGCAGAAGGCAACTCGTTCGAGGAGCTGGAGCCTGTTCCTAGGTGGGACTGGAGCATGGCCTGGGTGGAGGAAATGGAGGCTCAATACAGAGCACACTATCCTGGCAGAAACACCAGACCCTTTGACACTTAGGGACTCTGCCAGGAGAGTGAAAGATACAACTGTATCTTGAGAACTTCAGAAACACCTCATGGCAATGCAACAACTGCAAGACAAGAAGAGGGATGGACATGACACTGCAACAGTTACTGATTTCCTTTTTGAGAGTGCTGGAAACAATTTTGAGGTCTAAAGAATTCAGGGTTTGATGTGTAGCGATTTCCTAGTAAAGAATAGATAAATATCTGGATTTGAAATATAATAGATGCACATCTGCTGTTGGTCTGTAATAGTTTCCCCAGTCACCTCAGGGCAGTCTGGCTACGATTTTGCATCCTTCAAATGACTTCCATTGAGTTTCTAAAAATTTTTTTCCTCTCTGTATCCTTTCCTCTCATTAGAGAATAGGATAATGAGATACTTCCCTTGGGATGTTCTCACCCAATGTGTTTTGAAAAGGCCAGAAAAGCATGCAGACAGGATGCGAGACAGTGAGAACGCAGTCATTAGGCAGAAGAAATACTGTTTTCCTCACAGTTGTTTGGTGCAGGACTTTACTGAAGTCTGGACTGAAGTCCTACTTAATAGAACAGCATAGTGATTTTGTACAGACCGGTTAATGATCAAGTGTATATATGCAGGATATTCAACAAATGTTATTTAAATAATTTTAAACACATTCCAAATCATTTTCTGTCTTCCTGTTCATTTTGGTGATTTCTTTGACATTCTGGGGATTATTTTATATTTTAAGATGTTTTTTGTCTTTATACACCCTGTCCACTTTTTTAATGTTGCACGTTTGCATTAGACAAAACATTCTGTAGTTCAGAATAGAATATTTTCTTTTAACACATTTAATTGAACTAACTTGAGTTTTTACCTTTAAATAATTTGAATTTTAGTAAGCACTCAATGAAATGTATAAATAATAGTAATAAAATAAAGGGCTGTATGCATAGCTTAGTCTTTGCATACTTGGTGATTTTTTTATATATGAATTCACTAATGGTAGTAGAGTCAAAGATTTACATTTTGTAAGAATTTGCATTTTATTTTGTTCAGATTACAGTACAGATATGTTTTATAGTTTGGAATAAAATCTTTGTATTGATTGAAATCAAGTTTTACATTTTGTAATGACTTCACATTTGGAATGTCTCCTAGCTGAGCTGTTAAAAAAAAGATCCTGCCATGTTACATTTTTTGTACACAACAAATGTTTGACTAAAGCTGAAATCATTTTCACTTGTGACGTTGACAGTAAAAAAAAAACCTCCCCACTTGATGTCTTTGATGTTATTGTCCCAAATTAAAAAACACATTAGTACAAGCTTCAAATAATAGTGGGACTACATTTTTTTTTTAAATATCCACCATACAAATTTGATTTGCTTCACTGTTTCAGTTCGGCATGGGAGTCTCTGTGGGTAAAGTGAAGTTAAGGAAGTGAAATATCTTTACATCGCACAGTGTCCTGTGTGTCTGTGGCCTGTGGGCGGGATTTTAATGGGCCCCTGCTGTTAATGGCTATGTAGAGCAGGAAGGTGATGTTTAGAACTCATCTGTTTGGCTTGATTAACCAAGGCAAACAATGCTGCTCTACCTGATAATGGTTTCTAATAACAAACCCATTGGAGAGAATAATTAAACCTTTATCTATATTTGTGTTTATACAGAAACGGGATGAAAAGTATGATTTTTAATTCTGTTTCCTCTCCAAAAGAAAACCCCAGATTTCATGTTGTCTCTCCCTGTTTAAAGCAGATTATCTGCACACACACTTCTGACTTGATGTTTCAGCCAAACCTTGTCAGAGTTGTATGGGTGTTGGGAGCTGTGAGGCCCAGCAGATATTCTTACAGTAAATCTAATGTGATTTCCTCACACTTTGTGTTCGGGATGAGCGTTTGTCATGCAGCTGCAAAGCGCAACACGCCCTTTTTCAAAGTAATCCGTGTCTTATCTGGGTTACTAGGGTCAAATGAGACTGGGAATGTTGAGCTAAGAAGTGCTTTGCTGCCTGTTTTCATTTATAAGCTGCACAGGAGCAGCCATGCTAGGATCAGAACTTATGTGTGGAGTATTTAAAAACCAAAACCAGTCCATAATTAACAGAGTTGGAAAAAAAAACACGTAGGGATGTGAGGTACAGGGGTCATTTTCTTTTCAAAGGAGGAGCACATTTTGCTTCTGTGCAAAAATATGAAAGAATTAAGTTAGAGCTTTTGATATCGTTTCTCTTTGTCAGATAGTTGAGCAGACCTGCAAGTAGGAGTAAAGTCAAAGCAAGCTAAACACATGCACAAATCAAGCTCCAAACTGTGTTAAACTATCGTGTCACATTTACAATCTATATGCAATGCAGCAAGTACTGGATTATTTGTGTGTGTGTGTGTGTGTGTGTGTGTGTACGTGTGTATACTGGACTGCCAAAGGGATTATCCTTCATCTGTCTCCTTCACTAAAGACCATATGTTTCTACACGATGCTCCCAGCTCCACTGAGCAGCACAACACACTCACTGATAGATGAGACCACACACTATGAGGCTCGCATAGTAATGAATCAAGCACTACTGTATGTCTGCTTGTCTTATTAGTTCATATGTGCACACACACACACACACACACACACTGCCCTTGGGATTTGTGCATCACAGATTTTGGTCTATGCCAAAATACCAGCTTTATATAGCATGTTAGCAAACCAATGACCCATATTAGACATGGCCTGAGACCATGCACACACTGCATACACACACATGAACACATACACATGTAGAGTTACTGCGTGCCTTTCCTGTACTCTGTTATTTTACCAAATGCATAATCACCATTCTAAGACCAGACATAAAAATATGGCCAGTGTTGTGTGAGTGAGTCCAGCATCATGGGATATGACCCTGGACATGAAACTAGACCCTTTTTAGCACTTTATATAATGTTTATGTGCAACTTGTCTGTGTTAAATCATTTAGCAGTTTTACAGGATTCCGTTTACATCCTCATGTTGTCATAGTTCAAACCCCCAGCCATTCATTTCGATCCAATTACTTTATAAGCACCACTATTTACACAATACGATGGAACTTTATTGATCTGTGGGGAAACGAGGTTAGTTTTGCAGCCGCAAAAGTAATAGGATTTTAAAGGGAATCAAAGCAAATAGAATGTAAGAACACAAATAGAATATAACATAAGGAGAAAATAGATACAGAGACAATATTGGCAAAGCAGTTAGCCAAATATATATTTGCAAAACGAAGTGTGCACAGTACATTCACAGCATATTGATTTGATAACTTTTCTGAAATAGTACACACTACAGTAGCACCTAATACAAGCAGCACCACTCCAGTTAGTGTGATTTCAGGAACTGGACTCTCCATGTCTGCCGATTAAACTAATTCCTGCTATCATGCAGGCAGCAGTTCAGGTGGCAGGGGCGCGTTCACATTGATCGACAGCAGTGGCCGACTGTGATGTTGCATGCTAAAGTGGTAATCATTCAATTAACTGGAAATCAATGGCACCCATGATCTGTTTCAATACTGCCCTGTCAGTCACGCAGGGCCAGTTGACCGCTTCAACACACACACACACACGCAAGTGTCTTGCACATTAGCACATTTATTGGGAGACTGCTGGTCGACTTGCCCACTAAGTATGGACACCAGATTTATCCATATGTCCCTGTTCATTTAGCATTTTATTTTAGCCACTGCCCTGTGAAAACCAAGAAGCAAGAAAAACAGGCCTTGTGACAATAATAATTTTCAGGTAATCTATAAATCTATTCATCTTGAAAAGTAGGCTAGGGGAATTTTTTCAACCCATGAAGGATCACTTATTCCATCAGTTTGTCTCAAAAATTCAAAATCACCCAATTTGGAGATGGTTGAATGCTATGTTGAATGATAAGACTAAGTGAGAAAGTGGCCAGTGTAAATTGGCTTAAAGTTTATACAAAATACTGTAAAACTATATAGTTTTCACCTCGTTGGACCTGCTTTTCTTTCCACACCAAGCAGAGGTGGAGGGTATTGCAGCGTTTCTCAAGAAGAGTTTATGTGGCTACAAAAAACAGGCCGGTACACCAGCTGTATTGGGAGATACTGAGGTAATGATGAACAAACAAAATGTTATAAAACGCTAGTGCCTTGCTGCCAGTCAACATGCTAAAATGTTAGCATGGAGCAATGTTTAAGTTGACCTGGTCTCATATTCTTATGTGTGCATACTGAATATTGTTCTGTCTGTTGAACAATAAGACCTTTAAAAATATTTGTTAATACAAAATAAAAGGGTGGAACATCATTTGATCATTTTATAACATGTTAAATGTTGAATGTTTTGTTACCCTACAAGCCACTAAATCATTTACCTTCTACATCCATTGATCCTGCTGCCTACATAATGGCTTCATTTTAGCTTCTCTATGTATGCATCACATCAGCCAAAAAGTCACAAACATCCATCTCTGCTGTCACAGGACAAATTAACATGGAAATTGGTGTGTTGCATTTTGGAATGAGGGAACAGGGCTTTAAATGGCCACCATCCCCTCCCTTTCACCCTTCCTTTTCTGTCTCTGTCTCTTTTCTCTCCTCTCAGGCCGTCTGCCTTCTTCCTTCAGCCCCGGTGGGCGTTTCGCCACTGACACTGGCCTAATGAATGAGTGAGGTGATTTATAGCTGAGGGAGAGGAGAAAGAAGGGAGGGGTTGAGGGATAGAGGGAAGTTGAGGGGGGCACAGAAAGGGTAAGGGGTGTTGGGTCACACTATAGAAGGTCAGTAACGTAAATCTTCTCACCGTTTTATCTGCTGTCCTTTGCTCTTGTTTGTTTTTTAATTCCACTGGCCCATTGGTGGTAGCATATGCATTATAATCTCTGTAAGGACATATAAGGACATCTGACTTCCTTGCTAAAAAGCAGCTACTTAACGAGGAGGGGGAAAAGAGTTTAAAAAACTTTGAGGGCCTTTGAGTAGCATAAAAAGAATAAGAATATTATGTTTAATTTAGTGGAACGTCTAATCCCTCTGAAAATCTTAAAGATGGCCTCTTGAGTTTATTACAGCAGCAGTCCCAAACAGCCCATTCAGTGAGTGTCTCATAAGCCTTTTTGAGTCCTTTTCGAAAATAAATTGGTGCTTTTCAAAAACCATCCAATTTCTATCTTTTGGTCTAAAATCAATTAAATGAATGGAGTTATTCAATAGTTATCATTTATTAGAATAATCCTTCCATAAATCCTTTTATCCTGTAATATACTGAGGATACTCTTAATTATTTCTTAAACTACTAGCAAACATTAAACATGACTTTTTCATTTAACATTGGTCCGAGGGGTCGGAGGTTGGGCCCTAAATCTGAGGGGTTGTGAGATGATTAATGGGGTAGGAAAGAAGGGGGAGTTTTCTCTAATCTTTGCTTTTGTGTGAAATATTAAAGGTAAACCACTGGTTTCATCTTTAACAATGCATTGTATTTTACAAGTTTAGCATATGATTTAATGTAAAGTCTTAATCTGAAAAGTAACCTTTCAATAAATTAGAATTGTAAAATGTACAATTTCTCCCTGTGAAATGTAGTGAAGTAGTATAAAGTATAAAGTAGCATAAAATGGAAATACTCAAGTAAAGTACAAGTACTGTACTTAGGTACTGTACCTACATAATGTACTTACTTTGCACCAGTGAATACAGCGTATCTGTGCCTGCATTCACTGGAACACTGGGCGACCTGTTAGAGGTTACTGTGAAATTTTACCAAACCCAACTTCCTCTCTGTTTGAATTCCTCAGGGTCGAAGGATCAGACTCACTACACCCACTGTAATTTGACTCGCAGAGATTTCATGTCTCCGTTTTACACAAGCAGTACAGTATGCTTAACCTTCCCTCTGTATGGTCATATCTAATCAAATACATTTTATAGAATAAGACTGATTTGACCTGCCAATTCCCAGTACATGGGAAATATTATAGGGAATAAATGATAAATGATTATTCTGGATTTCACTGGATTTGTATTTTTGTGTCCAGTGGGCTAATTGCTTATGCTAAAGGCTCTAAAACTGTCAAAAATACCATATTGTGCTACATGTTAACACTGATGTGTTAAAGGATACATCTGGAAATATTTTTCTTATTGTCAACAAATTCCATTAAAAGACCAAAATCAACTAAATGTATATGTTGCTTTTGACATCCAGCCATCTCTTTGGATGGAATGCTAATGTAAGCTGAACATACAATGACATTAATCTAAAACGAAAGCTGAAGCACTCCTATACCTTGTTGAACTGAATCCAGTTTATCTCAAGTATAATATAGAACATAATGAAATAAAGCCCATTCAGAAACCTATCTCAACAAAATGTTAAAATGCAATTTATTAGCATACTGAAATATTAATGTACTGGACCTGGTTATCATGTGTCAATTTGTCTGAAAACAATGTGGTAGTTACACTATAAAAGGTAGTATCAGACCTTAAAATGCATGTCAATCAAATACCAATACATTCATCAGGGTTTTCTCTATATCCTACATTTCTTTTGAAGATTTTATAATGTTGCTGCCACCTCTGCCGTCTCTGTCTGGGGACTGCAGCAAAGCTGTGCTGCAGCATCTTATCCTGCTCCTTTCAGTTGATCACAGAGCACTGAAAGAAGAAATACACCCCTAGGCTATTGTACATGTGTAGCTGAGTGTGTGTCTGAGCCTGTGAGTTAGTGACGTTGTGTATGCCAAGACACGGCGAGCATCTGTAGAGCACTGGAGGGTCATGCATGCCTTGTCTGAGTTGGACAGCGGTAGGAAGTGTGTTGCACTCTCAGAGTAGAGTGCTCGGCTATTTCATGCTCCTCTGCGCATACAGCGTACACCCAGGTGCAGTGCACTGTGAAGCTGGGGGTAGAATGGGGTATCAGGAGATTAAGAAGCAAACAGAACTTTAGCAGCAAGGCACCGTTTTGTTATTTATTTAGGACTGACTGGAAAGTGTTGTCAGGGAGTTTAAGGCTTCAAGAAGTTTAGATGCTGAATGTATTTGCTTCATTACTTTTTAGAACACACCAGAGTACACAGCTTTTAGCCTTCATCTTATGGATTATTTATATCATTCCATATCAAGAAGAATCTCAGACCTGAATCTACTGCATAGATTTGGGCAAATACCCTAAGGCCATATTCAGACCAAATCAGGCGCTGCAGCGAAAACGCCAGCCCTCCCATTCATTTGAACGTGGGTAGTGCGTTTAGGCTGCGGCGGTGGGGACCGCATGGAGTGCTGCAGCGGCCCTGTGGCGAAAAGTTAAAACAGAATCAACTTTTGGACAAATGCAACCGACGTCACGCTGCAGTGGCCAATCATGTAAGTTAGTGATCAGACCGGAAGACGCCCAGGAGAAGAAGAACTTTGTTTACCATGTAGCATTGTAGCATTAACTGTTTACCCAGTAACTGTGAGGATGAGAAGTGAAGATGAGAAGAAGAGTGACTGATCGATTGGCGCCGTGATGACTGTACATCAGCTGTTCAACCCTACCACGAGGGAGTACAAAGATGTTAATCGCCGTGCAGTCACTGATTAGTATTTCTACTTGTGCTACAATCAGCATGGCCATGTAGTGACATTCCCACACTGTCACACAACCCTGTTCTAATCGCCGCAAGGCCTGATTTGGTCTGAATACGGCCTAAGGATGGTGGGGGAATATGAGAGAAAACTAAAAACATGACTGTTTTCAGTGCTGTATTGTATGCCTGCATATCTTTAAAATTCACACCTTAATTCATATGACTGATGACTCTCAAGTGACTGCCATGTGACCTTCATGACTCTAGAGACCTCAGTGACCTTCATGTGACATCAAGATGTGATTGACCTTTAACAGTTTGATGACAGCCAGTAGAACCTGTCAAACCTCTTGGAAGAGGGTCAATGCATCTTCAAGCACACGTGAAATTATGCTTTTACTTGTGAAATAATATATTAAATGGTATACTTAAAAGGAAACCACATGCACCTGTACATAAATTACATTTTGTATTATACGTGCTTCACATGTGATACATTAACATTTTACCTTGGACTTAAAAGATGGGTCCACATTTTTTAGTCTGTCTTAAAACAAAACTCACATGCCCACAAGTACAATGAAAATGCTTTTGGCTGCTTGTTCGTCGCATTCTTAAATTTAGCTTCAGCAAATATGAGGCAAATCAAGTGCGTATTTTTCCACTTACGGTATTTTATCATTAAATTCCTATTACTTTCCCTCCACGGCAGCTCATCAAGGAAACAGTGTCCGGGGAAACAAAAAGATGAAATCTCATCATACCAAGACTATAACTTTGGAAGGCACCCAATTGATTTGTCTACCTCAGACTTATGACACCTCACATTAGCTTTAGCTGAACTTTTTTTTTCTCTCCTGTTGATTTATTTTTCTTTACATTAGAATTTATACAGTGTAGTATTAGGTGTCGAGGTAGTCAAAATGATGTTCCTTTTGGCTTGTCATCCAATATGAAATGCCAGATCACTCACTGTGACTCCAGTGTTGTCCTTGATGTAACGTTGTAATGGCGACCATGCCAGATTAATGGAAGGTAACAAGTCATGGAAGGAACAGACATGGCTGAAAAACCATGGGCTGCGGTCGAATAGTCAAAAAAATAACATCCTATGTCTTTTCATAAACACTTTTCCTTCACCTTGATGGAAAACGTCATGAGGTCAAGGAAAGATGTCAAGGAGAATTCATAAGAAGTTGTCATAAAGACAACCGTTGTGCTAGGAGAATCCCACTGCACTTATAGTAGGCTATGTAAATATGCAACGGCGGATGGTTTTGATGTGGGTCTGCCATTGTTGCTTTAACCTGACCCCAAATTTTGGGGTCTAAATAACTAATACTTACCAAAAGGTTTGGAAATGGTCCAGTAGATCACTTCCACTGGCATCCTTCTTGTTTAACCAGAAACAGAAAGTCTCACTCAAGGAAAAATCTCACTCTGAAATCTCGCGAGAGATTGATTTGTTGCAGGAAGATGAAAGGATCTTACTGTTTAACAAAACAGTCTGTCTCTGTAGGGATCCTTTCCATAATGTTGTCAGACACTTCAAATAACAGTCTGAGCCTGTCAGTGGCAAAAACAAGCACTTTTAGTGGATGTAGTTTTCACGTGCGCAATAGCCCACAAGAATTACGTTGCAGCCATTGCAGCCCGTTCGCAGATGGACCAATTCCAAAACTTTTGGTAAGTGTTAGTCATTTTGACCCCAAAATTTGTAAAAAAAAAAAAAAAAATAGGGCCCAGGTTTAAAATACCAGAGTTTCCCTTTAAATGTTTGTTGTGGGACAGCATTATCTCCTTTCCTTTGGTAAAGGATGCTCCAGTGTACCCTTTGTTAAAGGAGATAAGAAAGGAAGCACTGAAGCACCTTTCCTTAGCATTTAAAGAATTCGACCAGCTCTTACATCATTCCGGGTCATTTCACTCAGGGGCCTTCATAAGCAAAACAGAGGCTGTTTTCGAAAACGCCTACTATACTATCAGTACGTACTGATTTGGCCAAAATGTAGCATGTAGTATACAGTATGCAAACAAAAGCAAAATCTGCAGTATGCCAGAAATACCCGGATGTCGTACTGATTTGGAAATAAAATCTCCAGTATGCATCGGACCAGTCTACCTCGCCTACTGTATCCCACAATGCAAAGCGGGGGAACGGTCCGCATTGGGGGTTTTTTGTGTGTGTTTTTTTTTCAACTTTATTTACACGGTCACCAATGGCGGACAGCAACACTACCATGTCAGTGGTTGACAGGGAGGAATATAAATAGAAGTACCACTTTTTTTTCTAATTTAATCGTGCAAGCAGAAATTGTGACGAGGCTACAGTCATTACTTTCTGTTTTCAGAGCTTAAGAGGATGCTATTGTCATGGTTTGCCCTTAGCCGTACTATTATTTAATTCCGCTTTTTAAAACCAGAAACTGGTTAAGCCTGGCCTACCATATTGAAAAATAAATTGATTTAACAGTTTCATACTGCATACTACTGATGAACGCAGTATGCAGTATGTAGTACACACTGCATACTGCGTTCGTCTGTAGTATGTAACAGACAGTTTCGAAAACAGCCAGACTATTCGACCAGAGCCTTGGAGTAAAGTGTAAATCCACAGCCCAATACTACACTGAACTACACTTCCTGAACGCTGCTCTAAAGAAATGAGTAAAAGCTCAGATCAGCAAATGTATTTTATTGTACATTTACAAAACAACAAGAGTACAAAAAAGTCAGTCCACAGACATTTTTTTGTTTGTTTTGGAAGGAGTATATGCAAATCTTATCTCACAACTGTGGCAAACAGTCCCTCAGACGAACAAGGGGAGGGGGCAAGAGAGGAGTGGGAGGGGTTACAATCAAACTTTTATAAAGCCTGTATGTCTGCTGGCACACTGGAACACGCTGCTGCAGAGAAACCTAAAAGAAACATAGAAAAGTATGACATTCGTAGCGGACTACATGGGTGCAGGGGATCCCGGTGGGGAGGCATCCTTCCGGGAGCGAGAACCCGCTCGTTTTGGCTTTTCCGACCGCCCCTCTCAACCAGCAAACACACTTTGTGCTTCATATTTTCTGTTGTTTTGCCATCACAACAAGAGAGTGCAACAGTAGTTAATGCTTTTCCAAAAAGTATACATTTTGACAAAAAAGTTGGCACATTCAAGAAGACATGAGCTTGTTTTTTTAATAACAGACTTTTTTTTTTAACATTGTTTTTTTTTTTATCCTCATAAATACAATATACGTCTCTTTCCCTGTATCCAGAGCCCACAAAAGAACAGTACAGACACAGGTATTTACAAATCAAGGGAGAGGAGTGAACTCGATAGCTCATAAATAATCATAGTAATACCAAAAGCATGATGTAAAGTCTGTTGTTCTTTCTTTCTTTCACAGCAATGACGCAGAGTCTGGTTTCCTGAAACCCCAAACTTTTCCAGCTTATTGTGTCCACAGTGGAAATATGGTGGATGATGGAGGCATCGAAGGTACTCTGACAGAGTCACTGGTCCTTTATCTCATTTCCTAGGAAGAGAGAAATATTTTAACATCAATAAAAATTCTAACTAATTAACAAACTGATTTTGATAAATCAAGGCAGATGTCGGCTCATATACTAAAGTTTTTGCATCTGGGAACTGAAAGCCTTGCTCAAGTGCACATGGAGTAGTCGCTGAAGGACAGGAAGCATTATTTAATCCCTTTCTCTTAGATTTTCACAGCCTTTTCTGGGATTGAAATCACTGACTGTCTGATCCTAAGCCTACTTTTCCAACAGTCTGTCCACCGGCTTAAGATTTGTACTGTATTCAGACAAAATGAGAGAGAGAGTTGAGAGAGAGAGAGAGAGAGTTAACCAATAAGCTGGGAGCAGACTGGAATAGAAGACTCATTCTGGCCATGGTTTGGGATCACAATTGGTCAGTTTTGTCAAGAATGAGTCAAGTCTGCCCTGTAGTGGTAAGGATTACAGTCTTTTTCCTCTCAATCTGGACCACATTTCCCAATAATGATCGATCCTGTACATTTTTACAGGTGTTTCCCAAAGCTGCACTTGAGAGCAAGTGCACGCTGTTAAGTTCTTGTTAACATCGGCTTTCCATGGTGTTCCAGAGGATGCAGAAACACCACAAGTAAGGTGGTGTATTTCTGTATCAAATATACATGAATCACAAATTGTGAATGTTGTAAGCCACACAAAGGAATGATTTATACGTGGAATTTTTCAATATGAAAAATATGAATAAGTTTAATGTGCAGTAAATAGTCTACAGCTTCCAGCTCACTGCCTTTTATAATTCATGTTCCTGGGTGGAAGTAAGTTTAGGAAAGTAAACTGTGAGTGATTTAACTGCTGCTACAGTAGACACAGACTTTGCTATAGCACGTATTAAACCTAAAATATAGCCATGGAAGTTGGTAAATTTAATTCTTTAGTTCTAGTCCTACTATATATGCATGTGTCAAACAACATTTGCACAATACAGAAAGAGCTAAGAGAAGATATGGAAACAGAACAGAACATCAGGAAAGTGTCGTTTCAGCCCAAACAGATAAATATATTCGGTGAGAAGAGGGAGAGGAGGACAATGACGACAGAAACAAGCAGATTTGCACAAATCAAATGTTCAATTATTTTTGTGTGTTAGTTAGTTTGATCATCTCGTCACTCATTTTACATCCAACATTACTTAACAGAGAGGATCAGTGTTAAAAGTGATTCAAGTATAGACTTAAAAACTGCAGTGAAACACAATCTTTTTGGTTCCTCCTGCAGATCCCGGAGCTTCTAAAGACGCTCTCTATGAGCTGATAGGAGGTACTCGATAATCTACAACAATTTCTAGAGTAGGAGCGTTTTGGGAAACAAGGCCATGGTCCGAAGCATTATTACTTTGAACACATCTGATTTTTAGAACTGAATTAAAGATCTGCAATAGAAGCTGACATTTGTTCGGGAACCCTGTGGGTCACGGGATTCCTGTGGGATTCCCGCGGGATGGGAGTCAGTTTCACTCTTCATCACGTGACTGGGACGGGACAGGGAAAAAAGACAACAGGAGCGGGCAGGACGGGAATCATAATAACAATAGGTTTTTCACGCTATTTTGAACATAATGCTAGTCGTTCTGTTGTCTTTTTTATTCTCTCCTGTCTGCTCTGGTGGCTGGTCGCTGGTTGGTTGCAGCCACACAACATGGGAACAGGATGGGACGGGAGTCATTCTTCAGGGATTGTGACAGGACTAGTAAACTAAGCTAGTAAAATGAAAGAAAGCACAAAAAGTGTGGAAAGAAAAATGGTTTATCATGTGGTTGTATTGACATCTGTTGTGGATTTATGTTCTTGCAAGAATGTGTACAGATGTGTATTGTGTCCCAAGCTTAAGAGCTGATGTAACAGACCCCCCCCCCCCCCCCCTCCTAGACTGACCGCCTGGGTCAAAGGGCAAAGATAGCAGTCAGCAACACCACGGGAAGAAGGGGTAACCTAACCCAGGCTTCCTGTGGAAACACCCGAAACTTTACTGCGAAGGAGGTCGCGCTTTCATGTCCCCGGAAAGGTGTGAAAAGGCCAGTACGGGTCAGTTAGGGCCAGTTGGGGGGATTGAGGTGTTCTTTACTGCTCCACAGGGGGGTGACCTGAGAGGCACGAGATACAAGGGAGCTCTGTGTGCGTATGCGTTGACAGCAAGTGAAAGGAGCAATTGTGCATGTGTGTCACTTTTACAAGTTGCTTTGCTACATTCCCATGTCAGATGTGTGTTGGGGTCAGCGTGGACTGACCCGGGACAGGGCCATCCTTTCTCTAGTCTCCATACACAGGCAGCTTTATGGTGACGATAGGTTACAGCATTAAACTTAACAACTACAGCACTAAAAGAAAGCATCAAAGCTGCTACACTGTCCAGTTCTCATAAATCCATGCTTGTGTTGGCCCACTTAATTCAATGTCATTTCCTCTCAAAGTCACTTCTAATGGTTTACTTAGAACCTGTAATGTAGCTCTATCAATTAAACTTTGGAGGGTCATTTATTTACTATTTACATTTACTAAAGTACTGTACTTCAGCACAGATTTGAGGTACTTTTACTTTACTTTTATAACTACATTTATTTGGCAGCTAAAGTTACTAGTAACTTTACAAATTCACTTTCTATATTCAAAACATAGAGAAAGTATTGAAAATTGAAAGTACTATATGATGCATTAAACCAACACTATATAAACACTCACTTTTTCAGTGTGGTGTTGCTACTTTTACTTATGTAAAAGATCTGAATAAAATGAATAAAAGAGATGTTTACAGATTTGATTTGGTACAATAGTAAATAGTCACATATATATAGCGCTTTTCTACCTTAGGGACAATGTGCATTTGAGTCTCATTCACTCATTCACACACCTATGGCGACGGAGCTGCCACGCAGGGTGCTGGCCTGCCCATCGGGAGCAACTTGGGGTTCAGTGTCTTGCTCAAGGACACTTTGACATCTTGACAGAAGGAGCCAGGAATTGTACCGCCAAACCTTTGATTACAGGACAACTGGCTTTACCAGTTGGGAACTGTTGGGTCTCTGTAAATATAAAGAGTCGGTCTAGACCTGCTCTATTCGAAAAAGTGCCCTGAGATAACTTTGTTATGATATGGCACTATATAAATAAAACTGAATTGAATTGAACCTCCTGAGCTTCAGTTGTGTAAAGTGATTCTGACTTTACACAACTTCCTGTGCTTTCTATCAGCTACTACCTCTGTCTTCCTACAGTAATGTTGAGGGACATGTCAAACACTGTAAGTCCCCGCAGAGCTTTCCATTCAGCTGGCACTGCTTGTTCTGCCATAAAAGACACTGGCTCGTCGCGAGGGAGCCCGCAGGGGGTGCATTTAAAGGAGCGCTCCCACAGTGAAGTGTGGCTTCAGAAGTGCACTCCAGAGAGAGCAGTGAGCATGCACGCTTAACATTGTTTCTAACTGTAAAGCCTATCCTGAGTAGACAGTAATGGCAGATCTGTATGTATGAGCCCGAGAGCATGTTGGTGTGTGTGTGTGTGTGTGTGGGCAACAAGGGAATGTAGAAGCTCTTTTCATGCGTCTGCACGTATACGATTATGTGTGTTTTATGGAGTGCAAGTAATGATATGTAGATAAAACTAAACCACATGAACCTCTCCATGGCAGGAATAGGTCTCTGCTCCCATGCTCATAAATATCTAAAAGCATTAATTATTAAAACCATTTGAGGTGAAAAGAGAAAATGTTTTCTTGTATAAAACTGCACTGTAATTATAAGATCATTAGCGTTGCTGTATCCTACCTCGTGTTTCCTAGCCGAGTTGGGCCCTCGGGAGCCCGTGGATCCTCTGGATGAGGAGCTTCCCGTGGTCGAGCAGTTACTGGACATCTGACTCCTGGAAAGGTAACCAGCCTTACTGCTGTACACCATCATCTCCTCATCTGAGGAGGCAAGGATGAAGGAAACAACACGGGGTTAACAGTGAGAGTCTTCAGTCTCTTGTTTAAAAGGCAGCAAGTTGAATGAAAACACAAGGCCAGAATTTTGAACTTTTCCTTAAAAAGCTGTGATTTTCTAGCGTGGGAAACAGACGGATCTGTGAGCTCGTGTTTTATTTGTTCTGGCAGATGCATCTGGTCCCCTCCCATCCAGACAGATTTCCAACCGTTAATCTAACATGGGGCGGGTTTGATACGATGACTGTATCTTGGTTGTTTATTTTCATAAACAACCAAGATCGCTGCTGATGTGGAACGTTCGGCATATTCTCTAAAAGAAGAACAGACAACTGCACTTAAAAGCTTTTGTTGATAAGAAAGATGTGTTTGCCGTACTTTCGACAGGATTCGCTCAGCGATATGTCACATGTTTCGTTGCTCTGATTGGTTGTAGGTCTGTCTGCACTTGTTGATAACGCCCCTTGGAAATCGAAATTGAACTCAGAGGTTCCAGACTAATTTGCATTTGAGAATTGGTCTGGCGATGTCAGGCTAGTGATTTTCTGCTATAGGGAGGCATCATGTTGCAGGATTCTGGATTTTCAGCTGCATGTTATAAATGTTAAAGTCATTCATAAGGAATGATCTGGCAACCAGTCATGGACACAAGTGTTTGTGTTCCTGCCAGTCCCATTTCACTCTGCTGTGTAACTCTGTAGGAGAAAACACTGCAGTGCAGTGGTAGGGCATGATACAGCATAAATGTGGAGTATGGTTACAACAATGTACAAATGTTACTCTACTTTAGTGAAATATACAAGTGTTGTCTTTTCATCCCATTTTCATTTCTACAAGGAGTGAAATATTTCAGGAGAAACACACTCTGTGCTGAATCTGATTCTGCTACCCTAAACTAAATTAGGACTGAGATACTACTCTTACTGTCAGTGTGTCGCTGTCCTGAGCCTTTCCGCTGGTGGCTACTGCTGCTGTATTCGCTCTCCAGGGAGGACAGAGCGCCGTTCGCCACATTGCTGGCCTCCATGCACCCCTGGGGGCCCTGCACCCTGTTCTCCTCTGGGGGGGGCTCTGGAGGTGGGGGCAGGTCTAAACAGAAAGATGTGGAGGGAAAATCACGCATGAAGAATGTCCGAGTTTAGAATATAAGGAATTTTTGCTGCCTTTTTCTGTCGATGTTACATAACTTTATACTGCTTAAAAAAAAGAGAGAATTTTGTTTTTGTTGTCTGTTTTCCCGTACATAATTGAGAGAACCTGAGATGATAGTTGTGTTGTTTTCCTTTAGAAAACAGGGGTACATTTATAAGAACACTGACTTTCTGCTTGTTAAAATAAGGATTCTGATTGTGTGATTCACGTGCAGCCATGTGCTGTTTAAGTGGTTTCAAGGTTACTGGATTCACAAGTGCAGTGCAACTTTAGATTATTATCATTTCCAATCTGTTTGTGAGAGGGTTATCTAAACATAAACATATGGTGTGTGCAAAAAAACTGAGTCTGTAAGCTAAGATTACAAGTCAAATCCACGTATATAATCAGGAACACTAGCCTCACATCTCGCCTTTGTACCAGAGTTGTAGATATTCAATCATAGATGGTGTTGCAGAATATCTGTGTGTACGTGCTGGATTATTACGGGGTGTATTTATTCACTCACTGACAAAGAGCAATGAACAGTAACAGAAAACAACTGTGGATATGAGTTTCTCTTTTGCAGCAGAGGTGCAGGTTCAGCTGCTGAGAACATTTGATGTCTTACAACAGTGTCGTTGTCACACTCATGCAAAATAAAGTGAACTGTTCCCTGTATGTTCAATAACACTTGAATTTCAGAAAATGTCAGTAATGAAAAACAGAAACGTAGACGTTATCGTTCTCCTATCCATGAAGAGAACTTATCTGAATGAAATGCACTCACCTCCTTGTATATCTCTTCTGTATGCTGAACTCTTAGACACCTTTTTTTTCACTCGGGATTTTTGGTTGGGAGGAGTGCATGTATCTGCTGGGGATGAGCGACTGTGCACTGTATGAGGGAAGGGAAAAACACAACAATCAGAAAGTGTTTTTTTTCTCCATACTGAACAGACGTGGAACGTGCACACGGCGCTGCCAGCAACTTTACCGGGTGTAGTTGCGCTGACGCTGTCTTCGCTCAGAGCTGGCCCCTGGCTGTGGAGGCAGCGATGGGCAGGACTTTGGCACTGCAGCGCGCCAACCTCTGATGAGCCGTGATGCTGTTGGCCGGAGAGGTTGGGGTTGGACTGGGTGAGCGACGGGCTCGGCGCCTGGAGAACTGGCACTGGACCGCAGGGTAACCTTCTGCTATGGGAAGTAAGGGCAACATGTTACTGGAGAGAACAAATCAGTGGAATCGGAAGCTAAATCTTTGCTTCAGAGTGAGGTTTACCAAAAAAGTATGAATTGTGTGTTTGTTATTTTATCCTCTGTTGAGTTGCTGTCTTCTCCTGTTATGAGTTTATCTGCTTCATTGTTATTTAAATTGATAATTTAAAATCTGGCAAAGGGATTAGCCATTTGGCTAACAATGGCACACGTGGATGTGCATTGTCACTGTAAAAGTAAAAGAAATATTTTACAGGCAATGATGTTGTTTTTCCTGAAAAAAATACAGTGGTTGATGTGTGAAAATGTAGAGATATAGTGTCAAAATGCATTATTAAAGTAAGACTATGTATCTTTAAAGTTAGTATCTAAAGTTAGCTAACATTAGCTAACTAAGTAAGGCTGTAGCAGCAAAAACCCCTGAGTGTGTTGAACATTTTTGTCATTTTGTCTTTCAAAAGTTACATACAGTAGTTGCATTTCAAGTCAAAGCTAAAGCCTTGCAAAAAACGAACTTTTAATTGATTAGATAATACTAAAAAAGACCAGGGAGGAGCAGTAAACTGTTAAGACTGGTTACCTACTGTTATAGAGGAATGCTGACAGATTGATCTGAACTAAATAATAACTTTATCTGTTCATTACATCGTAAGAACCATTGCATTGTAGCATATCCAAAAAAAAAAAGTGTCCTTCTGTAAACTAAGCAGTAAACAGTAAAATCTCTGGGGAAAAACACGAGGATTAAAAATGAAATAACCATCCTTAATAAGCAGAGTGGAGGTTTGCATTCAGTAAAGCAGAAGCAATGTGTTTGTTCATGCAAAGAATTCAAGGTCATGAGTTACTGTAGACATATACAGTGGATTCAAAGATGAACACAGCCATTAGCTACCGGTCAGTGCCGAGCCCGTTCACATACCGTGACAGCTGCTGGCCGTCTAGTTGGTTGAGGCGTGGGAGGTCATGGGGGGCTCGGGACTCCTCGTGAGGCGACGGGGTGAGCGTGGCGGTCGATTGGTGACTGTAGGAGGTGGCTGGCGAGGAGGCGTTGTTCCTCTGCGGGGGACATGGTCCGTTCTCGCAGCCTTCCATCAGGTAGGTCCTCTCTGGGAGGGGAGGACACCACTCCTCATCCGAGCTACACGGACACAGAAGAGTGTTACTGCAAGATGGGACAGTGTAAGAGATGTAGCTGGATGTGTTCTTAAAAGATATTGTTAAGGGGCAGCCTGTTGTCTCACTGGTGCCTTCAATTCGAGCTAGCTTTGAGGCTACTTAAAGATTAATGCTGTTCTTTCAGGCTCGACTCAAGTTAGAGGGCTTTGCCGTCGGCAAAACTGCAGGAGGCTAAGCTTCCATTTGGGTGGGATTGCTGCTACAAGCGTGATACTGAATGATAGTTTGCTCTGAGGTTGCGGAGAGCGACTGGTAAGGAGGAACACAGCTAATTGTGTTTTAAGGGTTGGGAAAACAGTTAAATCACTAAAGCAATTGACCACAGCCAAGGTAATTGAGTTGTTAAAGCCAGAGGCATAAGAGCCACGATGGGTCCGATACTTAATGTGCCTGTTAGAGGTGACAGTAAGTCTAAATGATGATGATGTAGCGGTGTAATACTAATTTATCGAGATGAGTGTGTGAGAAAGAGATGGGAGTGGGAGTCTGACTCACCCAGTGTCCATGTCCTCGTGCTCTGGGGGCTGGCTGTCCTGCTCACACTGTTCCAGCTCTCCAACGGGGGGAGGTGGGGGCAACGCCTCCATCCAGGTCAGAGACGGGGTCTTGACAGCCTTGCCCATCGCCTTCTGCTTGGGCTTACCTATAACACAGACAGAGAGAGAAGCACAGTGATTCAGTTGAGGAAGACGCTTTGTCACATTGAGCTGATTCATCATGAGCATAATCTGACACACATCCCAGCAGGCCCTGCTGAAAGAGATGAACGGGTATGAGGGTACGGCAAAATGGGGCAGCAAAATTAGATTTTTAAAATAACTATTTTCATTCGACCCTTCGAGAAAGCTCCTTTTTCCTGTGTGCAGCACTGATGCAAAGTCAAGTTAATGTATTATAGAATACATTTAAAAACAGCAAATGTAGAGAGGTTACAAATACAACCACATAAATACACAAATAAATTACATTGCCCATTAATCTCATTATTTTCTTGATTCATCAATTCTTTGGTCTATAAAATGTTGGAAAATAGTAGAAAATAGTGGAAAATGCACAAGGTGACATCTTCAAATTCCTTCTTTATCCAACCAAAAATCCGAACCCTAACATTTTTTATTAAAAGTTTAATATCACATACAACAAACAGGAGGTCCTCAAAACTGAGAAGCTGGAACTGAGCAATTATTGGTATTTTTGCTTGAAAAATGACTTGATTATCAAAATAGTTGCAGATAAAGTTTTTGTCCCTCAACTAATTATAGTCTGACTAATCATTTCAGCTCTAATGAAAATAAATAAGTATAGATAAATGTGAAAATACTATAGAAAACCACTGAATAATAAAAACAGATTATGAGAAATCAAGTAGCCCTGATAATGTTTGAAAAGCTAAAAGCTGAAGAAAAAAGAGGTCTTTGATATCATTTTCATAGTCTGGCGGCACGGTTGGGAAACGCTCTGTCACCCTTTGGTTTTAACTGGGAGTGTGGAATAGGGAGCAGTGATTGGTCAGAAGGGGCTGAGGAGATTGGAGATCCGATCTGGTGTTAGATAGCGCATTGCTTTTAAAAACAAGCACTGCATGCTGAGAACTAAACACATGTTGAGCTGGTTCTGTTGGTAAGCTGCAACAACATGATCTGTCTATACTGAACAAAGACAGAAAAGGCCATGTCCCTGGAGCCCTCCTCACCATTGCAGCGGTCCGGCTGGGCGTACTGGGCTCCGGAGGTCCCCGGCTGGGTGATCCAGTGGCCGTCGTCCTGTTGCTCGCCACTGTGGGCCGGCGCCTGCGTCTGGTTGGTGAAAGGCATGATGGAGGTGGAGGCGTAGGGGGTGGTGGAGGTGTGCTGGGCATAGGTGAAGCTGTGCAGGTCCTCGCTGGTGGCGTCAATGGTACTGTAGATGGGACCTTCGGTTGAGCCACCCATGCTGTACTTCTCCGTCTGATTAAGGTAGTTGGAGATACCAGCTTCTACACAGGGATGGAGTTAATATTTAGCACAGTTTTCTTGCTTTGTTTGAGTCTACTATCTTTGTTTTGTCATGTTGAATGACATAACTTATCACCGTGCTCACCAGCTGCGTTTTCATGGACCCTTATATTCCACTAATAATTGGAATAACAGCCAAATCAGAATAAAAATGCCTCTTGTAACCACCTCAATCAGAAGAGACTCACCTGATGGGGGGGGATTTCTGGCAGATTAGACGCACATGAGGCATGTAAATCTTATTATTTAGCGTCCATGTAAACACTTAAGTTGGAATCTCTAATCAGAATGATTTTGAAGAAATATTGTCCATGTAACCACAGCTATAGACGCTTCAACTTAAAAATAGAAATCTGCCACAACAGCTATAACATAAGCACAAAAATACAAAAACAGATATGCTATGCTATGTTTAAGCAGCATCCTACCATTGTAGTATCTCTCAGCTGTGTCATGATTGGCAGTGCAGCAGTTGACTGCCTCTTTACCACTGTGGACCAGGTTGGTGGTGGGCCAAGAGTCTGCCAGCCATGGGTAGTTGCCCATGTTGCCTCCCAGGACGCCGGGCCTACAGAGACATTCTGGCATTATTTCAAGACACGGAGGGACACAGCACAACAGCAAAGAAAAAGCATCATGGATAGACAATGAGAAACATCATTATCAGTCCTGTTAATTGATGATTGTGAATTTAAAAAAGAGAAGACAGAATACTGAGACATAGCAGAATATAAATGTAGGATGTAGGTTAATAACCTTCCATTGAGTCCTGATCCCTCTCCATGAGGGAAACCAACTGCAGAAGACAGACAGAAAAAGAGAGTGATGAGGACGGGGAAACTGACTCATGGATGTTACATTTTGGTGGCCTACTTGGCGACGATGCTTATGTTGTCCAAGATCAGCTGTTGTCATTTTCACACAAATGTTTTCAGTTTTCTACACTGGAAGAGTCCATAAGGTTTGATGTACCCACTATGTACCAATACTGTATATTACAGTAGAGTCAGTAGAGTTAGCAGAGAAAACTAAATCATACATCTATGTTTTTATGAATGGATACTCTCATAGACGAGTAAAAGATCTCTAAAAGTAAGCATTGCTGCAGTAAGTAGACTCACTGTCAACTACAATAGGACCATATGTGCAGTATGTAGTCACAAAAAGAAATATAAAGGGTATTTTCCTTATTTTATTAAATAAATCATACCTGTTCCCAAATGTATTTAAATATGAAATGCCTTACAGTCTGAATGCCACTTTAGGTAATTTCCACGACTTCCACCATAAGTGCAAGGTATCATTCCAGACAGCAGACCCAGAGAGGCTCAGGTCAGTGACAATATATCATTTAATCATTCGTCCTGACCTGCTGGTGTGTAGGCGAAGGAGGCAGTGTAGTGGCTCAGCTCCTTCCTCTTCTTGCGCCGGCAATAGATCCAGACACTGAAGCCCATGAGGATGACCCAGCAGGCTCCGCCGATGCCTGCGATGAACGCCGGCTGCTTGACCACATCGGTGATTTGCTCGGCCAGACTCACGCTGCTCTCGTCGCCGCTGTCACTGGTGCCACCGCCGCCTCCGCCGCCTGGCATGGAGGGCTGTTCAGCTGGCAGCTCTGGGGGAGGAAAATGGGAGGGAGGAAGGCAAAATAAGATCAGAAGGAAGAGCATTTTGCCATTTTCTTGATCTAGCTTTAATGTTTTTACAGCCAAACAGAGCAATCAATAAAAACCTAACCATGTATTTACAGTAAAAGTACCCTTATAATACTGAGCCTAAAGCAGTTAAGAAATGATAGAGATATGGTACAAACAAGAGAGTCTACAGTACTTAGGCACAGCAGTGCTTTGAGCTAAATGCTAACGTCAGCATGGCAACATTTGCTAATTACCACTAAACATAAAGTAAAGCTGAGGCTGATGGGAATGCCATTAGTTTTGCAGGTATTTGGTCATAAAACCAAAATACTGAACAACTTAAAATTTTGATCAGATAATGGTGCTAGATGAAAAGTTAAGTGATCACCCAAATCATCAGGATTCATCCTCTGGGCAACATGAATGTGTGTACCAGATTTCACAGCAATCCATCACCCAAATAGTTGTTGTTCTTAATCAAAACTGTCAATCTCATGGTGGCGCTAGAGGAAAAGTCAAAGGATTGCTAATGTGATACTTTGGGGATCATGAATGTTTGTACAAAATTTCATGTTAGTCCATCCGACCAAAGTGGTGGCCCGACCGACTGACCAACAGAGAACACCAAAAAAAAAACACACTAAAAATATGGAAATAAATAAATAAACATGCTCACATCATTTTAAAATGAACTAATTTTAACTAAACTAAACTTCTAAATAAAAACGTTGGACTCACTGAAGAGAACAGACACCGGATGACTGCGAGTGCCGATGCCGGCGCTGGTCACCGCCGCCACCTCCACGTGGTAGAGCACGCCGGGCATCAGGCCTTTCAACACCGTGGACAGCGTGTTTCCGTCCACCGTCCTATTGATGTAGTAGCGCGTCTGGTTGTCGCCGCCGCCGCTGCCCACACACCAAACCTTGTCGGGATATACAGAATTGGCACTGAATTTCTTATGCAGCTCATTTCAGTCTCTGGTGTGTTTTTGTGACACTTTTAGATACTTGTCTGTGTATACTCTTCAGAGTGTATTTACATTTTCATTCACTGATGAAATAGTTAACTATGGGCTGCAATATTTGATCTGTACAGAATGACATCAAAGCACAGGCAGATATTCCCTGTGTTAAATGTACAGTAGTCATTGAACTTGACCACTAAGCAGTGTGCTGTACGTTTGAAGTCTTTAAATCACAGCCTCAAGATTTTTCTTTACCGTTTGTCAAGGATTTATCTCTGCATGTACAATGAATGAACTAAACATTAGCGTCGACTTCTGGAGATTGAATTGCAGCCTCTTTTGCTCTGTCCACAATCCTCCAATAACCCCCAGCTTCCTTTAATCTACATCTTTTTTTTGTGATTAGTATAAATCAAATTAAGGAAATCTTATTATTCTTAGTTTGTGTGAAAGGAAGCTCCTTGTGTGCCATGAGTGCTGTATAGAGTTTTCTCTCTGTGTTAAGTGTTTTCCAACAACTTTGTGCTGTTTGTACAAGTGTTTAGTGCTTGTTGCCTTCATATACTTGTCACTATATAAGTGCCCTGAGATAACTTTGTTATGATATGGCGCTATATAAATAAAACTGAATTGAATTGAATTGAATATAAAACACAGTGACACGTGACTCCACACGGCTGAGGTGTGTTTACCCTGTACTCCTGGATGATGCCGTTCTGCATTTTGCTGGGTGGAGGCTCCCAGGAGACGCTGATGCTGGAGCTGTTGCTTAGCTTCACCGTTGCCACTGTGACAGCTCTGGGCGGTGCACTGGGAACTGTGAGAGGTGGGGGACAGCATTCATGTCATTTCATCCACATACTTATAGTGAGGATAAATGAATGGAATCATTATTAATTATTAAGTGAGTACAAAACATTTCAACTGCAAAAATGGCAATAAAAGTGAGGACATAAAACACAAGTTAAGAAACATGAAAGTGAGTGCTTTAAAAAGTTAATCATGTTTTTTGCCAGGCTGAGCTACTCAGGCAGGTCGTTCCGAAGTCTAGAAGTGCTGATGGCAAAAAAATGTCTGCTCCCTTGTTTTTAATCTAGAGTTTGGATCAACCAATATAAACCTTCTGAGAACCTCAGGGTGCAAAATTCAGTGTGGAGGCTGAATTTAATGAAAATAGGGATCAATATAAATGAACCCAAATTGCGGAGCATATAAAATTAACCCCAAAATGAGATAACATTACTGAGATTCATGTGGTGTTAGACAGGCTAATGAACAGCCATTTCCAAGGCCAATGTCAAAGAAAACCTAGCCTAGTTTATTAAAAGAGGTTTTCTGGTACAGACATGTTTCAGATTTATTACCTTCTTCTGGGGTTCGGACCAGTAACGTTCGGCTGTCCTTGCCCTGGAATTCATCGAAATAGGGACGGATCTTTATCTCATACTCAGTTCCCTTGAGCAGGTTGGTGAGGACGGTGCTGCGTTCAGAGGGGGAGTTGATGTCCTGGAGGATCCAGGTTCCCCCGCTGGGTCGGTAGAAGAGACGGTAGCCCTGGACGTACTGAGATTGACGGTCAACCTTGATGAATTGAGAGTGACATAAGGGGAAATTAGAAAAAGAGAGAGGAGAGATCGAGATAAAGTGAAATAGTACTTTCCCTACCAACACCCCCCCTCCCAAATACTTAAACGCTCCTTCACTTAGTAAAACAAAGATCCACAAAGAGCCACTCACAGTCCAGGATACTCGGATGGAAGCTGTTGTTAGCGTGACGGGCTCTTGCAGCTGGACGGCCACCTCTCCCAGCTCCCTCTGCACCTGCCTGTGGTCCACTCCCTGACCCGTAGGACTCACATCTGAGGGAAACACACAGATTAACTTCTCCTTGGAGTACTGCTGCTAATGCATTAGCACATACCACTGTGGTGTTATTCAAGATTCTACACGAGTCATATTTTATTTGTTGTGAGAGGTGCGGGCTGACCTTGCGTTCTGACAGGCTCAGAGATGGGGCTGGGGTCACTTAGGCCGTAGGCGTTGACAGCTCGTACTATGAACAGGTAGATGGTGTTGGGGAGAAGGCCGGTGATTGTGTGTGTTTCCATCTTGACCATGTCAGCTACAGTCTGCCATGTGCTGCCTGCTGATTGGCTGTGAAAGGAGAAGAAAAGGTGTTTAGTGTCTGATAATAAAATTATATTTTTAGACCAAATCTGATCCCTAATCTAAGATGACGCAGGTACTACCATGTCATCTTAATTTTCATTCTGCTTTGCACGGGTTTTCACGGCTGGCGCTCGCTGTTACATTGAAACCTTCTGCACATCAAAATGTTTCCTGAGACAAAATCTATGCACATGACATGTACTGTATGTCATGTGCAATTGGTACAATAGTAACAATTCACTGAAGAGGTGAAGAACACATTTGCTTCTTTCTGTCACAGTGGAAAGACCACCGCTGTGGAGAAAGCCTACCTTCCTATGTCTATCCTCAACTTAAGTTAAAGTACCACACTGTAAAAATCCTCCATTACAAGAAGTCCTGCAATCAAGATGTTACTTAGTGAAAGTACAGTATGTAAGTATAATCAGGGAATTTACTTAAAGTATCAAGAGTAAAAGTACTCAATGCAGAAATGACTCCTGTGACTAATATGCTACTATATATTATATCATTAGGTTGTTATAACTCATGCATTACTGTGTAAGCAGCATTTTACTGTTGTAGTTGGATGAGGTTGAGCTATTTTTTTATTATTTTACATAAGGACGCAACTAATGACTATTATGCAACTCAACGAATTATGGATTCATCTGCTGATTAATATAATTTCTCAAATTGTTTGTTTTGCAAAACTTCAGGAAATAGTGAGAAATGGCCACAGTGACACCCTCACCAAGAGTTGGACAAAACAACCAATATCTTCATATGTTTTGTATGTAAAATGTGTACAGTAACTAGCAGCTATAGCTGTGGAATATTTGTAGTGGAGTAAAAAGTACAATATTTGCCTCTGAAAGGTAGTGTAGTATAAAATGGCACATAGTGGCAAGTGGCAAGTATCTCAAATTTGTACTTAAGTACAGTGCTTGAATAAATGCACTTAGTTACATTCCACCACTGAAAGACTGCATACAAAAGACTACGAGTGTCTGCTTTGCAATGCTGATTTGATGTGCAGCTACACAATTAAAGAATGCACGAGAAGCTCTCCAGGCAATGGCAGGATCTATTTTTGGCTTATTTCTTATCTAGTAAACAATAGCAGATGTGAGCAAAGTCACTCAGTTCAGAGAAGTTTGAGCTCACTGGAAGATCTCCTGCAAATGATACAATTTGCTGATGAATAATGCAATGAGGCTTGTAAGAAGGCACAGCTGCCAACAGGAAATGAGGGCATGTTCTTAGCCTTGTGGCACTCCCCCAGATGCATTATCCCACCACCGCTAAACCCTGGTCCCTCTTCTTCCCCTCTCTCCCTTTTTCTCTACAAATTTATTCTCACCTTGGTGGAGCAGCAGTCACAAAGGCCTCCCCAACCATTTGTTTGACACTTTTAGATTTTCCCCAAGGGTACTGTGGGGGTTTGTGGTGAAGTAGCTTTTTAGACCGCACAATTAGACCAAAGAGGAAAACGACTCATAAATACTCATCTCTTGTATGTGTGAGAATGTGTGTGTGTGTGTGTGTGCAGGCCGCCCTGCGCTAGATTCAAGGTAACTTTGTGCAAGAGAAGCTCAGAGGGAGTTCACACACTCACACACAAGGCTGTGGCCCCAAAAAATTAGAAAATGTATGCAGTCTCACCAGGAGAATGGTAAGTCTGCCTTTGTACATTGCACTATTACACATTGCATATGTACACACACACACACACAGACACACACACACACAAGCCCCAACCCTCGCTCTTCCCTGTGCTCCTACAAACAAACCTTAGCACCTCAGGCAAGGAAATGTTATTGCAAACATCCCACGGGTACCCTCTAGCTGCTTTATAAAGAATCAGTTTGCGTTACTCGGAAACGCTCTGCCGCTGCCATGGGCCACGGTGGACGTCTGGATCTGATTAAGCTCTGCCGGTGTTCCTCTCTTTATCGAATTGGAAGGACACATTTCCCCATAACGCTGCCTATCTTCATCTGGAGGCCTCCTTCCATCCGTCGAGCCACCCATCCTGCTCAGCTAAATCTACTTTCCCCCCTAATTAATCCAAGGTAGACTTCCTCTACCTGAAGGTTTCTGCTGAGGTGCGTTCAGGTTCATGAGAGTCTAGATTATCCATGATGGACAAGGACGATGGCAAAGTCCTTTCACATGTCAAAAGTTCTTTGACATGTTTGGACTTTGTATGTCATCCATTCACAAGTTCTTACCTGACCAAACTGGTCTGTAAAACCTGTAATGAAATGCTACACTCCTTGTACATTTTATTCATTTAATTGTTCTGTATTTTTTTTTTTTTGAGAACTGAGTCTTATGTTCAAGGACTAATAATGATAAATAAACTGTGAATGACTGTCATTAGTCTGGGCTTCGGTGAAGGTGTTTTAGTGTTCCAAAATGAAAAGGTTTTTTTTTTTTCTGACAAGACTAATACTTTTGCATTCAAATTGTCAATTCTTTGGATATTCAATACAAGAAGAATACAGCCTTGACTGCTAAATAAAGAGGAATTATATGTGACAAGATTATTTGCTGAAAAAGCATACAGCAGTGAAAGATCCCTGACTAAAAAATCTCATTTGTCTTCGACGACCGTGAGGATGTACTGTTATCATGAATAATGCGGGGAAAGTGTGTGCCCATTCGTGTTTTTGTACCTGCCTGTGATGTAGGGCTGAACGAAATGCAAAAAAAAAATCATATTGCAATTATTTTGACAGATATTGCAATTGCGATATGAGTTGCATTTCATTTTCACTGAAAAAAATAAAGACATTAGAAACAGAAGAAAATAAAGATGATGATGATATGCCTTTTTGCTGGGGTCTGTACCAAACAAGCATGTTTCCTTACATCTGGAGAATAGGATTTCTAGGCCGGGGCATCTCTGTATCTCCACACTGCTTCATTTATAATAGAATGTTGTATTGGATATTGCACTTGGCCATATTGCGATTTCGATAATATTTCGATTAATTGTTCAGCCCTACTTTGATGTAGCTTCGATTTTGCAAAACACACCTGAAGGCCTCGATGATGTAGGAGGTGACAGCCGCTCCTCCCTCGTGGGCGTTGGGTTGCCAGGTCAGAGAGACGCTGTTCTTGGACACATCCGTCACTATGGGTTTGTGCGGTGGACCCGGCAACTGGAAGGGCTCTGTGGCCTGAGCTACTGATGGGTCTGCACTCTCTGGGTGGCGAGGGAGCAGAAGAGGACGCAAAGATGGAGGCAGGGAGGAGGAGAGAGAGGAGGAAGCGGGGAGAGAAATAAAAGCAGGGAGAGAGAGGACGAGAGTGCACAGTTGATTAAACTGCAGCATCAGCCTTCAGCATTACCGTTTCATAATGTCCTCTGTGTAATCCCGCTAAAATTGACTGAACATTTGCATCGCCGTTGCTGCAGGCCGAGTTCCTCACTTCTAACAGACTTCACAACTTTGGTTTTCACGACAACTTTTAGATCTTAACTAACCATTACAACGCTAATAGTCACATAACAAACTAAGGTGTCATCAGAGCAGCTTGTTAACTTGTTACTCCTTCATTTAATGCCACTAATGAAATCTCTGTAGCTTGAAATATCTGATGTACTAATGCCTGATGGGTTGTGGAGAAAATAAAAAGGGCAGAGCCTCACAAAGCAGCACTGTGATTCAACTGACATTGTGCTTTGAGCTGCAGAGATAACGATATCTCACCATTACATCCTGAATGAGGGCATTAGCATGTTTAACCTTTATTTATCTATTTTATATTGAATTGCATTTAGATCTGCAGTCTGCCCAGTGTTTTTTTTAAATTAGACTCAGTTACTTGTTTCATTTGAGCAATACAGTGGTCACAAGGAACACTACCTTGTTACTTGGACTTTTAAAACATAAATCACACATTAAAACACTTTAATCTATAACTGATAATTCCACTGCTGTTAATTAAAAAAGTGAAAGTGTTACACAGTGACTTTTTTTGCAAAGTTACCCAAATGAATAATAGAGCAGAAATAGAAGAGTGATAATCAGGATTACTGTTTTTAGACACATGCATAAAAGGGTTTTCTTTGTGTTGTTATTCGGTGCCACTTCATAGAGTTGTCATTTGCATGCACTCACAGAGACAATTTACCTTTGACTGTGAGCACTCCACTCCAACTCGTCTCTCCACTGGAGCTGGAAGCCAGGCAGGTGTAAACCCCAGAGTCCGTTTCCTGGCAACAGTAAAATGTGTATCATTAGTTTAGCGTGTGTGTGTGTGTGTGTGTGTGTGCGTGTGTGTGAGACTGTGATACTATGTTAATGTACCCATTACCAGTGATTGAGACTAAATGTCATATCTCTCAAACCAGAATGTTTGTACTGAATACTGAGCAGGGGGGGACGTTGGAACAGAGCAGAGAACTGTTGTTCACACAAAGCTGACCAGGTGACTCTTTCAACTTTCACATCAAAGTACGATTGGTCTTTTAGTATCAGTGTATAGCAGCATGTAGCTCCCAGAGACAGAGCCCAACGCGTCGTACTCTGAAAACCACGCCCACCAGAGGGGAAAACAGCAGTGATGGCATAACCAGTTCATTTTAGTGACTTAGTTCCTTAAATCTCGTTCAGTAAAACAGACTATGTAGCTGTCACGTGAAAAATGAAGGACTTACTTGAAGACCCAGTCGAGTGGTAAACTACTCATTTCTGTCCAATACTGAGCCTGTGTAGCTGTCACGTGAAAAATGAACGAAAGACTAATGAACGAACGACCCAAACCAGTCAGCTGTCACGTGAGAAAAACAAAACTCATGCATTATTATTGTTGCGCAGGCGCGGCCAAAATGAACAAATGACTCTCTGACTCATTACTACTAGTTCATATCAAAGAGTAGTTCAAATGAACGATTCGCTCATGGTCGACACATCACTAGAAAACAGTCGGTGCAACAATATTGTCAGTCTATCTCAGTGTCCCTTCTCAAGCTAAGTTACTGTAGTTAGCTAAGGCACTTAACA
This sequence comes from Macquaria australasica, assembly GCA_005408345.1. NCBI lineage: Eukaryota > Metazoa > Chordata > Actinopteri > Centrarchiformes > Percichthyidae > Macquaria > Macquaria australasica. Next base: position 1,507,708 of record SEMN01000060.1, on the reverse strand, counting down.
TAATACTGCGTAGCTTTCTGATTTAGCCACATTCCACTACACAAGTTGCATACTGTCAAAATGCTTTAGCTTAACTTACAGCTATATAGTTAACCTAAAACTGACATTTGGATATTTGACTGAGCAGTGACAAAATGCTTGCTGCACATGTAGACATACTGAGCGTCAGGATCCCACAGTGTTCCCGTTCTTCCTGCTGATGCCTCACGTCTGGATCCACTTTTGTCTTCTTAAAGACTCAGTTTTTGGGTTCGGCAGCTTATAAAAACTTACTTCTGGGTTCTGTTCTGTTGGTAGTGCATCCCACCACACAGCAGCTTTTAGCCATGTTTCTGTTGTTTGCCAGCAGACCGAAGTTACAAGGAGGCACCTTCACGCAATACAAAGTCAATGGAGAGCGATGAACTGTTTTCTGTGCTCTGTCTCTATTTGTGCCAATATGTTTAAAAAGTACATCTGTCAACAGCCATCGCCTTTTGTCTTTCTGTCTTTTTTGTATAGTTATAGCATCATGATGAGGTCATGGAAGACACCTCTGCAGGCAGGGATGATCAAATGAGTATCGAAGATGGAAACTAAACACATATTGCTGACATTAGAAACAGAGTTACTGATGCATGCTGAGATGTAATAACATAAAAGATGAACATTTTAGTCGTATGACAGGTAAGTAAGTAAGACAGGTATGACAAGGCACATGGAGCCTCGTGGTAATGCAATGGGTTTAATTTGCACAACTAGGATGTGAAGTGATTCATTAGTAAGTGATTTTTAAGTAAAGTGCAGCATTCAGCCAATAAATTGGATATGTTAAACTAAATTTGTTCATCATTATTCTTTCATAGTAAAAAAAAACTCTTGGGCATCAATTATTGGTAATTGCGTATGAATATTTGCATTCTAATTAAGCATACCTTTACATAAGATCTGCTTTAATTAACTGCTTCTACTTTGGACATTTTGTCAATTGTAGTTTTTTCATAAATGATGCATTCTCAGTGGACCTATTTGAAGTGAAAGCTAAAGTCAAGCTGGTGGCTTTTATGTTCCTCGTCTGATTCCTACACGGCAGAGGAGAAGAGTTAAAGGACGGATCAAAGGATAGAATTTTAATGACCAGCTAGAGGTCTAGAAATTTCTGAGGCCCCAGTCTTTATACTCAACAGCTACTTAGCATTCTGGGCAGGCTATGAGCAGATGTAATTAAGGTGTGTGATAAATGTGCCTGTGTGTGTGTGTGTGCGTGTGTGTGCGCGCACATGTGAATGCTGGCTATTACATTTTTGGGAAGGCAAGCCAAAAGCTAGACGGGCTGTGAAATTGCTTACAACAGAGGGAGATGTTGGGGGTCTCTACACTGGGGAATCTCTCAATGTGACACAGAGGTGGTAACAACTCGCAGGAGCAGTGACTGTGAACATGTTTCTGTTGCTTTAGCTTGGTTGCTCCAGGTCATTCTTTTTGTCTTTCTTTGTTTTTGTCTTTGTTTCTGTCTTTTTTCTCTCTCTTTCCTTTTCATTTTCAAGAGGTCATTCAGAAAGACAACATGGTCTCATGGTCATCACAGCGGAAGATAAAATGACTGTTAAATCAAAATATATAAACAGCTGTGCAGTGCTTTGGTGTGTGATAAGCCTTCAAACTCATCTGTTACTCCAAATGGACTTTATGAATTGTATTTCATCATCTCACCGTTACCCGAAACAATACGCCACCACCAAACCCCCTTGAATTTTTTACAAAAAAGGGCTGTTTTCAGTCTGATGCCAACTGACATGACAAGAATACACCAGCAAAAAAGACAACTGCTATTCAATGAACAAGCAGATTTCAAAATATATATTTAAAAAATCAGTTGTTGTTTTATGAACAGGGAAATAGATTTAACTAACGTTAAATGTTTGGTAGGCCTCAAAGACACACATAACGTGTTTTTGTGAGAAACTGTGAACATACTGTAGCTGTTCATTTACTAGAAAACTTACCTTTAACCTTACATGGTTTACTTCTGTGGTGTTGTAGGACAATGTTTCGATGGGTGTGCCCTTGTATTATTAACCAGCTCTCGCACAAGGACAACAGGTCTGGGATAACAAATTTCTGCCGAGTGCAAAGGCCAGTAGTATATATCAACTACCGGTGGTTTTAATGCAACATTAAATAATAATAATACAACTTTGTTTATATAACGCCTTTCATACAGGGGGTGTAGCTCAAAGTGCTTTACAATAAAATGAATAAAAAGTGCAGATACTGCACGATAAAACCAAGCAATCAAATGAATAACATACAAAGGAGGCAGCAAATAGCAAGAACAGGTATGCTTAGAACAATAGAATATGTGAAAGATAGAAATAAAACAAAGGAAGAGTGACAGTGGCAGTGCTGAATACATAAGTTTCAGATGTGGTTTAAAAATGTTCTCTTCTAGCCTTGGGCTGGGAAATCCATAGTTTTGGTGCATAGTTAAAAAAGGCTGATTAAAGGGAGCAGTGCACCAGTAAAACAGGCAGCAAAGAAGCAAAAGACAACAATAGGTGTGAACAATGCAGGTTTCCAAACATTCACAAATAAAGGCTTTGCAAATGTTTTATGAGGACTGAAATGCATTCAGTCAGCATTCAAAGCAGTTTGCTAAGGTCTTCAGGACACACACACAATGTGTTTTGGTGAGAAAATAGCCAAGTTTGTTTACAATCTACACTCCACAGAGTAGGTGTAAAACTAGATACATTATAGTGACACTAGAGTGTCAGATACCTTGGCTCCATTTATAGTACATTGTGAGGGCAAAAGGACTGTTTGTATGTTAATTTTAACTGCACCTGTGAGGGCTGATGGCTCTCTTAATAGTTCTCCTGTTGCACTCGTGTGTGTGTGTGTGTGTGTGTGTGTGGTTGTACAGGTGTGTGTTGGAGTGTTATGGGGAATTTTAACTAGTTTTCCATCTGTTTTGCTGCAAGATGTTTCAGTCTTCTGTAGTTCATCAATTTACATGCAGACCCAATCCACCGCAAACACAATCAGCCTTCCCTTATTCACTTATTCTGCGAACACAGCCCACATTACTTCCATTGAAAACCTTATACATTATGCAGAGGATGTGCAAGGCAGAGCCTATCATGACTAATGCCTCGCTGAGCGGTGTGCACGTACTCTGCCATTCTCCTCTCCTGCATCTGGGCCGGCTCATCAGTAACGCTGACAGAGGAATTACTCAAGCCTAAGTGGCTTGTCAGAGCGTCCTACAGGACACCGGACAGGTGACTCTCCATCCTACACAACATACCTGGCTGCTCCTCCTCTCTTTCTATAGGCCCTGACCTTGAGTTGACCTCTGGGCCGGCTCATGGTGCGTCTGTCTGAGGGGCTAAAAAGCGGGTCCCCAGATGGTGGCGTTTGATCGGTGGATGGGGAATCGGCACGGAGGGCATGTGGGATAGTCACCTGACTATTAATCAAGGCCGGCAGCTCTTGGGCGCCGAGCGAAACAGATTGCTGAAAAATGGATGAGGCGAGAGGAAAAGAGGAGAACAGGGGGGAGGGAGGCAGGAGAGAGGAGTTCCAAACTTAAAGAGGGAATTGGAGTATATTTATTTATTTATTATGGTTTGATTACATCTTTTTCATTTGGGATATTTCTGAACTAGACTTCCCAGAAATAATCTGCTAGTCAAACAGTGGTGTGAACTTTGGTATCTTTTTCCTTTTTTTTGTCCACCACCTGCTAACTACCAAGTTAGCATGGCTATCAACCGTCTGCACAATAGCGCACAGAAGGTCAATAATGATGTCAGATCCTTATTTGGGAGGGTGCAGAAGGGAAATGTGATTACCTACTATAACACGTGTACACTGGGATTTAAAGTCAATGCATGAACTCGATTTCCTGCTTTAACCTAATTACTCACAGTAATCTGTTTCTTTTTGTCCCTCTCCCGTCCTTTCTTTACCTTACCATACCCGCACACACCCCCTACCCCACACCCACATCAACAGTTTAGCAGAATGGCAGCACAAACCTCTCTTTAACCCCCCCCCCCCCCAAAAAAAAAAAAAAACAGCACACACACACACACACACACACACACACACTTCCCGTCTGTCCAGGGCGTCTTGGCACCGGTGAGGGACAGCGGTAGTGTGTGTCTGGCAGAGATCCCAGGGTAATGGCACCTCCTCATTGCCAGGGTACGAGGAACAAACAGACCATCTGTCCCCCTCCAGGGGCCTAGATGAAATCGACTCATTTATACTGATTATTTCAGGGTTAAATGTGTTTTATGAATGCTGATTTCATTTTTGTTTTACTATCATGTAAAAGGTTGCGCTCAATGTTTTGTGTTTAATGTGTTTCACACTCTCTTTTGATTTGAACTTTGGAGTTTATTCATAGCAGAGGTCACATAAAGGCCTGGTCAGAAATTTTTAAAATTATGAATGTGATAGATTTTAAATCTAACATCTTAGGGAAAATGAAAACTTTTTACTTATGAGAATTTGGGAAAAGCCTTATTTCATCATTCTCCTTTTTGTCATTTTGGACAATAGCCAGGCTGACATTGGTATCATTAGATAAGATAATGAAATCACTATTTAAGAAATTAGTGTCTACATCTACTTGTGATACTCTAGTGGTATCTACTTTTTCTTGGTAATGACGGGAATACATGTAGTCTCCTACCAATTTTCAGTTTTTTACAACTCGATTCTTATTTTCGTAGCTTTGCCACCAGTTGTAAACGGTCTGTAAACTGTGATGGGTGTTTACAGTTTGGGTACATTGAGTTTTTCTCTTCCACAAAGTTTGGCTAACCTGGAGGTTTTAAACATCTGCCTGATTGTCTGACTGCTCCTGTTTTTTGACTCACTGGACTTTTTAGCAATGTTGCCATGCTCCCAGATCTCAGCAATTCACTCAGTGCATACAATATGATAATTGAGACAATGGCCAAAACTACAAAAGTAAGATCCAAGTTGTGATTAACATTTCAAGACAAAAACACAAACATCTTTAAAGTCTGCAAGCAGCGTGGCTCTTGGGATGGTTGGTTGATCCACCACTTTTGACGGAAATATCTCAGCATCTATTGGATGGATTGCTATTACATTTTGTACAGACATTCATGGTGCCCAAATAATGTAGTAATGACTTTGATGATCTCCTGACTTTTCATCTAGAACTACTGGCAGGTTGACATTTGTGGTTTTGAGTGAAATGCCTCAATTACTATTGGAAGGACTGACATGAAACTTAGTAGAAATACTGTATGTTCCCCATTGGATGAATTGTAATCACTTTGATGATCCCTTAACTTTGGCTCAGCATGATCATCAGGGAAAACTTTGAATTTGTCCAGTACTTTGGTTTATAGCCAAATACCTACAAAACTAATGACAATCCCATCAGCCTCAATTGGACTTATGTGTTTAGTGCTAATTAGCAATTGTTAATGTTAATTGTTGTTAGTTAATATGCTAACTTAACTAAGATGTTGAACATGGTAACATTATACCTGCTTAACATGAGCATGTTAGCATTTTCATTGTGAGCATGTTAGCATGTGAGATTTAGCTCAAAGAACCATTGTGCCTAAGTACAGCCTCACAGAGTCGTTGTCACGGCTGTAGACTCTTTGTCCTGTTTTCTACCATCATTACAGCTTATGGAAGCAAATGGAGAGAAACAGTCTATCTGAAATGCAATACAACTGCAGTGTTTCAGCTTAACTGTGGGCCTTGATTCTTTGTTTTAGTGATGGAATCAAGTGTCCAATTTCTGCCCATCACTAACAAGCCAGAAACTACAGTGTATGGAACAACATCTCAGATGAAACAAAGAAATTAAGTAATTTTGTGATCTCTGAAATCCACAGCCATAAATACCATTTATTTATGTGTTTGCTGCAAAACAATAAAAAGCAAATACACCACCATCACTTAGGGCACTGTGTAGAATCGGATCAAACGGAACCAAAGTCTACAGAGAACTTCAACACTGTGTTTGACAGCTTTAAATGGGTTCCAAAGCATGAGCACTTCCAAGTTCGTGCTCTCAGCTGTCAAGTCACTCCCTTTTATTCCCACATGACATGAATGCAGCATAAAATGTACTTTAGGCTTCTGACTCTGGAATATTTCTCCTTCCATCTCCTCCTCTCACTCAGCCTCCTGCTCCTCCATCTCTATTTCTCATTCATCCAGTCCTCACTCGCAGTGATGAATTGAGGATTTAATTACAAGTCTCAGCGATCGTTAATCATTGAGAACCCACAATCAATTAATGTGTGAGCCTCCTCGACTCTCGCAGAGGCTGCGGTGACCTCAGGTGCAGCTTCATACCCAGGAGGGGATTCTGGGCAAAAAGGATTTCATTAGCATGGAGTAAGACAGTGCTAAGGACTGCTAATGGCCTCGCACACTCATTATCATGGTGATCACGCCTCACAGATGCGGTTTTGCTACATTCCCCACCTCTTCTCCTCCCATAAAAACTCATCATTTGAGTCAACTGTAAAAATGTCCTCTGTTTAAGTGCTTCATACTTTCCCTGTAATTAAAGCTGGTGTTTTATCATGTGGAATATGTTTATCTTGCGTGAACTGCGTTGTGTTGGATGTGCAAATGGTGATACATGTAGATTGTGAATACATTTTAATGAGTTTACTGGAAGGTGTAGTGAGATGGAATGAGAAGTAATAAATATACAATGAAATAAACTTAGTTGAAGGTCATCACAGAAAAGCTTTGAATTTAAAAAGCAAATAAAACCTTTTTCATTTGCTGTTTCATTAGTCTGGGAATATACTTTGTTTGCAGTTTGTTTGTTTTAGTGGAAGTCTTTTATTCAATACCTGGAGGTTGGTGATTTGGAAGGTGCCATTTTCCATCAAGCTGATTCGACCATCGTTTCCCAGGATCCTTTGGCCATCTTTCTCCCATTGGATGCTGGGGATGGGGTTGCCCATGATGTGGCAGTGTAGCTGAATGGTGGAACCAGGAGCTAAAGTGTGATTGGCTGGTCCCTGGCGGATGATGGGCGGGACGTGGTCCGAAGGTGCTGTAGGGACAAAGTCAGATGGTTTGAGATACAAGGCCATAACTGAACTCCCCTCATGTCATTAGAGGATTCAAATTACTTTTTGACTTAAACCTCATGTTCCTTATGTTCTGATAAAATTTCAGATGTGATCAAAATCTAATTCACTGTAGAGCTACAGTATGTAGAGTAACACACAGTGTGATGGGAGTGCTGTTTGACCATATTTGAGAAACTCAAAATCATCCAAAACATGTCCTTTTCAACACAATAATACACTGCAATCAGACACACATTCATTATCTAACTACCCATGGCCCAAAATGTGATGATCATCAAGTACTCTCACAGTCAACTTCATGGTGGTATTTAATGTTTTTTTTGAAAACATTTTCCTCTAAAACAAAACTCCGACCTCCATGAATCACCACCTTAACGTGGTGGAGGGGTTTGTGTGCCCCTGTGACCCTGGGAGCTGTGTTGTCCGGGGCACTGGCCCCTGGTAGGGTCTCCCAAGGCAAATTGGTCCCAGGGGAGGGGACAGACTAAGAGCGATTCACAAACCCCTGATGAGTCGGACCATGCAGAGCTGGAGCACCTCGCCCGGAGGAGGGATACCGGGGCCCCACCCTGAAGCCAGGGGAGCACGATGGCGAGCGTCTGGTGGCCGGGCCTTCACAGCCCGAAAAACCGACATGAAGCCGCCACCCTGTGGGCCCACCACCTGCAGGGATAGGCATCGGGGTCGGGTGCAGTGTAAGCCGGGCGGCAGGCAAGGGCAGAGACCTGGGCGTGCCGACCTTCGGCGTCGCAGACTGGTTTTAGGGACGTGGAACGTCAGCTCTCTGGCGGGGAAAGAGCCGGAGCTGGTGCAGGAGGTGGAGCGGTACCAGCTAGATATAGTTGGGCTCACCTCTACGCATAGCTCAGGATCTGGAACCAAACTCCTGGAGAGGGGCTGGACTCTCTTCTTTTCCGGAGTTGCCCAGGATGAAAGGCGCCGGGCGGGTGTGGGATACTCACGAGTCCCCGGCTGAGCGCCGCTGTGTTGGAGTTTTCCCCGGGGAACGAGAGGGTCGCCTCGATGCGACTGAAAGTTGCTGAGAGGAAGGCTCTGACTGTTGTTTGTGCTTATGCACCAAACAGCAGTTCAGAGTACCCGGCCTTCTTGGAGTTCCTGGGTGGCGTCCTGGAAGGGATACCACCTGGAGACTCCATAGTTCTGCTGGGAGACTTCAACGCCCATGTGGGCAATGATGGTGAAACCTGGAGGGGGGTGATTGGGAGGAATGGCCTCCCCGATCTGAACCCGAGTGGTGCTTTGTTGTTGGACTTCTGTGCTAGCCATGGACTGGCCATAACAAACACCATGTTTGAGCATAGGGTGGTTCATAAGTGTACTTGGTACCAGAACACCTTAGACCGCAGGTCGATGATCGACTTTGTGGTTGTATCGTCAGATCTGCGGCCGTATGTCTTGGACACTCGGGTGAAGAGAGGGGCAGAGCTGTCAACTGATCACCACTTGGTGGTGAGTTGGATAAGATGGCAGGGACGGCTGCCGGACAGACCTGGCAAACCTAAACGTGTAGTGAGGGTGAACTGGGAACGTCTGGCGGAGGGCCCTGTCTGCGAGATCTTCAACTCCCACCTCCGGAAGAACTTCTCGCGCATCCCGGGGGAGGTTGGGGACATGGAAACAGAGTGGGCCATGTTCAAAGCCTCCATTGCTGAGGCGGCCGCTAGGAGCTGTGGTCAGAAGGTCGTCGGTGCCTGTCGAGGCGGCAACCTTAGAACCCGCTGGTGGACACCGGCGGTGAAGGAAGCCGTTAAGCTGAAGAAGGAGGCTTTTCGGGCTTGGCTAGCCCAGAGGTCTCCTGAAGCAGCGGACAGGTACCGGGAGGCCAGAAGGATGGCGGCCTCGTGGTCACCAAAGCAAAAACCTGGGTGTGGGAGGAGTTTGGGGAGGCTATGGAGAAGGACTTTGGCCTCAAGGAAGTTCTGGCAAACCGTTAGACGACTCAGGAAGGGAAAGCGGGGCTTGGCCCAGGCCGTGTTCGGCAGGGGAGGAGAGCTGCTATCCCGGACTGGGGATGTTGTCGAGCGGTGGAAAGAGCACTTTGAGGATCTCCTCAACCCGACCAACATGTCCTCAGTGGAGGAGGCAGAGTTTGAAGACTCGGGGGAAGACTCACCTATATCCCTAGCAGAAGTCTCCAAGGTAGTCAAAGAGCTTCTTGGTGGCAAGGCGCCAGGGGTGGATGAGATTCGCCCTGAGATGCTGAAGGCTCTGGACATTGTTGGGCTGTCTTGGCTGACACGTCTCTTCAGTGTCGCATGGAGGTCGGGGACAGTGCCTGTGGAGTGGCAGACCGGGGTGGTGGTTCCCGTCTTCAAAAAGGGGGACTGGAGGGTGTGCTCCAATTACCGTGGTATCACACTGCTCAGCCTCCCCAGGAAAGTTTATTCCAGGGTGCTGGAAAGGAGACTACGACCGATTGTCGAACCTCGGATCCAGGAGGAGCAATGTGGATTCCGTCCTGGCCATGGCACAGTGGACCAGCTCTTTACTCTTGCAGGGCTGCTGGGGGGTTCATGGGAGTTTGCCCATCCAGTCTACATGTGTTTTGTCGACTTGGAGAAGGCTTTCGACCGTGTCCCCCGGGGGGTCCTGTGGGGGGTACTGCGGGACTATGGGGTACCGGGGTCGCTGCTACAAGCCATCCAGTCCCTATATAACCGAAGTGATATAACACGTTCCAAGTGGGTGTTGGACTTCGCCAGGGCTGCCCCTTGTCACCAATTCTGTTTGTGATATTCATGGACAGGATTTCAAGGCGCAGCTGGTGGGAGGAGAGTGTCCGGTTTGGTGGTCTCAGAATAGCATCTCTGCTCTTTGCGGACGATGTGGTTCTGTTGGCTTCATCGGGCTGTGACCTTCAGCATGCACTGGGGCGGTTTGCAGCGAGTGTGAAGCGGCTGGGATGAGAGTCAGCACCTCCAAGTCCGAGGCCATGGTTCTCAGCCGGAAAACGGTGGACTGCCCCCTTTGGGTTGGAGGTGAGTTACTGCCCCAGACGGGGGAGTTCAAGTATCTCGGGGTCTTGTTCACGAGTGATGGTAAGATGGAGCGTGAGATGGACAGGCGGATCGGTGCAGCATCAGCAGTAATGCGGGCGTTGTACCGGACCGTGGTGGTGAAGAGGGAGCTGAGCCGGAAGGCAAAGCTTTCGATTTACCAGTCGATCTACGTTCCAACCCTCACCTATGGTCATGAGCTTTGGGTAGTGACCGAAAGAATGAGATCACGGATACAAGCAGCCGAAATGAGTTTCCTCCGCAGGGTGGCTGGGCTCACCCTTAGAGATAGGGAAAGGAGCTCTGACATCCGGAGGGAGCTCGGAGTAGAGCCGCTGCTCCTTTGCATCGAAAGGAGTCAGTTGAGGTGGTTCGGGCATCTGATTAGGATGCCTCCTGGACACCTCCCTTTGGAGGTTTTCCGGGCACGTCCAACTGGTAGGAGGCCCCGGGGAAGACCCAGAACACGCTGGAGGGATTATATATCTCATCTGGCCTGGGAACGCCTTGGGGTCCCCCAGGAGGAGCTGGAAAGCATTGCCGAGGAGAGGGATGTCTGGACAACCCTGCTTAACCTGCTGCCACCACGACCCAGCCCCAGATAAGCGGAAGAAAATGGATGGATGGACAAAACTCTCCTCTGAGATTGTACAGACATTTTGGCTTATACAAGATCCCCAACATCCTGTCCAGTATTTTCCACTCTCACTATCCATCACAACAAGAAAAAGCTACAGGGCTTATAACAATGCGCTCAACTGTTCGGAAACCAAATTGAATCATGCAATCACAGGCTAAATGGAAATATTACATCTCATCTGCTGCTTCAAATCCATTACATGTTAAACTATTAGGCTTGGTTGATATGTTTGATGTGTTTTTGGGAAGTTTTCAATTACTGGTAATGTTTCTGTTTTGTAATCACTGTCCAGGAAGCCATATTTACAGAGAAAGACACACTAAAGTCAGCTGTTTGCTCTTTGGGTTGCAAATCTTCATGTTTGCCTGTAAAGTCACAGCCTGCCCTGCCATGTGAAATGTAAAATGTCACATCCACTCCCAGAGGCTCTGAAGTCCACCGCTCCCTGCTCCCGCCCCAGTTCAGCATGCAAATCAATGACTTGAATGAATTTTCTCAGGGAGGAATATGTTGATACAGTTGCCTTCTGTGAGAGTGGTGGACCACTTGATAAGATACTGAGTAGTACTTTGATGAATACAGTATTTAATATTTATTATACTTGAAAGTGTCTTCTATCTTTGTGTAACCATGGATTATTTGGAATATAGTCTTGGTGGATAATTGAGTGTCTTTAAACAACACATATTTCCTTTTTACTACATGCATGTGTTTGTAGGGAATCAACCCCCAGTGTCAGACAATCACAACCAGCAACCAAATTCTGTACTCCCTATCACATGTAGTCAATAAGCTATTAATGACTTCAGTACCTTGATTACTTGCTTAATAACCATTTAAATTTAAAACATCTACCGTATCTCTGCAAGTTGTATCTATTACATTTGAAATGGAATTGCAGTGAGTGTGCTAGCCAGGATAAATGAATGCTAACAGATCCTTGGCCAACACTGAGGGTGAATTTGCACTAAACTTCACTAAACACTGTGTAAAAGTTAACAGTGAGACGATAATGAGATGTTTTATTAGCTCATGGAAATGTAAAAATAAATGAATGTTGTACGCTTTGTTTACATCAGAGGCACCACTGGGCTTCACATCAGAGGACTATGGAGAAGGAATGAACACTCTGCTTGTGAACCTACGCATATTCAATAAATAAATGTCCTAAAGAGTAAGCATGCTTTCACTTGACCCTCGTGCGCCCACAGCCTTCATGACATCGTGTTGCAGCCACAGACAGTCATCACCAAGGAACTCATGGACATATACGGCTGTGCTCCATGTCTGTATGTCTGTGAGTTCAATCTTAAATGTAAACACCATATGAGTGTCGCCAACTAGCAGAGTTATGGTTAGTTTAGACAACTCAAAGAATTCCTGCACATCATAAATTGTTGTGAAAAGGAGTTGAAGACTGTTTGCTTTTTTTCCCCTGCAATGGCAACTGGCACTCACAAAGCCCTCGCCACAGGGCAAAAAATAGAACATTTCACTCACCCCACAGTTTGGCATTTGCCTACAGATGGGGAGCACACCCTCATTTGTGTTCTGTTCTGTAGAAAGCTATGATATCATCAGCTAACTGAAGCTAACTGAAAATGTGAAACGTCAACACAGGAGTTAGAGTAGATAGAGCAGAACAAAATCCCTGTTTACTCCCTGAATGGGAGGGAGGCAGGGAGGGAAGCATATGTTGCAGCAGGGTTATTTGTAAAGAACTCTCACCACCTCCCTTTTGATTAGATCAGATAAGGACTCCTTCTGTTTGCTCATTTGGGGGAAGAATATTTTAATTTCAGATGGATTTGAAGGGTTTTATATCAGTGAATGTGTGTGTGGGGGGGGGAGGTTAAATCAGCAGATTGTGAGAAATGATTAATCAGATATGAAGCTGAAAATGTTAAGTTCTATTTCATTCTTCTTGACCACCACTAACACTGGATGTTATCCGTCTCACGCATTACGTATTTAATATCAACAAAGTCACATGTGACCTGGGATGACGTAGGGTAGCCCTGCCTACATAACCCACATCATCATGAAAGATGTCCGTTATATCTTCTCACAGGAAATCTGCGAATACAGGTGGACACTAATTGAAGCTATCTAGCAGAATTTCGGGAGCAGGACCACACCTCACTTACGCCACATCCGGCGTTCCATAAATACCCACCTAACCCTCTCCTCCTCTTTCACTCTCGCATACTGTGCCCCTCCCCCCACCCAGTTTCTCTCTTCTCGTTTCTTCCTCTCTTTTCTCCTCTCCGTAGGGTCCTGAAGGGGGTCCGTCGTACCCGGGTGCTACGGCGGATTCCCCACGAAGCTTCCCCACACGACAGCATCAACGGAAGAACTTAAGCAGTTCCAGCTCACATCATAATTTTCCAATAAATCATTTAAACGTATCTTGTTGATGGTGTGGTCCTTACTAGTGAAAGGCTTAAAAAAGGAGGATAGCCGGTGACTCTTTGCTAGTAGCCCTGTAACTGCATGGTTCGAGCTACAGTTTCATTCTCCAAGGTCTGCGATTAGACAACCTCGCCTACACTCTTAGCTGTCACACCTGCCTCATGTCACAGATAGGCTAACGCAGGTGTTTTTGCCAGCTCTGCTATGCTAGCCAAGGTAAATAATCTCCCTTTGTTAGCTCTACAGTGATCTTTTCAGAGGAGCCTGTTTTCGGGTCCCATTTAAGGTTTATTGTCACTGGACTAAGTGCTTGTGCTTGCAGTGATCGGCAAGGCTTGCATCTGAATAGCTTGTGATGGCTGTTTATTTTCTGTTAGTGGTAGACAACTTCTTAGTTGATAAATAATAAATACTGTAGCTAACAATCACTGCATCTTTAATGTGATCGCTGTTTGGTGCTCTTTCAGTGACTCTTGATTTTGTGTAACCAGGTTACTGTGCACCCACATCCTGCCTGGCTGATTGTGTGTGTTTACACTCACCACTTTCCACCTCTAGCAGGGCTTTAGTCAGGATGCTGCCGGCCACACTGATGGCCTGGCAGATGTAATAGCCGGAGTCTTCAACTTGGACGTCGGTGATTGTCAGCTCGCCGCTCAGCGACACAGAGAAACGGCCAGATTGTGACGGCTCCTGGATGGGGAACAGCAAGATCTGGAGAAGAAAACATCATGCAGATTAGTCTTTTTAGTTAATTTCTTCGTGATTATTATGTACTTGATTACTTTGTAATTGATATCAATTTGACATATAGTCAGGTATAGCTTAAACATACAGGCATTCATTTTTTGTGCGTGTTCTCAGTAGGCTGAAACCCTCAAGCTACAACACAAAGGAATTTATGTCAACGCCAGACATACTGAAAGCTGTTCCACTTGCAGCTTTATTAAGACTTTCAATTTTGCAGCTGTACACAATATTAATTGATAAATGAATGTTCAAGGATGAGAGCTTTTGTTAGTTTGTGTTCACATGTTCATTTAGATAAAATACATACTTTTGGTCACTGAAAATAAAGACGCAGGAGACATGGAACAACACTGTTGGAATGCAGTGTGAAGAGAGAAAAAGAGAGCAGTAATTGACCATGGAAAGATAGATGAACTAAGGCCTGTCATTCAAATGACAGACCTTAGTTCAACTTGGCACTTTGCAAAAGAACTTGAAACTTTATCTCTTAGTGCATATGGCTGTGTGTCCTCAAACTAAGAAACGTACAACAATAAAAAAAAAAATGAAATGGAGCAACAGGGGAAAAAAGTGCATAAAAAGACATATGATGTTGAGGGATGGATGGAGGAAGAGCAACAGAGAGGATACACAGATGCAAACAGTGGTTTCCCATTTAAAGACAAGGGCTGGGTTGCTGCACAAGATCTATATTACACAACACTGCAACAAATTATTGTAGCTAAAAGCTCATTTTCAGTATTGGTTCTCAGTGTGCACTCAGCATTAAATAACAAATGGTGCATTGTGCCTGTAACTAATCTCTTTTATTACATCTATATCATGCAGACCCTCAACTGTTCCTTTTATCCAGTGAGTCACTGAATAAAAGACAGGGCACACTGATGTTACTCCAAACCCAAAACCTTCTCCAAACACAGAGCTGAACAGCTGAAATTAACCTGTTGGATGCCATTGCTCATGGGAACCTGAGCAGCATTAACTATTACCAGTCATATATAACCTTTTTACACACATAACCATTTGTTCATCTGTAGCCCGAAAGCAATTCACACCCAGCCTTGTACAAATGTTCTATCGGCTTTCACTTTCTAATGCATTACAATGTCGCCAAAAGTGTTTTTTCCCCCAACCCTGATCTTTCCTTTCCTTTTCATTTGTCAATATGAGATAACTGTATATTCCCTGGGTATTTCACTGAAAGGCAGCCACTATTCACAACATGCTACCCACATACGTCCTCTCCTCCTCCTCCTCCTCCTCTTCCTCCCTGCTTTCTCCTCTTTATCTCTCTCCTCCACTCTTGCTCTCCCTCTCCCACACACATTCTCCAGGCCTGGTCCAATCTGACTCTTCCCCCTCTAATCTGTACCTGGGAGCCATGCTTCAGGCACCCACACACTCTCATCAGGCCTTTCAGTGCATTCCAACAGCCTGCAATGCTTATCATACGCTCGCCTTTCTCACACACATACTTATGCATGCACAAACCCACACACACACACACACACACACACACACACACTTTAGAAGGCACGCAGGCCTGTGCAGACTCACGCTTTGGTGAATTATACCCTGTGTGGATGATGGGAAAATGAGGTGTGTATGGATGTGTGGTTGAGTGTGTGTGAGTCACCCTGGCACTAAACTACAGCACATAGCGGTAAATGCAGTATGTACATGTATCAGAGTGGCAGGTAAAGAAACTAGCTTAAACTAGCGTAATAACATTATACGAAGTTTCCTCTAAGGCTCTTTTTTGATTTGAGTTTTTTATGGCACGGTGGTGCCCTGTCCAGAGGGTACTCCGCCTCTCGCCCAATGTCAGCTGGGATCAGCTCCAGCCCCCCGCGACCCTCTGAGGACAAGCGCCTATAGATAATGGATTATGTTGTAGCAAAAGTTGAATTGGGTTAAATTGTTTTGCTGGACGACCATGTCCTCATTGTGATAATTCAGTGGTCCCATTGAAATGAATAAGAGCATTGTGTTTTTTCACGCTGTGCTGCTAATGTTGACCCGAACACGGCCAATTAGAGATGTGCTTGTTTATTTCAAAGTACAGTGAACAGGAAACACAACACCCTCTGGATGGATCATTTTCAACTTTCAGGGTGGATCTGAACTTGTTTTGAACTGCATTTTTGTACAACGCACTCTGGGCTTAAAATAATTTCCAAGGAATTCATTTGGAAAACTGCTACAGTATAAAATCAACCCATTCATACTGTTAACACACTTTTAAAATTACAGTCTGTGTTTGATCAGTTTGTACATTTCTTTCAGCTCTTTCATTTCACTTTTTAGTCTGCACTTTATTTTTTGTCATGTTCTTTTCATTGTAGAACCAGTTAAACATGGGTGTCTGCTAATATGTTTCTTTGCTGCTTTAAGGAATAGTTTCCAAATGAATTTCCATGTTGTTGTTTTTTATGTGACTATGTGTTAACTATTCTATACTACCATTTTGGCCAGGTCTCTTTTGTAAAAGAGATGATATATCTCAAGAGACTTCCTGGGTAAGTAAAATCAATGAATAACTAATAAGTATTTCAGTGTAAGCGTCATTAAACAGGTGAACCTTTGAAACTTTGAAGAGTAGCATTTCCCAACACTGAAAAGGAATACCTTTGCAAAGAAAGCTGTTTAAAAATATACAGAATGTTTGTATCATGGTCATATTTAAACAGAGACAGAGAGCCCTTGGAAATATGTATCTTTGAGCTGGTTGAGTACGGTCCAATATGAAAATCAACAAAGACCTCAACAGTGTTCATAAATACAAACTGTATTTTTTTTTGTTCCAAGTAAGTTCTCCAGTCTCCAAAACTGCCATTAAAGGGAAACTCCGATATTTTTTTATTTTTGTTTAACCAGAAACAGAAAGTCTCGCTCAAGGAAAAGTCTCGCTCTGAAATCTCGTGAGAGAGTTGTTGCGGGAAGACAAAGGATCTTACTCTTTAACAAAACGGTCTGTTTCTGTACGGATCCTTTCCATGATGTTGTCAGACACTTCGAATAACAGTCTGAGCCTGTCAGTGGCAAAAACAAGCACTTTTAGTGGACAGACTTTTCACAGGTGCAATTGCCCCAAAGGATTACATTGCAGTCACTGCAGTCCTTTTGTGGCTGCTGGTGGAGGCGATCTATTGGACCAATTTCAAAACTTTGGGTAAGTATTAGTCATTTAGACTTAAAAATGTGTAAAAATAGGGCCCAGGTTTAAAAATACCGGAGTTTGCCTTTAAGGAAACTTTCACTCCACTGCACTCTGGAAAAACACAACTGGAAACAACTGACAACCACCAATAAAAAGTTGCACAATGCATATATACAGTATATTCCTGTGATGTGGCCCATTTGTAAAATTACCCAATTTCCCATGGCTTTACTATTTTAACTCCTATTTATGTGATAGTACAGAAACTTCTATCACCAGTGGGAGCATTGTTAACCACTAGCCCTCCCTGCCACTCAAACACCGTTCTCCAATCCACTTACTGTCAGACACAAATTGACCATGAAATCCTGATGGATGCCCCAGAGGGCAGGAGCGGTGTCATCCTCTATGAAATAGAAGGAGTTTCAGAGCTGACTTTAATGTCACAGGATTTTTATTTTTTTTTACCTGGCTTCCTTCTTTTTGCCAAAAGACAGCTGGCGGAGGGTTTCCTTTGGTGCCACAGAGGAAGGTTACAGTGCGACCAGGAGCTGTGATCTGGTCCCGCGGCCGAACCACAATCTGAGGGGGCACTGCAACACAGAGAATAGAGAGAATTGGTTATCAAGGCACAATAGAAATGTAACCATTGCGTTTCATTCTTTGTTTGTGTGTGTGTGTGTGTGTGTGTGTGTGGTCAGTGTGTGTTGAGTGGGCTTAATACAGTGAGAATGTGGCAGCAGTGTCATCGAGTGCACTAAGTCGTGACAGGCCACCAGTGATGACAACAGCTCATAACTGTATACTCTCTCACTCAAGATCTCCCTGTCTCTTTATCTCTCTCTCACACTCACACACACAAAGTCAGAGGCACACAATCACATGTACAAACACCTGTATTGACTGTGAGTAAGCATAATTGATTGATAATTTATGTTTGCTTTAGATCAGCTGCTTGCAGACCGTGAGGTATCAGCGTTCGCCTGACTGTCTCAACACTTTCAGTAAAGGCCAAAGTGGGACAAACTGTAATATGAATATAAAGGGTTTTGATGTAGAGGCAACTAAGTCAAGAAATGTTTCTCTACCAAGCACAGTGAATTAACATTTTTCAATTAACATAGCTAATAAACAGTTAATTTAGGAGAATGTAAGTCAGCAGCCTTGTGGCAGCTGATAAATCTACCAGCTGAGGGGGGAAAAAAAGCCAGAACATACCCACACAGAGAGTCATGGCGGTGAATTCTTAGTTAAAAAATGACTCATGGTGGCAAATTGTCATCACTGATGATTTAAAACAAGTCATAACTTTGTGAATTACTTCACACAAGGCTCCCAATTGATACAACTCTGCAGAAATAAAGCAATAACGAAAGTTTAAGCTTCTCTTTTGCTATAAAATTAGCATTGTAGTTTCCAAAGCCTGAGCAGTGTTGGCTTATTGCTTCCACTCTTAGGGTTGTACAGACTCGGGAACATTACCTGCATTTCAACCAGGAGGAACCAGGGACTAAAATTTAGTTCCTCCAGACAGTTTCAGGTGGCAAAGAAGAGGTAGAACGTTTCAACACTTCAGGAACCATGGGGGCAGGGTTTGCAGGGCTGAACTGATTGGTCAAACACAAACTAACAGCTGCTTCAACTTGTGTACAGCTTAATTCACAAAGCAGGTACTCTAGCATCAATATTAGAACAAGGACTGAACATTTTTTGTAATGTTTATTAAAGTTAAAAAGAATGTCGTTTCCTGACTAGCTTAAAAAAAGAGCAAGATGGAGCACCTTGGTAGCCGAATGGTTACTGTGCATGCCGCTTATCTGCAATGTTGCCGGTTTGATTCCAGCCAGTGACCTTTGTGGCAAGAGAAACAAAGCTTAATTTGCTCATTTTCTAATAGTGGATATGCACTTAACAGAAATAAGTAAGCAATAAACACTCTGCAAGTCTATCTGGATTTTTCGCCTCCTCTTCTGCATGTCTCCTTCGCATCCATTCATTACATTTATTGGAGTCACGCAACAGTAAACACAAAGAACAACATGATGACTGTGTGTTGTGGTTTCCTTTTGTGTGAAAATTTGTGCTTCAATCACCACAGTCATTTTTTAGCCATTATCAAACTAACTTCACTTATTTTCATAGGTCATCAGATGCAAACAGGAATGCGCAAAGGGGACTTTTAGTTCCTGGTTTAATTCCTGAGTTTAGTTCCTGTGGCTCCTTAGTACCTGGAACTATTAGGCCAAAAAGCGGCTATTTGCCTCTACCAGGATGGGGCTACAAAATAGATCCTCTGTGACCTTGATTTGTTTGGCTTTGATTGATTAAGCCTGCTATAGATGCTTATTGGTTAAGCTATAGGCCATGATAATCAATTCACTATGTCTGAGGGTAGAGCCTATCAAAAAGGCCAGGCCAGAACCCACAGGAGCCTAAATTCAGGTTTGTGGGTCACCTTTCTGATCCCAGGCACCAGGCTAATCAGAAGTCTTGTGTGTCTTCACACACACACACACACACACACACACACACATGCACCTCTTTGATTTCTATTGATTCTGTAGCAAGTGACAGGCCTTCCTCCACAGAGGGGGGTGTGAATGCATAATGATGCCCTCCACCAGTCCTAATTGATTTCCCATCTTCCCACCTGATCTCCTGCTTCTCTTTCATTCTCTGTCTCAATTAGCATTGAGAGAAACCGAGAGAAAGAGAGAGACAAGGAGGTGGAGAACCTTCCTAAAGAATAGAAAGACAAGCAACAGAAACACTAAACAGTCGCAGTGAAAGTGACTGTGAAAGTCACTGTGGAAGAATAAATAGATATGTTTCCATCTACATTTTCTTATGTGAAATTTAAATTTGGACACCTAAGACACCAAAATCTCTGAACAATGAAAAGTCACAATGCACCTTGACGTAGAGGCTCCAAGGTTTCTTACATACAGTGCAATGTTGTTGTGTGCCCTCCTGCCAATATACCATAATTAATATAAATATACAATAATTTGCCTTTTCTTCAAATTTGTACATTTTTTCCAAAAACAAAAATCCAACCACACCAAGCTGCATAACTGTGGCTCACAGACACTGCCCCCTAAAGTCTGGGTCCTTTTCCTTTCAGTTTGCAGGGTCCCTCTGTTGCAGGGTTCAAACACAACATAGCTTTGCTTCAATTTGTCAACCCAAAGCAATTACACTTTCAGAAATGCTTGCTGACATTAGTTACCTCAGATAAGGCCAAATTCTCTTAGTTTTTGTTGAAAGGGTTAGACTTAGATTGAGTGCTAAAATGAGGAGAAAACAGCTTGGAAACCAAGATAAACAGAGAAAAGTTGGAGGGTCGAGTCAGAAAAACAGACCAGCACTTAAAGCAGATGAGAGTGAAGAGCTGAAATTTTCTGACATGAAATGTTGGTGCAGGGTCTGGATTGAGAATGTCTGACTGCCCAATCTCTAGCCTCCCTCTTTGTGACTTGCCTGCTCCCTGTAATCGCTCACCTCAGATGAGTGTGCAAGCTTAATTTCATGCCCTGCAAATTACCCTGCCATTTGCTATCCTAAAGACTGAGTCCACCACAGGTTCCCTTCACACAGCAGGAGGGGATCCATGTGACAGCGGCAGGATAAATTACAGCTAAGGGGTCCTTGGCTGAGGTGGGAAGGGTCATGTTCTGGGATCCAACACGCAGACCCCCACTAACCCTAAAGGTCAAAGCCCAAACATGCTCCCAGTGGTTTGGATGGGAACCACAAAGCGGAATATCGGCCACTGGCACGGAACCCTTGCTCTCACTTCCCAGCTACCTCAAGGACAGGCTTCCTGTCAAGACTGATGCAAGGGCTGAAATATTAAAGAAATGCAGTGTTATACCCACTTCTTATGTAATGCAACTCCATGCTTGTACACATACAGATGTGACGAACACACAGGAGAAAATGCACAGTATAAGAACACCGTGCTTAACAGGCCATTTGACAAAAACTTGTCAACACCTGAATCTTTTCTCCTCGTGCCTGACACCATGCCATAACTTTGACCCAAATACAGTGACAGCTAGGAATATGCAGGATATTAAAATGCTGTTTTTGGTGTGCTACACAGCCCTGTCTGGAGAATAACAATGTTTGATATGAGGAGGCAAGCCGGCACATTGCCTGAGGCTGTAATAAATAATTAGCAATAATGGGTGCACTCGGCGCGACACTGAGCTTTAGATTTAGGGCAGGGAGAAACATTAGCATCCTCACATGGGATGGAAACGGGAAGAAGGATTGTAACAGAGCAGCTGAAATATACATGACAAAAATCATCCAACAATGCCTGCATATCATGGAAGCTATTTGCACAGCACGTCAGTTGTACAGTAATTTAGCATTCTGGGCTGCTGGCTTTTAGGTATGACAGCTTTTGTTGTTTGAAGTGCCCTTAAAAAAGACAGTCACTGTGTCTGCGTATCAAATACCATGGCACTTTAGTTTTCCAATTTTATGAAATATATAACCGGGTCTGTAAAAATGATGGCACATCAATTGATAACTGCAGGAGGCAGTGTCAAGGAGGTAAATTGGGGAACGTCTAAATAAAGAATGAAACACTTGAGATAGAAATTCAAAGGAGCCTGGAGACTTCTTTTATATGCTGGATATTGCCAGAGCTGGAGAACACATAACAAAGCTAACACGCCAAGAGGGAGGCAAAAATAGACGAGGACTGCAAGTTAAATTTCCACAGCTTTTATGATAAGAACTGTCAGACTGAAGGAGGAAAGTCTGGCCTGAGTGTGAAGTGCTTGGTCTCTTTGAATGGTTGTGTGTGTTTCTATGAGATGAGGACCAAATGTTCCCTTACAGATGAGAAAAGTCCTGCAAAGTGAAGACTTACTTTTTAAGTTGGTTATTTAAAGTCATTAAGGGTAAGGTTAGAATAGGTGATGAGGGTTAAAATTACTTTTATGATGGGATCAGACAACACAAAATCAATGTATGTCTCTCCAGAGGGTTCTGTGGCAGATTAGGTGATCGTGGTCCTGCCACGATTTGGCAGAATGCCATGACTACACATTGTATCCTAACGAATATTAGCTTGTGGTCTCCTGGAGGTGCATCCAAAGGTGATCGGGCAGAAACAGCCAGAGAGACTCCCAGGATGAAGTATATCAACATCTATGGAGCAGGTTGTAGACATTGTCAAGCTAGGCAAAGGCAAAAAATCTGACTGCTAGTCTTAAGGTGTCCAGGACCCAGAAATGGTCTTCCTCTATGACACCATTTTTGTGCCCGACACTCATTTTCAATTGGGAACGTCCCAGGTATGTTGCATCGGGCCATTTTAGGGACAATATCATGTAGTGTGATCCCAGCCCAGTATCCTGGGAATCACGTTTATATTGATTCTGCACCTCACAATTAATCAGGTCAGTCAATACCTCACAGCTGGTCAAGAAAGCTCAACAGCGGCTGTACTTTCTGAGGAGGCTAAGGAAGTTTGGCATGTCAGCTAAGATCCTCAGCAACTTCTACAGCTGCGTTGTTGAGAGCATATTGACCAGCTGCATCACCGTGTGGTATGGTAGCACTACTGTTACGGATCGCAAACGCCTGCAGAGAGTGGTGAAGACTGCTGAGAAGATCACCAGGACTCCACTGCCCTCTCTGCAGAGCATTTACCACCGCAGAGTCCACAGGAGAGCTGCCTCCATCCTCAAGGACCCCACCCTCCCCCAGCACAGACTGTTCACACTTCTACCCTCAGGCCGGAGGTACAGAAGCATGAAATGCAGGACTTCCAGACTAAAGAACTCTTTCTTTCCCACTGCCATCAGACTCCTAAACAGCTGACAGCAGTCTATAAACATGGACTACCTCATGTAACTGCACTTTACTGCGAGTACAGCTGATGCTACACTACTCCTTAGTTTATACAGTTTATATTTTTATTGTATTTCTCATATGCGCTGGTTTTTAATTTTATCTTTTTATTTATTTATTTATTTTTTATTATTATTTTTTTTTAATACTTAGATTTATACTGTTCTGGCATTCGTTGTAGATAGCAAAGACAACATTTCATTGTACAGGGAAACATGTTTCCTTACTGTGCATATGACAATAAATAAATGAAATGAAATCAGGTGGTGGATGGGCATGTAGCGAGTTTGACTGACTTTGAGATGGCATCTCAAAGTGTTTTAGTTGCCTAAGTTTAACCATACCTTATTTGGCATAAGCACAGCCTTCCCTTACCTAAACCACACCATAGTTGCCAAAAACGTTGGCATTAAAGGTAATCCAGGGTTTTGCAGTCGTCCAAAATTGATGTTATTGTCTGGTGACAGGGTTGCTAATCCCAGCTTTAGTTGTGTTTGGGAAGGAACATCATCAGTGGAAGATCCTCATAGACAAAATAAAGCAGACAAATGTTTCGACCAGCTCTGCTGCTTACCACATACTGTGCTCCCACCAAGACAGATCAGAGTGTGTGATTTGTTCCTCCGCTGTTGTATGAACACAGCATATTGCTCAATCACACAGCAAAGGCAGACAAAGTGCTTACAACCAAAGCATCTTACCTTCTCCGCTCCCCTAATCGCATGCTTGACGTGTGATTTGCACCAACATACTGAAGCTATCACACACGGGGGAACACAAATACACACACACACACACACGCTCCCAGCAGGATTCCTCAGGGGCCTCGATGTGACAGGCAGCTGTCACAGTCCCACGCTGATACAGACAGCGTGTTTCACACGTACGCTTGAGTAAACACACTCTCACGCTGCTGCTGCTGCTGCTGCTGCATCAGTCTTCAGCTTAATCCTTTCATATAACAACCTCTCTTTCTCACACACATACACACACTTTTTTTTCCTGATGCTGTTTCCATTCTGAAATGATGATTGAGGAAGTGGTTATTTCCTAGGCATAATGTATTATAGCTGGACCATAATTCATCTATACTTTTATTTAATTTGAGTTGGACCTCTGTGCCCAGAACTCCCGTCTATTTATCCAGCATCAATATGAATTGGAGGGCTGGTGCAGCTTTAAATAGACTGAGAATAAGTTACAGAGGAAGGGCTGTAATTCTTTCCTTTTATAATATCTAAGCACCCTCAGGCAAGTCAACCCCACCTATAGGGTAAATGACATATACATTTAATTGCATTAAATTCAAAAGGAAGGTATTCCTGCCTTTTGTCTGTACATACAATTCAAATCAAAATTTGTGGTACAACTTGCAGTTATTTTCCCTCCCTGTACCACTCTCTTCTATTTTCCTTCCCCATGCCCACTACTTCATTCCCCAAGGCTGGCCACACATTCACAGACAGGACTGACTCAAGCCAGGCTCGAGACAGACTCAAGTTGTCAGAATACACACAATGTCCTGTTCCCTTGATTTTTTTTCGTGCTGGTGCCAATGGAATAGCGTTGCTTTCTGTTTAGTTTTGCTTTCTTGCTAAGCAACTCCAGGAAGTAACTAGGGTAAACGTGGAAGCAAATGAGCAACTAAACCAGATGAGTTTTTGTGATTGTCAAATCAGCAAGGTATGGCCCGGTTTAATTGCCGTCTTTGGCTTCAGCCCTCTTCAGGATGTCCTGATGATGTTAGTCCGAGGTCTTGTAGTGGGGGTGATCGAACGAACCAATTTATTATTCTGACCAATGTCGAGATGGGAATTAAGGCCAGGTAATGTAGGATGTTACTAAATGTCATCTAACATGTGTCCAGCCTGATGAGGGATTTGTGCAATAAAAAGGAAAATGTTCACTTTCTCCTTTTGGCCCTCTGACATTTACTGCATTTTTGTGATTTTTGTGGTGTTCAATGAAACATTTTCAACCTTATGTAAGACTCAATACTAAAGTCAAAAATGTGTTAAAATAAGTTGATTTCATTTAGCATGGACCGATTGGCCTATTCACACCTTTTGTCCATATTTGCCCAAACCTCTGCAACAGAGAACTGTTTCTCTAATGGACATAAATTTGTCGATGCCCTCTGCCAGTTTGTGTCATAGCTTAAAAGGGTTATTTCATCCCTCTCTATTGTCCCTGCCTACGCATATGTGAAGTGACTGAGAGGCAAAAAAGATGAAATGTTATAATGATGTCTACCTTTAAAGCATCAAAGCCTCTTTCAGAAATATAAATGCACAGAAGAGTCAAATCCCAAAGATATACACAAAGACAACACTTTCTCTAAACAAGCACACCAGTTAAAACTTCTCTAAGCTGTTCCTAAAACCCAGCATCACTACCTACTATTTATGCTCTTGTTGTGACATTGGAAAAAGAAACTGTCTGACAGCCGAGTCCTCAGACACCTGTGAAACATTGAAACTCCTTTTCTCAATTACATGTGTGTCTTCTAAGGAATGCCAATGATAAGCTCCTACACTGTGATACATAGCAGTGAAAAAACAATATTTCCACTTCCACTGTAAAAGGTCTACGTTCATGGCTCTGGTATTTTTCTATTTCACAACACATAAAAGAGACGCCATGTGCTGCCTTTTTATTCACAGCTTTTTCCCATTCAATCACCATAAATACACAAATACACTTGGAAATGATATCATGCTCAAACAGCTTGGTGTTACGTGATGAGTTTGTCAGCTTCCAAGCTACACTGCTCTGTTAACTGAGGGGGTCTCTGCTGAAGAAGAAACACGGTAAAATGACTATTGTTTTGAAAAGTATAGAGCCACTGTGTTTTTCCAGAGAGAAAATTAAATTGCCAGAGCATGCGTGATTAATCCGTATATTACTGTAGCACTGTTATAAGGAGTCAGATAATTCTCAGTATTAATGAATGCCCACAGAAGGATTCACAAATGTATTTTGGGATTTATAAATAAATGACTCTCTCCACAGAAATATTTTTCAGTGCACACAAAAATACTTGCATCATTGTATATAAATGTAAAAGAAGATCCACATATAAAAAAAGAAGGTGTACAAATATATTTCTGATGCACACTCAAATATTTCTTGTTTTAAATAAATGTAGTAGAAAACCACAAATATATGTATGTAAACGTATTTGCAATTTTCATCAGAAACATATTTGGATGTTGTTACATTTATATACAGACTGTCAAACCTGCATTCACAAACTGCTTGTCATAAATGCATTTTTTCAACAGGGAATTATCTGTAGCCAATCAGATGACTCCTTCCGTTTCAGCCAATCACGTAAGGGTAGATTTGAGGGTATTATTTAAAGAGGTACTGCACACTTAAACACGTTTTTTGAGCTGTAAACTAAATTATATGAAACACATCAATACTGGTGTTAATACTGACATTTCTTCCCAAATTTATAAAAACATTTCATGGGTTAAAAATGGCTCAACACACGGGAGGGTTCTAGCTGAGTTTGAGGGTGTAGTTACACTTTAATGTCATCAAGTAGCATTACAGCTAACCTTAATATGGAGACAGGTAAGTGACAACTCTCCTGTCGTGCATGATTAAATACATTTCAGCTATGAATGCTAAGCTAAGATAGTGATGTGGCATTTAACACTAGCGTTAGCTAACATGTTAGCTATATAATGCTGATAGACAACCTAGGATCATCCATTAGCTTGCTAGCTAGTATTATATGTGAATTGTTTTTGAGAGTCATTTATATATAAATCTGGAAATACATTTGTGAATCCTTCTGTGGGCATTCGTTAATATTGAGACTGATCTGACTCAATACTATTATACTCTTTCAATTTATTTTATTGTGTGTGGGATATTTAGGGTTTTATCCACTGTAGTTCCCTTTCACTGTATGGTTTATGTATTCAAGATTGTTTGTGTACTAAATTAAAGATGCCTGGTATTAATGGAAGCTTTTTCTTTGTGGTAATGAAAGTTCCACCTACATGAGCTAAAGCATGACTGGAGTGCAGTTGTGCAAAATCAGAGTACTCCCAGAGTTTCCAGAGGTACTTAAATACTAATTGACTATCCCCTATTCCTAATTGGCAAAAAAGCAACAGTGGTAGCAGGGGTTCTGCCTCCAACACAACAACTTTAAAGTCGCTCTCACAGACACACACACATGCATGCAATGACGGGATGAAATGGAATACTTACTGGATGGGCCGACTGCAATGGAGTGATGCAGAAAGGGGTAGAAAAGAAAAGAGGAAAAGAAAGATGAATAAGAATGAGATGATGAGCTCATGATGAACAGTGATATTGAATGCAAAATTTTAACAAGACAGAGTGAAACTCTGGAGCACCACAGCCACTCAGGTCTATTCAGAATGAATAATCACATGAATTAACTGAACGTGAACGGACTGAACTGAAATGGGCTGCTTTTGAAATCAAGTGGTGCAAAAAGAAAGGAACAGTGGATGAGTAGGAGGAGGAATGGTGAACTGAATGTGGATGTACAGGTGAAGATGGGAGGTTGTGTTCTGATTGATCTGTGGTTTTGTACAATACATGGTCACTTTCCTTTGCGTGTGTGTGTGGGATTCCTATTATCCCTAATACTGCAGCTGCATGTGCCAACCCACAATCAATCTCCATTTGCTAAACAGCTGCTGCTGGGAATGACTTCTTCATTCCCAGATTTATTCTATTAGTAAAGTGCATTTATGCATGTGTCAGAGTGTGTACATGTATGTTTTCTCTTGCACCAACAAATACCCTGTGTCTGTTTGTAAGTGCATGCATGTGGATATAGGATCTGAGCATACGTGTGCTGACAGATGTCAGAAGTGTCGGTACAGGCCGGAGGGCCTGCTCACAGAATCAACTGTTAGAGAGTAAAACTCTAAATATTCCCTTTTATCATCACAAATGACAGATTTCTCTCAAGGGACTCACTTCATTCTAATGCAATTTCACTGCTTTTTGATCTTGGCTCTCTCTCCAGAGGGAGGACGAGTTGAGGCTTGAAAGGAACTTAAAATCCATTTTTCACTTTTTCTCTCTTATAGATTCAGTTAACAGCATGTTACCTGGCAGTGGCATAATATAGGTAGATGTAACCAGCCACAATGTCTGTCTGGCTGTCTATTCGCAGTTTTTTCTAACTTCTGATCAGCAAAATATCCCCGTATGAAACATTTTGGGCTTTGCTGATAACATTCAACATGTTCTTGAAGAGAAAACTGACTTGAGAAAACTTCCACAAAAGCTACCAAATTGAATTCATCAACAGAAAGACAATTAAATGAGATCATGTAGGTAGGTGAGATGTTTTGTGATGCACCATAGCAAAACTGTCCATCTGTGCAAATAATTTAACCATGTATTCAGTGTTAAAATCCAATTTTCTGCATTTCTAGTGCAGAATTGCCTCCACTGAAGTTTCAGTTGAACGATATTTATTGAAATAAAGCAGGATACGACATTTTTTTAGTTGGTGGCAGATTTCTACCTTTCTATTATTGAGAAAATTACACTTTCTTTGAGAAATGTACCAACCTATTGGAAATAACTTGAAACACTGTGTCACTTAGGCACTTGTTATGGGTTTTCACATTATTCCATCTTAATATTAAATTAAATGAGTTGCTAAGGAGAATAGTTTTTGTGATTTACACATTTTGCAAATTGATTCTCTTGTATTATTCAAAACCTACCGTATGACTGTGCAGTCAGCTGGCAAACTGAATTCAAGCTGGGATGAAATTCTACTAAAATATTTCTTATGCATGTGTCTGCCATTCATGTTTGTGTGTGTAGTGAGGTGTGTGCAGCCCATGTCTTACCGTGCACTTGCAGGGTACCCGATGCCTCGGCTTTGCCCACGCTGTTCTCGGACACACAGGTGTAGGTGCCCTCGTCCTCACCTCGCACCTGGGTCAGACGCAGGCTGTTGTCACTGCGGATCTCAAATCTGGAAAGACACAGACACACCCCAGATTTAGCACAAAATGCATTACATCACTTTTCTCCAGTTGCTAATGAATTTCATGTTTTGATGCACATTGCAAAGTTATCTGGTCCGTTTAACCATTGAAAAATGCAACTGAGTAACACAAAATGTAGAGCTAAGCTGAGAACAAGGCTGTTTGTCTGACTAACTGAAAAGTCAATGTAATGCAGGAGGCAATATGAGACTTCATGTGGTTTTAAGATTATTGTGCACATGTCAACAGATGTGAAGAGAGAAGACAATAATGCATTTTAAAAGCGTTATAATCTAAGTTTTTGAAGAAGCACCTAATGTGTTTACTGCACACAGCCATGGATGCATGTGGAGACAGAGTGACTTGTCCCGTATAGCTTTAGGCAACGGACAAAAAAATCCATCGGAGTCTCCCTGTGTGGGTCTGAATCTTGCTGACAACAAAAGAACATTTGACCCTATTTCCCCTGAGGGATCATTAAAGTTTCATCCAATCAAATCCACAAAGTGTGTGAGAGAGGGAGTGAGTGAGTATGGCTCTCACAGTACAGTCACAGTGTTACCCTGCAATATCCCTGACTGTCATCACATACTATCACTGGCATTGTAATTACTATTACTGGCAGCAGAGGAAGTACAGAACCAGTCTTTAAAGGCAGATGGCAATTTCCAGGGTTCGTACAGCTTCATAAGACAAAAATTCAAGCACTTTTTAAGAACTTTCAAGGTACTTAAACCAAAAATTTCCAGACTCTCAAAGCCTTTATCATCACATCTAAATTGTCACTATAAATGCAATTGCGAAAAATAGAGTTTACAGAATTCCTTTACACCCAAAGCAATCAATGCATATTGTCACTTTGTTTATTTCACCAGCTGTTCATATTAAGTATGATCATGATTATTTAATGCTTCCTAATTTCCAGAGTAAGGGATCAACAGAGGACTTACCTAGCTATGAATGACAAGTGAACATTTTCCTAACCTTGAAAACATAACAAAGTTAAAATAAATTTTCCAAACTTTCAAGACTTTGTACAAACCCTGAAGTACGACAGCTGTTTAACAAATATGTTGCCTCATGTTACTAACACAAGCAGCTGTGCCATATGAGGCGTACATTTTTATTCATGTAATAACTTTGTATCTTTGGACATGCATTGTAAACAGCACTTGACTTACTTGTTGCAAATTTGAAAAGCAATCATTATGGCCCCACCATGGGAGCTGTTTCAATTAGTTCTCCATTACACCTCCAAAACAACCATCTTTTCTTCAAAAACCTGTGTTTATTTTGTCATTTTGTTTGCTATTCAAAATTATCAATTCAAAACAGTGGGAATACATACACTCACAGAAAATCATCTTCTCAATCAATCATTCAATCTTTTCTCATCTTGCGAAGCTCAGCACAGAACAAAAACTGATTTGGGAAAGCATGCATGCAGACAGTTGCTCTCTGATTGGAAGCTGTGATTATTAGTGAAATGATAACAACACTAATTGTTCCTGAAAATGTAACATGTTGCTAAGTAACACACTGGTATTGTTGGTATGATGATGCCACGGTGGTACTGACACATCGTGCAGTTCTAACAGACAGTGTCGTTTCTGTCTTACCTGCCCCGGGGTAACTCTCCCTCCTCTCTCCGCCAGCGGACAGTCGGAGTTGGGTCTCCGTACACCTCACAGAAGAAGTCCACCGTATCGTCTGCCAACACCACCTGGTTCACCGGCTGTTTGGTGAACACTGGCCTCTCTGAGATCACACATAGACAGAGAATGGAGAGAAGGTTAAAAATACTTGTGGTGCTACTTCCTAACTGCAGATTGACTTTTCACATTTGTCAGCAATACATAACACTGCATTTCATGTGCTAGAAGAGTGGACACATTTTTGGATAGCTTAGCAAAATTTAGACAAAACTTTAGATATAAAATCCTATCTCTAATGTATCTTGTCAAATACCATTTGTAAATCCTAAAATACAAAGACCAAAGAAAGACAGAGAGAGAAGGAAGAGGGAGGACTAAAACCTGGTGTAGAAAGCTGGTGTACACTGCATTGCACCAGAGCTCACTTTGAGTCTGAACATTTGATCTCGGCTTCAACTGAGCCTGAGAGATTTCTTACTAAACCTTTACCAGGGCAAAAAAAAAAAAAAAAAAGGTCCAACATCAACATCCAAACTCATGCAGGAACAGATGACATTTTTCATTTTTTCATGCATTATTATTAGTAGTATTTATCAGAAATTACATTTAAATGACCCCTCCAGGATAATTACATTGAAGCAGCAGCAGAAACTGTGATATATGTGAGAATAAGAGAAAAAGTGAAGGAAACTAAAACCAAATCTGAACATAGTAACATGATCAAACAAGAAGGAAGATTTTGCTTCATCACTGATGGAGTTACAGGCCTGATGCAGGTGAATAACAACAGTGAGTTACACAGGTGGGAGAATCAGTACACCAGAGACACATGTCCAGAGAGACAAATATGCATTGTAACCTCTTATTATGATAATCAGTTTTTGGTGTTAGCCAAGAGAAATTAGTGCAGTACACTGGCTATTATCTTTACAAATTACACAGATGGCAGTAATATTAAATATAAGGGAACGTGTTACACATTAGGTGTTAAACACTGGGTAAGCCTATTGTTGCACCACAATTTGCAGAAGGAGCAGCATCTGGATGGTGGTGGTGAGGAGAAGGAGGGGGTTTGGTGGGACTGAAAAGAAAATATCAATCTTCTATCTGTTTCCTGGGATCAATACACACTTTGAGAACGCTTATGCTGCTGCTCTGCTGAGAGCAAAGCAGAGAATCAGAGAGACAGATAGAAGCAGAGAGGTCAAGAGAGCA
Organism: Macquaria australasica; assembly: GCA_005408345.1. NCBI lineage: Eukaryota > Metazoa > Chordata > Actinopteri > Centrarchiformes > Percichthyidae > Macquaria > Macquaria australasica. The sequence goes on along the minus strand of SEMN01000060.1, from coordinate 1,475,883 downwards.
AAGCAAAGGGCAGCTGGGGGATTATTCATCTTTTGCTCCAACAACATCAGCTGAGGAAAGAAAGTGCAGCCCAAGAGAAAACAAATCCAGAGAAAGGCAGAAAACAGGATACTTGTGTTTTGTGAAGCTTACTATAAGAACCTTTACAAATTCTAATTAGAGTAACATCTTTTACAGGATTATTAAATGTCCTTTACTAATTTATAGTAAAAAGCATTTAACCAGATTACAGTACTATAATTCCTAAATTACTAAAATAATTACTAAAGTTGACTATAATTTAATAAGATACAGCAAAAATGACTCACCAAACACCACTAGTTCAGCAGGATCACTGTCTTTCTCTCCAACCATGTTGGTTCCAACACACACATACATGCCAGCATCACTTTTCCTGGTGTTGGAAATCATCAACTTGCCTCCTCGGATCTGAAAACGAGTGGAAAAGGGGTCGGGGGGCAGAAGGAAATGGATGAAAAGGTAAGTGGAGGGGGGGGGGGAGGAAAGAAAGAAGACAAATGGAAAGAGGTTGGAAACAGGATATTAAGGCATGTTAGTCAAGAGAGAAGCTGCTCTGTCATTTTCAGTGTGTGTCATGACAGATGGCTGCTCTGCTAGTTCTTACACTGTTTGACAATGGGTCTAGCTCCAGGCCAATCGCCATTGAAACATCTTCCACTGCTCAGTTTGTAATGAGTACATGCACTGACTGATGCTGGCATATAGTGTGCACACATGTGCGTGCTCGCAAATAGCAGGTGTATTCTTGCGTGGTTAGTTATTTCTAGAAGGTGTTGTTCTGATGAACATCCTTGAAAGATTCAATTAAACAACACTCAATGCAGTTCAATAGCAATGTTGCTTTTCAACTATCAATAATGATGGGACTGGATTGATTCTTGATCAGGGGCTTCTCATCAATAATCAAAATTATTGATGCAATTTAGATTGTGTGACCCAAATACCACAATGCACCAACCAGGTCCAAATGAACAAGTCTAACAATATTTTTCTTAAAATAAGGAGGAAAGAAAATCAGTAGCTGAGTTTCCAGTTAAAATCACCTTTGTTTAATTACATGATACTTATGGGCTAAGCAGGGTCCCCCTTATTTATAAAAATATTTCTAGAGATAAGCACCAGCCAACTTACAGTGATCCTCTCATCTCTGTCATTGACCCGGATGTTGTTTCTCTTCCAAGAGATGGTGGGCTCAGGGTGGCCTCTGGGGGGGATACACTCCATGACAGCTGGCTCACCTGCTGCTACCACCACATCACTGGGCGTTTGACGGAAGTCATCTCTCAGAACTGGGGAAAAAGGGGAATGTGGTTAGACAGTTTGTAAACTTCTTTGTTGATGATACTATCTTTTATCTGGCTTTTCATACATGGAGTCCTGTTGACTTTGTACTGACATTTGGCCTTTAAATAGAAACAATATGAATACCAAACAGGTGCAAAATATATGATAATCTCTCACTGTTTCAATGAGCTGAATAACACAAAGCATGACATGACATTGCTATTGATACTGTATGACTGAATTTAAAATGGTGTGCATGTGTCCCTAAGGTCTTCATTGACTCAGTGCCTTGTGTGCGGCATCACAGCACATCAATAATGAAAGCTCTTGTTGCTGACACACACAAAGTAGATGAATTATTCAATCTGACCCACACACACGCACACACACACACATTCCCTTAGCAAATGCACATGCATAAATACACTTGGATATGTGGTCAAGAAAACAAGTCAACATTCAAACAAGTACATCAGATAAATCAACTATATAAACTGCAGAAAGCCACTTTGAATACTAAATCTGGAAAATAATTCCCTCTATTTTGTTTTCCTGGAGTCTATTCATAAAACATTAGAGATTTGTCTTTGAGTCAGCCTGCCTCCTTTACTTCCAAATGTATCCCTCTGTAGTCGACATCTTGTGCCTGTTACCTGAAGGCATTGGAGTTTTTCTTTCTCATTTCAGTCTCTAGAGCTCTGTGACCTCTCAGATTACAGGTGTGGAAGATGGTTTTGTAGTCTAGGATGATGTACTGACATCACCATCTACCAGGAAGAGGCCAGAGCCATGCAGGCATGCAGGCTACAAATCTAGCCTCAGCCACTGCAGGGAGTTACAAAGGGGATAAACCAATGAGATGGTTTCAGTGGCATTCCTATCTAGCCCGAACGTCCCCCAAAAAGTCACCCCTAACTGATCTGAAAAGCAGATCCTCCCAAAATTCCTTTTCACATCACAATCTCTCCTAGGCATTTATTAAGAAACTTCCAAAGTCGAGCAGCAACTCTTTTAAAATAGTACTTGGGGGCTATCAAATTTCTACCCTCAGATATTCCACAAAGATCTCTTTGAAGCTATGGGTAGATGTGAGATTTGGACATCAAGGAGTTGGTGGATGATTAATTGATGCAAGAGGATATCATGGCTGATTTGCATACATTATGGCAATCACATTGATGATATCAATAAGTTATATCAATATAATGACATTCCACTCATGTCCTGACTCAAATCTCTACTGAGTGTGCTAAGATCTGCAGGGCTGTTGAGACTGTCAAGAAGATCAGCAGAGAGAAATAAGCTACCTCACCTTAAAAAACCCAAGGTTTCTGTTCAACCCAAGGTTTCTGTTCAGCACTGTAGCCAGGCTGACAGAGTCACCGCTCTGTTGAGCCATGTATTCCTATAGACATCAGTAGTAATGACTTTATGAGCTTCTTTAATGATGAAATTCTAACTATTAGAGACAGAATTCAGCACCTCCTGCCCTCAGTTGGTACTGACTTATCTTCAAACACAGGAACCTAAGAAACAACTGTAAAACCTGATTTACATTTAGACTGCTTTTCTCCCATCAACCTTAGTCAACTAACTTCAATGATTTCTTCATCTAAGCCATCAACGTGTCTCTTAGACCCCGTCCCAACTAGGCTGCTTAAAGAAGTTTTACCCTTAGTTAGCATTTCTTTACTAGATATGATCAATCTGTCCATATTAAAAGGCTATGTGCCACAGTCCTTTAAAGTAGCTGTAATTAAACCTCTTCTTAAAAAGCCCACTCTCGATCCAGGGGTTTTGTCAAATTATAGACCTATATCTGACCCTTGAGCAGTTTTTCCAAGCACTTGTACATTTATGAATCAGTATTTTTAGTCAGAGTTTTAATAAAGGATTCTACTGAACCACTAAGATAATAAGTACAAATAAGCACAAATTATAGCCTACATTTACGATGTTATGGTCCAGTCATGGTGGTGTTCCCTTAACTTTTCATTTGAAACTCATTGGGGAATCTTTGAGAAAGCCCTCCTATAAGAACAAGATGGTCTCTACATTCCGGAACACTGAATTGCCACATGGATGGATGGATGGGGTGCACTCATATTGAATTGGTTATGGCAGGAATAGCATATTGGCCTTTTCATTAACACTATATGCAAGTTAGTGTTAATCAAAGTATGCTGTCCTTCTACTTAGGCAAGTTACAACACAAGTCATTTAATTTCTACATGAGTAATATGTACTATAAGTCAAGTAACAGTACTTCTTCTTGAGGTGAAGGTTCTATTACTCTTTCCAACCCCACTGAACTGGGAGGAAAAGTCCAATATCCCTGTAAAACCTGATTTATTTATCATGTATTTTATTCAATGTGCTGTCCTTTTGAAATGTGTCTTCAGTAACATAAACAAGTGTACATTTGCCCTGAGAACTGTTAGAATACACAATAGTTTTCAAAGCTCTGTTAGACATCCTCATACTCACTCACTTGATATGTGAAGCCTTGAGGACTAAATAAGCAAACAGAGGAGAACATATACACGAGGATGCGTGCATGTGTACCCACATTTGTGAGACCAATGTCGCTGTAATGTCACAGGCCTGCAGGGGAGGGTCACTGCCTCATCTGATTAATGACACACCTCCCCTAATGACAGCACCGACAGGCCAACAAAGCCCCAGGACATTACCATTATCATCACCATCCATATATCTATGTGTCTGTCCATCCATCCATCCATCCATCCATCCGTATGAACTCACTTACACTCAGACTTCTAACATTTCTTTATCTGAAATACCTGGGTTTGTGAGGAAAATGGGCATCGTATCTCCGTGTCAGGCTGTACGCCCCAAAAGCTCATTTCTCTTGTTGTCAAGATAGCGTGGCGTCCTCTTTGAATGAGGGTGAGTGTGGGTGTGTATGTGAGGAGATAAATCAGCCTGTTTTGTTTGTAATCAAGGTCATGGGAGATGGGAACATCAGTGTTTAAGGAGAAAGGAGGATATTTTTAATTTCCTCATTAGTTAACGGAGCCTGTGCTCGCCTTTGTTCTGATAAAATACAGGTTTACACAATTCATTGTGGGCTTCTCAACCACCTTGTTGCTGTCTTTTTTATCTGTGTCTCTCTGTGGGATCAAATTGCCATGTATGGCTTTAGTCAGACCCATATCCTGATGGCCAATTACTTATCCACAGAGCATTTGGGGCACTCCAATCCCATTGGCCCCTCCAATCCCGGAATGATATGCCAAACCGCACCCCTGACCTTATCCGTACCTGCTGCCGACATTTCTCCCAATCACCATTCACAGCAGATTACAATACCCTGACTAAATTGTTCAGGAGCCTGTCCTGTCAAGCAAAGCAAGGAGGAAAATAGGACAGTTCACTGCACCCCAGGTCTGAATTACCATGCCGCAGGGATAAATGACTGCCGCGATGACCTGTCACACACCATTCTGAGATCCTGGCTCCAGGGGCCCCTGATCTTTCCTATTCTGCCCTCCGCACTCTGATCTGAGCAGATCTGAGCAGGAAGAAGGTGTCTAGAAGTTTATTAGGCACTGGCAATTACCCATGAGGCCCTTTGGGGCCCATATTAAGTGGGTGCACTTTGACCCTTTCTTTAAACCCCTTCAACAAAGCCAGAGTAATCCCCACCACTGGGCCTGAACAGTGTGCTTTAATCAGAGCACAGACACACAGTAACACACACAGGGTAAAAGATAAGGACCACAGGTGCATATATTTGAAATATAGATGTCTGATTGGAATTGAAACCCTGAAAACTGGCAGTGTATTATACATGCTTCACCCACTCTGATACAACTAGAGTCGGACGATACGGCAATATATACCGTAACACAATATGGATTTGTCTACCAGTAGAGATTAGGATATACTGTTTCTATTGAGGTATCTATATCTTTAAAAGCTCTTGCTGTTGTAGACAGTTGTGGGCAATGTTGTGGCAATATCGGATTTACAGGATTTTTGTATCATTTTAATGAAGTTGCCTGATTTGTCAGGTATTTAGGTTCGCCAAAACCCATATTATCATTTGGTCATTTTATGTATTGATTGTTTCTAGGGCTGCAACGATGGATCGATGAATTGAAGTCAATCAAAAGAAAATTAATCTGCAAACATTCTCTGGTTCCTGCTTCTCAAATCTGAGGATTTGATGCTTTTATTTGTCGTATACGATAGTTATTCAAATATCTTTGGGTTTGAACTGTTCAAATACAGCACTGTACACTAAACACTACTTTCTGACATTTTATAGACAAAACGATGAATGAAAAGAAAATAACCGTCAGTTGCAGCCCTAATTGTTTCTTGATTCAATTTCTAGAAAACTGACTATTTCATAACACATATTGAGCAATATTACGATATAAAGTTACATATATCATGAGAGAAGATTTCATCACCCACGCCTATACACAACCACATCTAAGTCTTGACAATAATCAAAATCAGATCTCTGAGGCTTTTCGCTGTCTGTGTCAGATTGCTGTCAGTCTGTATCTTTACATAATGACAAACACATTAGTCACACAAAAACAAATGACACCCATCTGCATGAAGCATTTATAAGCTTGTGATGTACACTGATGGATGTGCAAATTGCAAATTACACTGAATCATTATGAAAATTAAAAACCATCAGAGAAGCTAATCTATTCTGTTCCAAACAAAGTGTGTTATTGTATGGAAGTAATATTTATTGGTGACCGCTAGAGTTCTGTGATTTACCACATGTGTAAAGTATCAGGACCCTGCTGTATATCAGGGCATCATTTGAGCATTTAATTGGACATAAAAAACACCTTTGGGGCAAGCTCAGTCTCACTTTTAATTAAATGGCTTTATCAGTGTCATTAATGTTCCAAGGACTGCAGGTGTGTGTGTGACAGCACCCCCTCAAGAATAAATATTCAGATGGCAGAGAGGGAATGATGGATAGTCCCTTGCTGGCAGAGCAAAGAGAGGGATGGAGGGAGGGGAATCAAGAAAAGCATCCTTGGGTCCAAGCTCTGTTGTGGGGGACTGAGCTGGTCATCCGTCAGCTTACATCTTGTCCCAACATGAAACAATCTGCTTTGGTGTGAACACATGCAAAAACACGCTGATGCTTTTGCTCTTTTGCCCATTTCATACATCATTGTTATCCCTTTATCAAGCCTGCTTAGACTCACACATAAACGTCTTCTCTGTTCTCTCTATAGGTGTAGCCTGTTCCCCAAGGCAATATCTGTCCAGGCCCTTGGGCCCAACAGGGGCCCCCATCAGAAGCCCCCTTCCATCAGCCACTCTCATTATCCAGAGTGGACCCCCTCCGATCCCTATCAACCATTACACCATGATGAAACGTCCCACACAGGATATTGTGTGTGTGTGTGTGTGTGTGTGTGTGTGTATTTGCGGTGGTTATGGGAGGGTCTGGAGAGGATGGAGGGGAGGCGGGGGTCTCACAGTTGGAGACAGATGTCTATGCTGGCTCTAAGCACCCATCAGTCCCCCCACCCCACCCAATATAAACACAGACACTCGCGCAGATACGCTGCACGGCAGCTGTAGCAGCAAATACAGCAAAACACTGTCTGCATCCAATATTACCAGCTCAGTCCAATATAGAGGCTGACTGGAGATTGTAACTCCCCTGCAGTGTACACACACACACACACACACACACACACACACACTCAAGAAGCCCTTACCATTTCTTTATCAACATTTTCTGACAGCTGATCTGAAATGTCCCTCCTTCTAAAAAACGTCTTGGTTTAAAGTGTAAGTACATTTTTCTCATGGTGCTGTCATTTGGCTCTTTGGCCTGAGAGTATTTTATGGCCTTGAGTAAATGACATAACATGGTTTAGCTCTCTGGAAATGCTCACATGGCCAACAGCAAAATTGAGCCGGCGTTAAAGCTAAATGAATGGGAATCACAGCGACAGGCATTTCAATTACTCCTTCCATGAGTCCAGAAGGGTCACCTTCTCGGCCCAAGCATTACTGCATGCCCTACACTTCAAGCACACAATCACACACAGATAACCTGTTCATCAATGTCCGATTCATTTATCCCCTCAAATTTACTCCCTCCATTTTCTTTTGTCCCTTAGCGTGTCGGCTGCGTAGCCATTTAGGCCGTCGTCTCCGCTGCTTAGTCCCGTCAGCTGAGCCCATTTAGCAGCCACAACAGCTGCCCCGACCCCACCCACCCAATCCCCACCACCCTCACCCCTGAGCCCTCCCACCCATCCTGCCACCAAACCTGGGCTGATGGTTGAAAAGCAGCTGGTCCCACTAGCCATGGTGACAAGAGCATGAAAAATGATTTCCATGCATAGCTGCAAAAAAAGGGAGACCCTACAGGTTGAGGTGAATGTTCAGAAAATCTTCTTTTTTTGTTTGATTAGTGAGGAGATCAGGCATTAAAGTGAAAACAAACTATTAGTTTGATAGAGCTCGAGAGTGTTTGCCAAATTGATCCTGACCAGAAGCTGACAGAATATCTCTGATGTACAAATTAACATTATATGAAAGCCTTGCCATTTCTCACAGCAAACCTCGGGAAAACCAATTATTAGCCACTGGGCTCAGATACCACTGAAATGAAATCCACAAGTCACTGTGATGCATTGCAGGCACATTATAAGCCTTAGCCTAGATAAACCTCTTCTTACAAAATAATCATACAGCGAACCCAAAGAAAATTAGATTCAATTTAATATTCATGTCATCCCCTGATACTGTTTACGATGCTTAAATAAATGATCAAGTGTCTTATCACCGTAATACTGCCCAAAATTGAATTAAGTGATAAAATATGAGAAAGCACCCCCCCACCCACCCCCCAGTGCTGCTGAGAAAAAAACAGATGAGGTTGTCTGTTAAGGTGCGACGTGTCACAGCTTTTTAAGCACTCATAAATGCCTGGGTCTCCATGGTGTCTTGTCACACCCAGACGTGTTGGAAGGGGGGATGGCTAAGGGTGGATGAGGAGCGGGTAGGGGGCATGGGGGGGCTAATACTTGGCAGTAGTGCAGTCTGCAGCCAATATGACCGTGGGCCCCACATGCAATAGTGGGACAGCACAGGAGGCACTCATTATCAGCCACACAGACACTGGAGGGAAAAGGGTGCTCATGGGAGAGGGGTTGTTCGATGTGTGTGTGTGTGTGTGTGTTATAATGAAGCACATCACCCATAACATGCTGGGGAACAGAGGTTGAGGATGATCAGACCAACTCACGGGTGCCCTGTTAGCATTGAGCTGCAATCATGTGACAAGATTATATGTTTAAGCTGGTTCATGCTTTACATGGGAGTGCATGTGGTCTAAATTAGTCCTACAAAAATGACTGGGAGCTAAGGAGTCTCACAAGGTTGTGCACTGATGTACAGTACATGATACAAACGCAGATGCCACTGCTCTGCCTCCAACCAGGGTCGAGGATTGATTCAGATAGTTTTTTTTTTTTTGATGTCGACATCTGGACTGTTCAAATGTAACACTGAAGTGCTGGAGTTATCAGCCATGCAGTTGTCATGTGAAATGTGAAATTTATAAATGTCAAAGTTTCCGTTCATGCATTTGCTGCACAAAGGTTTCAATGCATGACTTTACCTTTCTTGAAAAAAATCAGTACATTCAGTAATATCATTATAAAACTCTGCAAAACTACTGCTGCAGCTTACAGTATATATTCCACCCAACCAACCCTATCGCTGGACAGAGTGCTAATATTGGATGATTCTGCATAGTCCTGGATGACGTTCGATGACAATGTTTTGAAATGTTCAGTGTCAAAATTAACATGCTATCATCATCCCAACTTCCACACTGGATTTATGGTTTCACATTATGGGGTTATAGCGTAGCTACAGAGCCACATGGCGACTACAAAAACTGTGAGGGCTGTGTGGGCTTCAAGTGCCCGATGCCGGTAGAGATTGTTGAGAGTGAAAACAACATGAACCATGTTGAAAAAAGGCTCAGCTAATCTGCTTTTCAGTAACACACATATAAGAAAGCCCATCTCTACTGCAATCCTCCTGCTCAGCGTGATCACCACTCTCTATCACACTATATGAAACAACATAAATGCAGCGAAATGCACAGAGTAGTCTCATATTCAGTAATGACACCTTCCCACCATCGCTTGTATCACAAAGTGAATGAACGAATGTAAATACTGTTACTGTGGGGGATATGATTTAAACTATGATATGAAGACCATGTACGACACATTCATACAATGTGTGAAATCCAACACAGAACTATAAATCAGAATCTATGCCACAGAAATCTACGGCGGGACTCCGCTAACCCCTTGCATCAAGCATAAATCTGGCTACCTGAAGGGCACTTTATTGCCTGCCCTGGAGAATTGTCCAATAAAAACTGAATTCCTACGGATACTGGGCTGCACCCAAGATTTTCTCAGGGTGAAAATATTTTAATACTTTGGCTGTACAAAAGAAATGAGGTTATTCGCTGAACTTTTTTTAAATTTCTCCTTTATACACCATCAGCCATTCTGTTAAGTAATGAGTGCAGGTTCCTCTGGTTCATCCAGGTAGTTCCGTCAAGACAAAGACAAAGTAAAAGAGAGTTAAAGATGAAATATTAATGGTCCTTTTGAAATGATTCAATCAATGAGGAGTACATGACTTTTCAAGCAATGAGACTCACACTGTACTTTGTGCATATATGTGTGTGTGTGTGTGTGTGTGTCTAGAGAGCTATTAAAGGTCTTGGCTAACCTTCCATACCTCCTGCTGGATCTTCACCCCACCCTCCCTTCCTTCCTCCATCACACACGCACGCACACATGTACATGCACACACTCAAACAGAGCAGAACAAGCCTGAGGCATGCCAGGCCCATTTGATTGAAATAGCCATATTTCAAGTCAAGAGGGAGGCCATATTAAAATACTGCTTGGCAGGCAAAATCTACCCCCAACCCCTCCCATTAACCTGATACTACAGAAAATGCCCCAGGTTTATGCACAGGCACGTATAAAGCTGGTCTACTGTAAACACAAACATGTGTACATTCACACACACACACACACACACACCAACACTCACACAGACAAACTTTTCGTCATTTGCGTGTAAATCCCTCCAATCTCCTGGCATGGGGAGTGTTCACCTATGTGTGGCCCAGCAGCAGGTTCCCATCCCAATTCTGAACTGTTTTCTGCTGCTCCGGCTGTGCTCACCCACCCAGCAACCTTGAGGTTAATCCACCGAAAACCTCCCCTGGCATGCCATGTTGGCCCTGTGTGTGACTGAGTATTTGTGTGTGTGTGTGTGTGTGTGTGTGTGTGTGTGTGTGTGTGTGTGTGTGTGTGTGTGTGTGTGTGTGTGTGTGTGTGTGTGTGTGTTACCATGTGTTTTTCTGCCAATTTTTCATCTATGTGTTTCATCTCTGCGACTCCTGATGGGATACACATGACTCCCCCGACCCCTGACAACTTGCAGACCAAACTCAGCAGAGTATGGACTCTGTAATTCTCTGAGAATTAAAGTAACATCGCGGCCCCCCCCGGCTCTTGGATTTTCCTCCAAGAAGCGATAGGATTGAAGAGGATTGAGAGACATTCCTCAAACAGAGAACCCAGGTTAGTGCCACACCCACAGCTGAAGTGTCCTTGGGCAAGACAATGATTTGTTTCCTACTCCCGGGTGCTGTTGTGTAGCTGACCCTGACTTCTGACCTCCCGCAGTGAGGTGCAAGAAAAAACTATTGCCCGGCATGGATCAATAACATCGCATTATTAAAAAGCCGTGTTTAAGATTTATTTCTCCCTCTCTTTAGTCTCTTAATGGAAACTGGTGATAAACAGTGAAGGCTCATGACCTCTGAGGATGAGAAAGATATGTTAGATGGAGTACAGTCAAGGTGAATGGTTGTTCCATGTTCAGTCCATGTCAAATCTATCAACTTAATGAAGCTGTGCATTTATTGGCTTATCTTTTTGCAAGTGGAGGCTTTCAGTCCAAAAATGTATATGCTTGATGATAAAAGAAAAGGACTGAAGATTATTTTGGAATGATGTTGTAAATTCCGTGATGCAGATGTCATGAACTTGCAGTGGATGAGTCTCCTCTTTAATTGAAACTGGCATAGATCCTTTAGGGAGCATGCAGTGGTGCATCATGAAGCCCCGCAACTCTTTGTTACAAAAGCAAATGTGTGCCTCTCTCATTGACACTATGATGTTGATAGACATACCACGTCTCTTCAAATTACCCCAGCTATTCATGAAATATTCAAACTGTTTGACAATACTTACTTCAGCTTGAGTGGCTCTCCACTCCTCATAAAGCTGAATAAATTATCAGGTGAAGCCGTTAACGCCTGATTGACAGGCTTACAAAAACAGCTTATGCCCTTTAAACAAAGAAAGATCTGTCAGCAAAAACACAGACATTTTGGAGGGGATTTTAAAGGAAAATTTTTGCTTTAGTTGGAAATGTGCCACGCCTTTAGAAACGGAGGAAAAGAGGAGATGAAACAGCATTTTGATGGGAGTTGTTTGGCAAAAACAAACCAACGGAGAGATTCAGAGAAAATAATCTGGACTGCATGCTAAGAAGGGAGGAGGAAGAGGTGGAGGAGGAGGGGGATTTGCAAACATGCACGTCCATAAGCGCACTTAATCTGATTGTTATTCAAGCAATATGTCCACTGATATAGTGTGTGATATTGAATATGAGGTGTGGAAGGTAGTGTGTGTGCAATTCCAAGCATGCATAGATAGACCTCAAAGGGGACTTCAAAAGCTGCCGTTTGGCCTCCTAGAGAGAAAGTGCCCTTTTTCTGTGATGTGTTTTTAAACGTTTTAATAAATATAAATTCCTGTTTGCGCACAGCCTGCCCTGCCGAACAGATATATTGATTAACATCAAAATATTAGGTCGGGAGATTGGTGCTCCCAGGTGATGCCATTATCCTCCCTCCATCCTGGTTTCCAGCGAGCACTGTGTGGACACTGAGCCTTTTTATGCTGAAAGAACGCACACATGCATGCGAAACTGCAAGCATTCGCATGCTTAGACACTCAGCAGTCAGTGAGTCAGTCAGTGTGATGAGTTATTTTGAGGGAGACATCAGGTATGTGGCCAGACAAAGTACAAATATACATAATTTTCATTTTTGTTTTATATTGATATTGATGCACTTTAGGAATTGCTTGACACTATTTGGCAAGTAGGGTCTATCTATGCTTGAACAATTTAGCAGCTCAAAATGTGCCTACTAGCTATTGTTAGCGTTGATACCTTTTATTAGTAATGGGGGAATCAGTGGAATATGGTCAAGTTCTTGTGTCCCATCCACTCAACTTAACAGAACGGTCCCATCGCACCCCAGCAGTTTTAATGTTGTCTTGTCTCGATAGCTACTTAGCTAATGTTGGGTTTGTGTTAAATACATACATTTTAATATCCCTTTAACAGTGTCACAAAAGTAGTCGTTCCAGGCATATAATTATTTAATTATTTGCAAAAATCGCCTGTTATGAATTTGGGCCCCTGCCCCTCTAACATCCTCTCCACGTCCCCGTTTGCAAGTGTGTACCATAAAAAGAAAGAACATCCCCTCCCCAAACACATACATGGAGAACACAGGCTGGTGTGAAGGGTTAAACAAGGAGAAGTAATGCAGAAGTAATGTATTCATGGCATTGCTAAGGAGAGCAGAAAAACGACAAACCTCCACCCCCCACCCCAACCCCCCTCTGCCCACCCTCCACCATAACACCCACCCCGGGACCCCGAGGGCCCACCACAACAATACCATTACAGAGGCGGTCAGGCTCCTGTGTGTGGTCAGCTAATAAAGCAATTGTCTGGCCCTGAAAAGAGGATTACTTTAATCTAGTAATGGCCAAAGTCGTGTAGCCTATAGCAGCGGGGTAAGCAGGTCACTGGGAATTGCTGAGAAGCCCATTGTAAGGCATCTGAAGTGCCCCCCTCTACCCCAACAGCCCCCAAACCAGCCTGTCCCAAACTGCCCTCAGATGACCCTCCAGCCCAATCAAGGCTACTGTAGTTCGCCCATCTGGAAAACCAGAAACACTATTTAACTCGACCTCAACAGGAATGGTGTGGACAGAGACGCCTATAGACAATGGGTGCCCCCACCCAACACGAACACACTCACACACAACCCATTAATTATTGACCACTACAGTGGGGTGGTGGCAATGAGCACCTTCAAGAATTCCACTCCAACAATAAGACAATTCAAGTGAAATTATAACAGCATGATTCAGACCCACTATAGCACTACGTCATAAAGCACAGCCTCCTCATTCAGTTCAATGAGACCATGGCACTGACAGGGTTGTCAAACAAAAAAGGTGCCATAACGTAATGCAAAATATTTGCAAAGGCCGATTCTTAGTAGAATATTTTGTAACAACGTCATAATCATTGACAGGGAGGAGAAATGACTGTTGCCGTGATACATTTGTAAAATCCTGTGTCATAGTATTTAAATCACAATGCAGTGTTTTGGCATCTGTTAAGCCTTTAAATTCATGGATGTAGCACTCACACTGGACTTCCTGGAATTTAATAATCTCACCTGTACCTGTAGCAACACACCCACACCATTACCATTACTTGTGGAGTCGCATAGTATGATGTTGAATTTGGAGCTGGTGCTCATAAAATTTTGTTCTAGTTTTGGTGGAAAAACACCCAGATATGTTTGCTAGGAGATGGATGACTAAAAGCTAAATACAGAGCAGGAGAAACCTGAAAGTTGCTTGTGAGTCTGTGAACAGTTTTTTATGCTGTCTCGCTATCTCGTCCTGTCAATTTTCTCAGCAGTGTATCTTATTGTTTGCACACACACATACACACACAGCCCTGTCATTTTCTCCACGTGTGCAGTTATATTATTAGGTCGCCGACTTTCACACGTCTTCTTTCCCTGCCATGCCTGAGAGGTGAAGAAGGTGAATTGTTTCTTTGACATCAGCGTCTTCCTGTTGGATGCGAGCCAGCCTGCCCGTGTCAGATGACCCCCTTGTCAGCTGTCCCTGTCTGCTAACGCAAATTATGGCGGAAGCCCAACGGATGCCACAGTTCTTCCTGTCAAACGTACATGAATGTGTTCCCATAGCTGGAGCAGATGGTCAGGCCTTGTATCCTGCCTTGTGCCCAGCACACTTTTTACCCTGTAAGTGTGCCATGCCTGTTCACCCCTGCACTGAAAGGGGAGGAGGTGGAGGTGGAGGGAAGGAAGAGCAACAGTCCCAATTTTCCACCCTGTCAACAAACTCCAAAAACAGATGGATCTTGGAGCAGAAATCATTTAGCTCCACTTGAATGATTTAAGCCCCCGTTCAGTGACCTTTTCTAAGTCTGAGGTGGGAGCGCATCTTAAGGAGAAATGAATCCTGTACAAATACACGAGTAGAAATCAATAAGCATTTTCCATAGCTGTTCACTCTCGTATTTACCATTTGCAGACAGGTCAAATATACCTAAATCCCCCTGAAATACCCTTTTCTCCACAAAGATCTTGCAACCGGTATTACTTCGGCCATACCAAATGCTTAAAGGTGAATGCTTCTGTTGATAGAAAAGTTCCAAAGGTTCATTTTAAGTGAGAAACTGCCTTTGAAACAGTTCCTTTGCTGTTACCAGTCAGGGAATTGGAAAGGTGAGACAAGAAAAACTGTGACAGAGGTGAACAAAGATGTACATACTAAAAGCACATCCAACGAGGCTAACATTAAAGATCAAGCAATCTCTACTGTTAAACATGCTCTCATTGCTCAAGAGGATACTCTTTATATGACAGTAGCAAACACTCAACATTCAAGGGAAGAACATAACCCCGTTATGCAGAAGGGGGACTGTGTCAATTAACATAATGCTAATTTAACATTTGCCACCTCTGATTTGGATTAGACTGATATTTTCTGACATTCCAATATAAATATTCCACCAAATGCTTACAAGTTGCCGCATGAAAGTTGGAAATATTGCTTAAAATGTCTCTTGATAGAAACCAATGAGAAGATGTCCAGTTCCTGGAATGAGTTGTCTGTTTCCTGGAATGAGTTGTCCTGCAAGTAAAATGAATTGCCAAATAACCAGAATGAGTTCCCAACTTAGAATGACCCACCCTGCTGGTTATACAACAATTAGAATGGCTTTCCCACCAATTGGAATCTGTTGCCTAATGACTTAACTCAATTCCAATTACCAGAATAAGTTGCCACATAACAATTACACTGGAGTCTCAAGCAACTAAATGGAGTTGTCCAGTGATAACAATAAATGTCTAGTTACTGCAGACAAACGTCTGAGCTGTCCTTTGAATAGGATGAGCTCATATATAACCCCAAACTGTTGTTCAATAAATACAATGATTTTCCCAATAACTCCACTAATTGGTTCAATAACTACAATGTGCTGTCCACAACCATAACAAGTTGAGCGAAGATCACTTTGATTCTTGCAGGGCTCCATATGTGGTTTAACATTCATTCTTACACTGATTTTCCTTCTTGGTAACAAGACTGGCAACCAGATTCTGCTCCCTCTGTTGCTTTAATATCCTCTCTTTTCATCGGCTCTGTAATGATGCTCTGCTTGCGTTCGATTGATTTGTTTGAACTGTGTATTGTTTGTGTTGGCCTCTCGTGCTTACTGTCTGTCATTAATGACGCCTGAATCTCCCCAGATGTATCCGGCTTCTCGTGTTATCTGTGATGAATTGATGGATTTGTTTTGAGTTTGCACTGCTCATGCCCAGCTGTTTGTCATCAGTGTCGTATCTGTTATTTGTGTTCTGTTCAGTCTATTTCCCTGTTGCATCTCATCACATTATAGTTGTCTTTTGTTCTACTTTCTTGACTGATTCAGTACTGACTGTGTTTTATTATGATGCCCCCAGGGTTGATGCTGCAGAGGGCTCTGGCTCAAAAACGCATAGCAGTCTGGGAAAAGGTTTATCCTGGTTCAACTTTTGCCCCTGCGCAGTGCAACATCTGGCAATACACTGTGGTGACCAATCAACTACATGGAAGTTCAAATTACATGAATAGGAATACGTTGTAGCATGTTTACCTGACAAACATCGAGGCAGAGGAGCAAATTATTACAGCTGTGATAACTTCTCAGTTGCAATTCTGCCCAAAAGGAGTATAAACTGCTGTGCCGTGTCTTTGTGTTTGATAAAGCTTCCAACTGGACATCCTGGTTTGTATATCTGCCTCTAAATCTGTACCCTGAAGCAACACATCAACACCACACAGCCCCTTGTGTAGTTTTGCCAGAGGGCTATTGTTGGCCTCAATGAGTCCAAACAGGGGGTCATTTGCATCCTGTAAGGCCGTAAGTAATGACTCTCAATCAGTTACATTCTTAATCAAGACACTTCAGCCAAAAATAAATACAAATATTAATAAAATACATTCAGGCTTATTGTGGATATAGAATGTAAAATAAATGTTAAATACTAAATTACAACAAGTAGGGGTGATGACTGTCACTTTTGAAATTCACGGTGATTTCACATTGTATATATTCGGCCACCCATTACCTATTTATATGGAGGGGGGGCAGCTGAAAATTAGTTCAATCCAATCCAATCCAATTCTACACCACAAACTGCTGCTACGAAAATGGCCCTAGTTGAGTTAAATCAACACTGATACTCTCTCATTAAAGATTTAAGCTAACATTTAGCTATTTTGGGACTTTCTATTGGGTCGTACAGGTGTTGCTTTTCATGTGTACACCCCCTGTGCATACATACATGTATGAGTATATAAATAGAACTATACATTCACACATAAGGTAGATGGGGAGAAACACAGGAAACAACCAATGAGGACGGTCATTTAGCACAGAAGGACTAGTGTGTCTGGCAGTGCAGCGCCTGTGATCAGCAGCTCAGAGAGATAAGGGGGCATGATTGGACACAACGGTTGGGGCAGGGGGCCTATATTGTCCTCCACAGCCCCTGTGGCCCCTGTGCTACACTGTCGTTAAAGGGGGGGAGGAGGTTAAAGCTCTTCCTCACACCACCTGTTGTCAACGCCTCTCCCCCCAAACCACCCCCACCCCCACCCCAACCCCTCATCCTTCTGCTTTTGTCCCACTGACCCTTTATGACACACAGAAACACACACACACACACACACACACATACACACACATGCTGATCACTGGTCGCATGCGCCTTTAGTATGGTCTAATTAATTCATGGCTATCCTCTGGAGGAAGGTTTGGCTGGTGGGTCTGGCTCAATGACCGGCAGACGGCCGGATCATACAGAGGGGGTTAAGCCAGAGGCCCATGGCCTCACTCTGGCCATCTGATCCCCCTCTTTTAAGACCAGAATGGCCACCGGCTCTGTCCTCCACAAGGCTGAGACCTGCAATCCCATTAGTGAAGCGTGAATACACCAGATACATACACACAAATACAGAGAGGAGAGCTTGTTATTATCAAGCATCTGAGAATGTCACAAGAGTTCACTATGAGAGGTGATGGTGTTACTCTATTACTCTCCCTCTTGGCTCAGTGCGCTGAATATAAACACACACAAACTGATTCATAGTAACTATATGGGCATGACGAAGCATGAGGACATACATATGCTGATGTCCACAAGATATCTCAGCTGGTAAAAAGCAGAGAAGGAGGTAATTGGAAAATAAGACTCGACAGCAAGTGCCTTGACAAATGGATCTGATTGGACAAAGTGCTTCAGACAGCTGGTGGAAAACATTGTCAAACTCCTGTGGGTGCGCAGGAAGATGCAGGGCTGAATGAGAAACTCATACCATTGGGAACTGTACTCATACACCACTCACAGATTCAAAAATCTAATCTATAAAATATATTTTTTTAAATCAGTCTGTCATGGTGTTAGCGATGACAATATAGAGGGAGGAATCATTACAAACAGGGTCCTTTTTTACAACTAGGCTAATATGAATACCAGCTTTCCTTACCTGCTAGAACTGACAAATAGGAATAATAATGCGAGGACTGCTCACTGAGGTCATCTATAATCCACTGATAACGATGACTGTATACGTCAAACAACAAACAGATAAAATCAGCTGTCTCATAATAGCATAACAGATCATATCAGCTCATTCAAAGTAGGCTAATGGCTAAAAGCAGGTAGCAGGTACAGCCTGTGTAGATGTACATATCAGTGTGACTACACCCCGCTGTGTATGACATCATGCACCACAGAGCTCCAATCACAACCCATATGGCTGAAGAGCACTGGGGTTAATAACAGAGACAGAGGGCAGCTCAAGGAGAGCACGGACAGAGGAGGGAAAGGGGCAGAGAGGTACACTTTATCTCTTTTATCAGAGCCACCCAACCTATACCTCTCCTCCACTCTAACTCTTTCCTAACACCAAACCCCCCAAATCCTTTCCCCATTTCCAAATCCATAAACCTTGAAATCCATTTTTCTGCACAGGAGTCTCAGTGATCAAAAACAGAATGACAGGTG
Organism: Macquaria australasica; assembly: GCA_005408345.1. NCBI lineage: Eukaryota > Metazoa > Chordata > Actinopteri > Centrarchiformes > Percichthyidae > Macquaria > Macquaria australasica. The sequence continues at coordinate 1,457,036 of SEMN01000060.1, read as the reverse complement.
TGTGTGTGTGTGTGTGTGTGTGTGTGTGTGTGTGTGTGTGTGTGTGTGTGTGCGTGTGTGCGTGCGCATGTGTCTGTGTGTGTGTGAGAGAGAGAGCAGGAGACAGAAAGAGAAAGGAGGATCCAAGTGGTGACAGTGCTGTTCAGCTGTTTCTCCCACACTGGTGTCTAGGATTACCACGAGTGAGAAAGTTGGCCCAGACCATCGTTACAAAGACTTACGGATGTACACACCCACACACACACACACACACACACACAAGAACAAATTCACACTAAGGCAGAGGAAAACGAGAGTTTCATCACATCTTCACCTGTTCATTCCCCAAATTCCACAAGGCAGCTGCCATCTTGAACCTTGAAGGCTTAACCTCCAAACAACCTTTAAAACATTGGTGGGGGGGTTGGTTTGGGGGGCATAAAACCCTTAGAGGTTACCACAGTCCGTTTTATTTGAAATGCCTCTGACTCCACCCCCAGCACCTTAGAAAAGCACTTCTTCCCCTCCCCTGTTGCTGTGAATATTCATGAGCCATAAAGCCAGGCGGCAGAGACGTAGGAGGCATAATAAAAACGTCAGAGGTATAAAACTCAAAGAAAAAGCCGCTAGGAGCTTGGGCAAGTCACTCTGAATGTCAAATCCCCACCCAGGGGTGTCTGGCCTGTTAGGTCTATTGTGCTTGACTGACCTTTATGCATCTGACATCCATTGGCCTCCGCTCCTGGCACATTAACTTTGTAGGCCACATTTTCAGGATCAAAGAATCTCTTTTAATGTGTGAAATCGGATAGGATTGAGGCGCAAAACACACATTTTGGAAGGAAATATTCAGTAAAGTGATATGGCATCTGTTCTTAATGCAAGATAATGGAATGTACATTTTGAAAAAGCACAAGGGGATGGATTTTTAAAGGCTTATTGCTGGATGACAGCTACACTTACAGCACATACTGTATATGAATTTAGGTAACTCCTTTGTCTTGGTATGAACATTTCCTTTTGATCCTACATGTGTGACACGGTTTTTTATAGCTATCCAAGTTAATGTGGTGTGATATTCTACCTCTTCGTTTTTAAAACATAGGACTATGCAAAGTCATTGTAGTGTCTGTTTAAAAAATGCAGACCTACTGCCATCTACATCATATCTGAGGTTAAACTACACCTACTGGAGCTTGAAAAGACTCTTACAGCTCATGCATCAAACATCCATTCATCATCATGTCATTAATAAGAAGTGGTAACTGAGGTAACTAACCTGAACATTCCCTAATGAGTTATTGGGTGCCTAATTGTCAGCCTGAATGTTTGCAAAGGAAAAATGTCTGCACACACTTGAGAAATTAGTAGGAATAATTGTACCCATCCAGAAAAAAGCACAGTCAATATTACAACTAGTGACTATAAAAAATATTTTTTAGTGCCTTCTTTATGTTACACTTTGTTTTCTTTTTAGATCTAAGTACAAAGAGATCTAAATATTCTGCTAAAACATTCAACTACCATAACTAGCTGTGTTCATAATTTAGAATATGAGCCATATGACACATCAAATTATTTCCAAATACAATTAGTATGCAAAAATATTATACACAAAGGAACTAGTTTTAGTCACACTAGAGGCAAAGGTCTAGGGATAGTGATATTGGCCAGTCCAACATGTCAGTGAAATATCTCAACAGCTATGAAATAGATTGCCCAGAAGTTGACTCCTAATTTGCAATAAGTCCTCCATCCTAAACAACAGAATAGGTTGTTTGCCAATGACTCCCAATATGACAAATATAGGCGTATTGGACATTCGTCGTCATTGTAACAATAATAAACATGTGGTTAATGCAGTGAAGCTGTTGCAGTTTGGTTTAGGCACCAAAACTAGTTGGTTAGGTTTAGCAAAAGATCATGGTTTGGGGTTAAAATGAGTCAACGTTGACTTTTGGTTTCACATGGGACACAACGGTCTCCTGGGTCAAAATCCTGTGTTGTTGGATCCATCCATCCATCCACCCGACCTCCTCCCTACGTGGACTTTGTCATTCTTTATAAGTCACCACCTAACAATAACAATAAATATGGGTCGTAATAAGCTGCTTGCACAGACGACCTATACAGTCATATTTTTGGGGAGGACAGTCTCCTAATATAGTAATCTCTTGACTTTTTTTATAGCTCCACCAACAGGTCAAAATGTCCACTTCATTTTATGACAAGGTACTGAACCTGTGTCGATGCTGGGCTCTCACACTCAGGACAACAGAAGATTCCAGTGGGAGGTGTGAGAAATATAAGTATAAGTTGATTATACTGCAGGGATTGTGTGAAATACTTTTTGACATTTTTCCACCATTGGGATATAGTACAGCATACTGAATTCAAGCTGCAGCAGATGTGAATCTACAAACATTTTACAGCCACCTTTTGAGCCTGCACAGGGTGTTTGATCTTCAAAAGACAGATTTCGGGTGGAGCATCACTTTAAATCTGAAATCCATAACTTTGCGCACTTTCAAACAGATAAGATGATGGAGTGCGTCTAGTGTTACACTTGTTTGACTTCTTAGGACTCGTTTATCGAGTGACGCTTCAATTCTACATAAAGAAATGTCTAGAAGCTGTCTGTAGTAAAAGCTCTACTTTAAAAAGACCTGTGCTCTTGTCCCCTTTGGTAAAGAGATTAACACTGTATGACATAAAACACTACAAAATAAAGCACTTCCAGACAAACTCTCAAGTCAGGTATATTTGTCAGCACTGCAACATTCTGCCAGTTCATCCATACTGCAGCTCAGTGGCCTTCGTCACCCTGCCTGCCTCTCAGCCTGCAGCAGATGGACTGTGAGGGGTTAAACCTCCTGAACCTTCCACCCTTCCCACAGTGTTGGCTTCCACCCCGTTACCAAATATACACACCAATACACAATGCAGCTCCCTCTCAGTTTGCCCCCAGTGCTTCCAAGTCATAGGCTGGGGAGCAAAGTGACACCATGCCACAAAGTGCCATCTTGCGCCTTCTCTGGTGCCACACTGAGCCCCCTGGCAGCTCCAGGCGGGCTTATGTGCCTGCGGCCTTATCTCCGGCCCCATTGGTGCCACGCAGAGGGGGCTGGCAGGAGCTGGCACTGGCTTGGCTGTGGCACTGGCCAATGTTTGTTCTATATAACCTCTCTCTCCCTCTCCGGAGGCAATGCTCTGAAAGTGTGTTTGTGGGTTTGTGTGGCTGTGCAGGCAGACACACATGAAAGAAGACACAAGTAGAACACATGCTTTCAGTTTTTCCTTTACCACCATGGATTAGGGATTCTTATCTGTGAAAGCAACTGCTGTGCGCCAAGTTGTGTCCCTGTGCATGTGTCTGTTTGCAGACAGCTGCAGAGAACGTTACCTCATCCAGCTTTCTGTTGCTCTCTATTATAATGTGTTTTTCTGTATGTATATGGACTGATCAGCAGTGTGGCCTTGAACACTGAAAGACACTGGTATTGAAGACAAGAGGCTCAGAAACACACCAAACCCTTTTGACTGCAAACAGCCTTGTTTGAGATCCTGTTGATTTTGGCTTACAGGCCTTGTTCTGAGTGCCAGCCAAAATCCGTTTTTTGGCATATCCAGATTTAGGGGTGGGCGATATGGCTTATAAATAGTATTACGATATTTTTAGACAATGCCGCGATAAACTATATATATCTCAATATAAACACTAAAGTCAATTAAAATAGCCTAAAACCGGAGGTCTCCCAAATACAATTCGAAGCTGCAGAGCTGGAAGCCGCGGGTAGAGTAACAAACGCGATCAGATGATTGATTGTGTGTTCTTTTGGGATTTTTTTTGCCGAACAGCAGAAACACTGAAAACTTGAATATGATGATATGATCATCTGCAATATTGCACACTAACTGATATACAATCAGTTAGTCGCTCAGCCCTATCTAAATTGTATCCAGATTGATTTTAGAAAGTCTGGACAGCAAAAAACACATCAGATTTTTTCTAATTGGATCCAAGCCACATTTGGAGGTGGTTTGAAATGATATTCCAATCGGATTTCTACAGATGCTTCTCTCACTCTGGCCGCTCAAATTGGATTTCAAAGTGTCTTTTGTGTCACTCGCAAAGCGATACACAACGACGACGTCAAATCAAGAGTGACGGAAGTGCATCAGAGCGGCTGTATACCAGCCTCCTCCCGCTGAGTTTGTCTGGAGCGACAGACTTGACAGCGCGACTGTATGGAGGGTGAGATGAAGGATCTCCATTTCTCATGCTTCCGTGTTGCCTACGTCGTTACCACAGCAACCCATGCAGATAGGTTGATGATGTCTGGACACACAAATCTGATCTGATCACGAGCTAAGAACGGTGCGGACAGTCTGTCTTCAACATCTGATTTGAGAAACAAATCTAATTTGCCTGCAGTCTGAACAAAGTCTTAGACTCTCTTGTTCAGCAGCTGCCAGAAATATCTCAAGGGCAAAAAATATATATATATAAATAATAATAATGTGTCCTTGGTTTTGGGTAAGCGCTCTCCTAATGTCATGAATTAAGAAAAGAAAAGACAACTTCTTCTTTGGAACTCAAAAGGAGAGTTTAAAACTAGCACAATGCAAAGAAACAATAGAGAAAAACATGTTGATTCATGTTGAGCATCTGACGCTGCTCTATTCCTTTGCTCTTTTTCATAACCAGCTTTGTGAAAGGTGATTCACAACACCTCCACCTATTCTACCTGCTTGGTTTTCATATATGGCTTACATCACAAATATCCTGCAGCTTCTGATGTTGATACCTAAACAGAGCAAGAGCAAGGTGAATGGTAATTTCTTCATGCTGCTTAAGGAATGGTTTAAGGAAATGTGATGGACACACTGCACAGATCCCAGCTGTTTATAGAGAATGATTCATGGGCTGTTTTTCTGTGGAGGCAGTCAGGGGAAATTCAGCATGATTATTAAGTTAGGGGCTGGAGCCTTTCAGGAAAACATGACGCCCCACTGTAAGGTGTTTGACAGGAGTCTAGAGTTACATAGATTTTTACTGGGAATGGAGTTTGTTTTACCACGTTCAGCTGGTTTGTGTTAGTGCAAAAAGAAATTCCTGAGATGGTTTCTGTTTTAAAGGGTGGGCGATATTAGGAGAGGCAGGAGTGAAGGATTAGAGGAAATGTCTTCACTGGTGTTTCTGCAAAAGCTGCTAGCAATATGCTGTCTAGACTCATTTCTGTAGTTTAGTAGATAAGCAAGGATAACAGAGGCAAAAGTTCATTTGAGTTTAGTATTTCAGTTGTGTGACAGAGCTGTCACGTACATATACTTGCAGTCATTTTGTCCATAATATAAGTGATTCAGCAGCACCTCATTTCTAGGTGACTCACATAACAAAACACCTACCTGGATGCACAAACCAGCCCTCAACTATATATATAAACTGACTACATTTATTTAAATTACCTGCTGCTGTCAAAACAAAGTTATACTTTGTAGTGATCTTCTAACACTGAAGGTAATGACCTAATGTAACAGCAAAGATTTAATTGGCCCTATCTGCATTTCATTAAGGTGCCACCGATCACAACCAGCCCTGCTATGGAGAGGGAAAAAAAATCAAGAGGTGTCTGCTGGAAACCCATCTGACAGGAGTTTGTTGTATTTTAAGGAACTAACATCTGCTAGGGAGAAGCTGCCAACCAACAGTGGCCTTTCCTCCCCTCCCTGCAAGAAAGTTTTTTCAGCTTTCCTGTTCAGTGATGACAATCTTTTTTTGCAGGGGGCTAGCTGTCATCCATCTACATTAACAGGCCTGGTCGGAGAGGCCCGGCCACAACACGACAGGGGCCGGGCTCTCTGGAGCGGGGGACGATAGGATGCGATGTCGGAGGCTGGAGGGGAGGATGAGGAGTGGGGGTGGGGGTGGGTGTGGGGATAGGTTTCAGGGTGCAAGCTGCCAGGAGATCTGATAACAAGGTCAGGGGAGGTGTCTGAAGTTAACTCAGCCGAGTGATGGCGATGATAAGAGACCAGAGAGGCCTCTACACTGCTCTGCTTTTATAGGGCAGCTAACATTATTACTTGTGAAATCTGTCTGTGATTTAATTTGTTTCTTATTACTGGAACTACATAATACATAACATGATGTTTGACACCTGATATGTGGACAAGCACTGGGCTATCACAGCCATCTTTTCTGCCTTTACACAGACTTGTAATGCACTGCACAATATGTTTCTTTTGTTTTTGAAGTGAAGCATCTAAAACAGTGATGTGTACTTCAGTCTACCTCCATATACTTTTTTATGGGCATTATTATAAGTGTAAATTGACTTATCGTCATGACAATGAGAATTCTTGATGTTTTTGTCTTCAATATCATTGTAGCAGCACATGTAATCTGTCCTTCACACTCTTCCAATTCCCAATTGTCTGTCTGTCTTTTGTTTCAATTGCACGACACCCCCCCCCAACACACACACACACACACACACACCTGAACTCTCAAGCCTAAATAGCAAAAAATCAGTTGAAGACACTTACTTGCCACCTCCAGCGATGCATTGCGACTCACTGCCTCGCCCAGGTAGTTGCGTGCCACACACACATAGACGCCTTCATCGGGTTTGCTTCGCCTCCCGTGTACAATTCGCAGGAAGAAGAGCGAGCCGCTGGGTAGGAGCATCCGGTGGGATCGAGGGTCCTCTCTATCGGTCTCGACACGCTCGCCATCTTTGTACCATTCCACCATCGGAGTCGGCCGCCCCTCAGCCTTACAGTTGAGGGTGGCCGGCTCGCCCTTGGACACAATCAGATCGGATGGGTGCTCTACGATGCGGGGAGGCGCATCCTCTAACCTGGGTCGGGATCCTGGAGGAAAGACAACAACATAGGGAAGAGAAGGAGTTGAAATTTAATTCATCAAAGTGCAGCATCTTTTGTGATGCATTTTTTGTTATGATGGTGCAAACATGATTTTAGAATATGATTTTAGAATATGAGTGAAATTTGGGGTATAATTATAGCAAACGTATCTCTAAACCAGAGCCATTTGGTGTTTTAAAGCTGACACAGTAGACAACAGATTGAAAAGAAAGGCACAGAATTAACAGGTTGTGTTATTTAGAGTTGTTAGGGGTAAACTCTGGTATTTTTGGGTCCAGTTTTATAAATTTTGGGGTGTAAATGACTAATACTTACCAAACGTTTTTAAATTGGTCTTTTGACCCCAAAATTTGTAAAAAATAAAAAATAAAAAATAAAAAATTGGGCCCAGGTTTCCCTTCAAGGGCCCCATGTGACAACATGATATATTTACAGGATTTGTTTACAGGATTTTTAAGAGTAAAATTCAAGCACTTTCAAGGTACCTAAACCAAAAATTTCCACACTCTCAAAGCCTTGTTACTGTAAATGCCAGGAGACAACAAACAAATATGACGACGGGATCCTTTCATTCCAAATATTAAAAGATTTACACCCACAATTTTATCATCAACAACATGGCTGTGTGAAACAAGCATGTAATGTAATTGCTCAGCGGTTACTTTCAAAGTAGAAATCAAGAGGACGTGTGAAATGACATGCTCTAAATTCTGCATCTATCAAACCAAAACCAAATTCTCCGGCAGTGGAGGGGGAAGCATGCGAGAAGTAAATGTGGTAGAACTGTGCTAATCAGAGGCTCATGGGAAAGTAGGTTGACAGAACTACTGAAATATCAAGATATTAAAAAAACATGATTTTCAAGTGAAAATACTTTTAAACTGGTGTTTTCTATTTATAAGAATAATTTGCATAGCTCTGCGTGATGCAAGTTTCTGTAAATTACTTATCAATATAAATGAATAGTGTTTGTGGTCAGTGTTGATGCAGTCTGCTTTCTTGTGAAAGTCTGATTGAAAGAAAGAAATGAAGACAGAGACAGAAACAGACGGAGATGGAGGCGAGGTAATTCCCACAGGTTGTTTTTTTTTGCAAGCTTTGAAATTGCTTTTTTTCTCCCTCTATCTTTCCTCTTCCTACTCCAATCTGAATGACAGCATGTTGGCGGTACAATTATGTATGAAAATCAATAACACAAACTCAAGCACCAAGAGGCACAAGTGGAATTTCTCCCTGGAGAGCATATGAAAGAAGAGGTGCACTTTGCTGGTGTTTTTCAGAAAACCGAGTCCAGATGATGCTGTTTTTAAACTAAAATCATTTTTTCACTCTCTCAGTATAGCCATGCCATATAGCGGCGCATACGCAACTTTGTGTTTTCAGAACATTCACAGCAGGAGATTGGCGTGGGTGGCTGTGCACACAACGGGAAGACAGAAAACATGAATTACTTTGTTCAGCGTTTAGGAGTTTTGTAGCTCCTGCATTACACAGAAGTCGGTGTGAGTTTTGTTTCACTCCAAGAGACTGATGCTGTTCTTGTGGAATAACTCATTGCTCTGTTAAAGTTTAAACAAGTTTTGTTTGAATAAGAATTAAACATAACTCAGGGTGATGGTGACTTTTAGTTTTGGTTTATGGTTTTAGTTTGTGAGCAAAGAACACTGAAAAAGAAGAAAAGAAGATGGAGCCACAACTGATCCATTAGACAAAAAGACAGGAGCCTGTCTCAGTCTGGCTGAATCTCAAACTTCCAGAAGGTGATCAAATTAGCAACTTGTTTCCTGTGATCTTCCTCTCCTATGGAAAGATAGCTGACAATGTGCCTACAACGCAGGTATATACCATTGGAAACAGTGTAATCAGGGCTAACATAAGAGCAAGGGCCATAATGGCTCTTCCCACAGGTGCATGAATGAGAAGGAGTTCAAAGGTCCAGACTTTCCTGATAACGATAAGGAAAGCAGTCAAAATTCCTGCCCTCAAAGTGACAAATCCTCTATAAGGTTTCGGGGGATTATGAACTCCCCTAAAGTGCTTTTTGCTGATGGGAATATAGAGTACCATCTGATGGCCCTGCTCTCAATGCAATTACATTCACAAAGATGGAGAAATTGGAGGCTCTGAATAGGAGGAAATGGTATTGAGGCTTTGAAGTTGCTTCAAGTTAGAATCAAATAGCAGCTGGACTTATGTCTGACATCTACTTTCAAGCACTGAAAGCATACAGCAGAGTGGTCAGATATACCTTTTAAGGTTATATTTCACTGCCATTAATGGGAAAAACACATTACTGCAATTTCCTTTCTATGTCTCTTTCTTTCTTTCTTAAACTGAAATGCACAGTCTTGGGTTCATAGGTTATAAGTTTAATGACAGCTGAGACATAATAACTACTGACTTGTTTCAAAAACAGTAAATAATATAACTCAAATTCAGACAATTAAACAGTCTGAAATTGGGTTCAAATTAAGGTATGTACAGTGTGTTCACTATGGATTCACCAGCTACTCTTTTTCTAGTAACCATACCAAATATTACCATTTCGTGCATGACAAACATTTGAGCCAAATTAATATTCAAAAATAAGTGTGAGCTACATTCAACTAGGGCTGCAACTAATGATTATTTTCATTATCGATTAATCTGATGATTATTTTTACTATTAATTGATTACCGTTAGTCTATAAAATGTCAATAAATAAATAAATAAATGCCTATGGCAACTTCCCAGAGCCCAAGGTGGCTGAGCAGCAGATAGAGACCGTTCAGCTAATAGCTTTAAGGTAGCATATGCATCATGGCTGAGCTGAGTCTGTTGGGTGGGGGGGGGGTGGGGGGTTGGGAAGAGGGGGTTGTCTGTGGTGTGAGCTCAGTGGGACAGAGCCTTTAAGAGCTGACTCATAAATTTTACAGTCCACGTTGGTTGGAACAAGCCATGTGGAAATGTAAAGCGAGCGCTTTTAAAGAGGAAGAGACCACCGTGTGTGCCTGAGCTAAATATCATCAAGAGAACCACTGAACACCAGCTCTTAAAGATGATATGCCTGGCCTGACCCGATAGCCCAGTGATTGGGGTGCAGACCTTATGGGCACAAATGCCCTGAGCAGCGAGTCACAGGTTCAATTCCTGGTTGCATGTCATTCCCTTGCACTCTTTCCCCTCATTTCCTATCTCTCTCCACTATCATTATCAAATAAAGGCATTAAATGCCCAAAAGATTTTCTTTAAAAAAAAAAGATGATATGCCTATTACCCAAGGAAGTGTAGACTTGATGAAATGATCTCTCAGCTACTGTCCTCTACAAATAAAAATGATCTGCCCTGCTTACTCTGGGATGTCACACAGATATTGCATCAGTACAGCTCAGTTTGGGGGAATGGGGGGAAAAAATTACTGACTGCATCCAAGATGATTCTCGAAGGGTGATGAGACATTTTCTGAATCTACAGTGATATCATTATAATGATGGTGATCTTTGTACAAGCTTCTTTTGTGCTGCTGCAGGCTGTACATTAGTATGACTGGTACAGATATGCATAGAGACTGACGGCGCTGCCACACAACTCAAGGATATATGAATTTGTAAGCCACGCAGTATTCCCCAGCTACATAGCTCACAGAGAGTAGATGTATGTAACAGATAAGGGCGAGGCTGGAAAAGGTGAACTCAGATTGGGTTAAATGGACAGCTGGAGTCTGGAGAGTGCAACTGGTTGTCTTGAGAAGAGTGTCTAACAGGAAAGTCTGGACCCTCTAAGGACCTATTAGCTCCTGCCCATGGTGTACTACAGCAGGATGGCAGCAATTCTCAAAGCTACATGTAAGCTAATGAAACCACAGGGATGCTGTAGGAGCCAGAGTGTGTTTGATAAGAATGGTGCATGGAGATAAGATGACATTGCAGTGCCAAAAGAGAGCTGTACAGGATATATGTGTGATGTCCCTTGTAGATTCGATAGCTGAGTCATCAGTGCTTGTGAAAATGTTTTTATATCTTTTATTTTATATACCTTTTAGAGGCGCAAACTGTAATTTCTGACAAATCAAACTGACAGACAGGTGACTGATTAAATGTAAAACAGTTATCACATCGCATTGAAATTAACGTCTACGGCAGAAGTCACTGTGGAAGATAAAACACATTAAATCCACACGTGTAATTGGAGTTGATGCACCAACCAGTTGTGAAACTGTGAAAATGCATGAATCACTGCAAAAGCACACGTTTATTAATAACTTGGATGATTATGGGATGAACCATCTGCAATGTTGTTGTTTTTTTACACTACAGATGGTATGGTATAGCTTTACAGAACTTCTTATCTTTAAATGGTCGTGATGAAAATCACTTTCGGATATCTTTGCAACTAAATTAAAGGACTGGAGGTTGATGCCAATATCTGCAATGTCAGGTTTATGGTAACTAAAGATTTACTAAGGATATCATGGTAACCCTGTACTAACTTATTGTAGAAATATGTCTTTACCCTTTCATGCCAAAGCTGTTTAAAATCAGATTACTAATGGTGACCCATTCACACTAATGGCAAACAATGTGCCCTTGCTTCAGTCTGAAAGTTGTACAGTATCTCTTAATACAAAATACTATACACTTGAATTGCTCTTGTAGTGTAAGTATATGGTTGGTTAATGCAGCAGAGAAAACACAGAGCACTGTTTATTTGAATTATTTCTACTCAGCATGAGCTTTCCCAGCCTACCTGATGTGTCCAAACTGACAGACTCTATATCAAAAAAGGCTCACGTGGTGCACTGAATCTGTATATAGATTCTGTTTAAACATATATATGCAAAGTGAATTATTGTCAAACAACTTCAAAGTCGTGGGGAAAGTGGGAGGAGGAGGGAATAAAGTCTGAGAGGGTGACAGAGAAATAGTGGCTAAGACAAAAGTGTGAGAAAAACGAATGAGAAAAATTGGAACAAAACAGCCACGGGGAGCACAAACTCCTGCTGCAATGTCCTTTCTATAATGGAGGATGGCAAAGTGCTGAGGCAGAACATTTTCTCATCTAGTACAAGAACAAGTGGCTCGGTGTGTCCTGCCGATATAAAACAAGAACAGAGTCAGTGCCAAAGATCTACAGTGGATTCCCAGCCCCCTCCCCTCTGCCAACTCCCCAGCCTTATTTCACCACAAACACAAGTGGGCTTTCATCCCTGGGCAGATTTACTTCCTCTGAAAAGGCAAAAGCCTCTGGACAACACCCAGACTCAGACTGGTGATATCAGTCAAGACATAAAAGAAAGTGATATCACTACTTGTGTAAATGTATGCTAGTCCTAAAATACAGAACTTTTAAAAATAAATGTTGACTTTTTCTATTGTGATACCAAATTAGAAGTGCTTTGACCGACAATGTGATGATAATGCAGCCTCTTCTGACATGAAAATAGTTCCGCTCCAATTATCCAGATATAATCCCCTGCTCAGAACTCACAGGTCAAATGAGTGACTGTCAACTTGTTTGGAGCATGTGATTAGAGAGATGCTCGCTATGCTGTTGTTGACAAAAGGCAGTAACAGTTAATCATTTTAAAAAAAAGGAAATCTGAGGCTAAAACAAAAAGAAACCAATTAAAGATAAAGTTGTAAGGTCAGTGGAGAATGTTATCTTGTGTAGATCTTCTGATTTGTAATATGGAGAGCTGTGAAAAGTTTATTCCAACAAAGCTATTCACTTTAGGTCAGTGGTTCCCAACCTTTTTTGTCCAGCGTACCCCCACAGCCCCATCAGATGGGCCTCAGTACCCCTTTATCAGACCCCTTTGATAGAAGGGATGGCTTTATGGTATTGTTCAATGGTATTTTTTAGTAGTTTTGGCCAACTTTGTACTACTGTACTGCCATTTGGAGTGTCAGAAACTGACCATTTACAGTATCTTTATTTTTAGCTTTTTGATTTTTCCAACTAGTCTTTCTTGTCTTTATCCCCCTACAGCTGACTCAGGTTGGTGAGAAACTGAGGCATGTCTTGTGCACTCAGACTACCATAGTTGGTATAAAGATCAGCATATATAAATATGTGGATACATAATATCAAATCATAATTTCTATTTTTTCAAATTTGCTGAGCTTCACAATTTTCACTTTCACTTTTTTGCTTTAGGTGACAGGCTGTTAGACCTTTTTCTGCACCTCTGTATGTAAATATGCACTTACCTCTGCATCTTTCCCAGACTCAGACACTATTTTCCAAACACAGATGGTGTAATGCTCAGGTGGTGGTCTGATTTACACAATAAATCCATAAAGGGTGCTAATTTTGTCTGATATTTGCACAAGGCTCAAACTTGAGGTCAACCAAAATCCTCTCACTCACTTACCGTCTCCCTGCTGAAGGTCCAGCACACCACCCACCCCCGAGCCAATCCTAGCAGCTCATAGAAGGTGTGCGTGTCTCATCACACATAGGACCAAACATATTCTGTTCACTACGGCCCTGCAGGGAAAAGGACATAAAACATGGATGGCACTTCAGCCCCATCCAGTCTTCCATCCAGACAGTGTGAGAAATGCCTTTCATTTCGGCATTAAGGACTTAAATAAATCAGAATACTGCAGTATATCAAAAGCCTGCACTCCTTATCACTCGGTGGTGAGTTGTGGTAAAAAGAAAGATTAAGCCATACTCAGGCTTAACAACTAAAATCACCCTCACACTGCACTCAAGATAACCACCCTCCAAACCCAGTTCTACTTCTAAAAAGCTGTTAATGGCAAAAAAAAAAGTATTTTAAAGCTGAAATCCCAGTACGACAGCATTAAAAGTACCTGCCACTGGTGGACAGAATGAGCTTCATAATCTTTAAAGAAGGGACAGAGGAGAGAGGAAGAGGGTGCAAGATGACGATCAAAGAAAATTCAACAACTTTTCTATTCCTATTCCTCCCTCATCTGCAATTCTTTTCAGCGGGCTGGCTTCCCTCTAACAGAATGTGTTGTTTTACAGCTTTGTTGCCTCCTCCTCCTTCTCTCGGTTTTCACCAAAGCCACAGGAATTGATTTTCAAATGTGCATTCAAAGTTAAATTGGCAGCAGAGGGGGGCAGGCTGGGGTGCTCTCTGCAGCCTCCTACCATTTGACCCTGTGGGGACAACAAAATGAGGCACTTGCATGAGAATACAAAGTGCCAGCCATAAAGAAACAACCTCCTTAATTGAGCTTGTGTTGATGCTAAGCATTTAAATGGGCAGGGTCAACTTTGCAAAAGGAAATTGGGTGTTTTTATCATGTCTCTCTTGGGGCCGTGAACAGATTCATGAGTAGGGGCTGAAGCTTTCTTCCTTTAGAAGAGGGGATCATTGAAATTGGGAGCAAAATGATCCAAACTCCCTCCCCAGCTCCCAAAAAATGCCCTTTCCACTAACAACTCTGTTTCATGCTCCCTCTGAGATTAGCCTCTTGCGCTGGAGAAGCAGCTGAAATGACTTTTGACTAGATGTTTGGGCAAGTTGACAAGGCAGAAGCAGCCCACTGTAGATAGAGAGCAAACAGTGGTGTCTTTTGTGGTCCAACAGGAACAGACAGTTGAGCCTAACAGACCATTTTTACACAAAACGTTACTGGTAAAACATGGCTGAGAGGCATGGGAGTTGATTAAGCTTTGATTTAGTTCCAAGTACAGAAACAACTCTGAGTGGGCTGCAAAGCGTCCCTTTACATGGACATTTCAAATGTTTGCTTTGACTTTGAAATGTACTTTCCTCAAGTTTCTGCAGCATATTTTGTTATGAATAATCACATATTGGCTTCTGCAAAACATCAAATATCAACATCGATAATGCGGAGGATGGTTTAGCTTAACTATTCTCATATTTAAACATTCTGAGAATTTTGAATGCAACTTAGAAAAGCATTTGCAAACAGCAGTCCTGAGGACTTAAATACAACCAGTCCAACATCGTTCAAGTTATCACAAATCCTGCCAAGAGTTGTCAGGTTGAGTTCCAGTAGCCCGCCAGTAACAAGCATTGATTTTCTCCACCGAGTCCACCGAGGGTTTTTTTTGGATAGGCCTTTGAAAAAACAAGAGAGCAGTAACTGTATGTGGCGACTAGACTCTCACTCTGCACTCGAAGTGTTCTATGTGATGAGACTAAGAAGAGACAAGAGGAAATAGAGGAGAAAATACTGGAGCAGGGGAAGTAAGAGTATAACAGTAATAATAATAAACTTTATTTATATAGCACTTTTCTAAAAAATGTTGCAAAGTGCTTTACAAAAAGAAATAAAAGGCAGATAGATTGAGAATAAGGACATGAGCACATAGGAAGTAAAGACAATAAGTAATAATAACAAATAGGAGTAAGTAGATTTTGGCTGTAGTGATACTTGACAAGAGAGCAAACAGAAGAAACACATTAAGACATTAAAGCATTTAATCATAGTTTGTCTCAAATAAGGCTGTATGTTGATGATTGCATGATTTCGTATTACTAATTATCAGCCCATTAGACAGGGGTGGAAGTATGGAATTGCATTTACTCTCGTTCTGTAACAAAGACATATTTTTGTCTACTTTTTGAAATCAGTAATTTGATATATACTTTTTTTTTATTTTACTCGGTAAAGTACTTTTATTAATAATATTTTATTACAATATTGCCTGACCAACAGGTGCATGCTGGGTCTGGCTAAATGCTAAATTCTAAGATGCTCATGGTGGATCCTTCAGTAGTTATTTTCTGCATTCACTGAGGAACTTCTACCTTCAGTGAGGTGTGTGAGACTTTCCTGCTGTTGTTGACAATAATCGCTGTCACAGTTTCAGCTCAAACTGTAAAAAAAGAAAACTTTGAGAGGCTGAGTGGACTGCTTATATTACACTTTGAGAATGAGCGAGCAGAGAAGTTCAACCTACAACAGATTGAGGAGGACTTCACGGTGCACACAGACAGGTGAGTACAACACTCACTGTCCAACCACTGTGTTGCCTAGCAACTAAGCATTGTGTATGTGCGCTACGCAGTTTGTAAAAACTGTGCAGTCTCTCCTTTGCTTTAATATGTGTGACGCTGTGGGCTTTATATTGTTTATACATCTTTGTGTTGTCTGCTTTGGTGATGTTTTATTCTGCTGTTAATTCTATATGAAGCGTCAGGCTATTTCATTTATGTGGTTAAATCTGTTGAACCCGTCCATTGACTTATTATACTGTAGTAAGTTTATACAGTGGAAGGCAGTCGTATGTATTTATAATTGATAATAAGTTGTATGCACAGGCTATACAGTGCCGTTTATGGAAATGGAACTTATTGTCGGTTAACTGCAGTATCATATATAATCATGTAGCATTTTTTCTTTACACCCCCCCCCCCTTAAAATGTAACGCAGTAACATTTTTACACAAGTACTTTTACTTTTACTTGAGTCAAATGTCTATAAAGTAACAGTACTTTTACTTCAGAATAATATTTGAGGACTCTTTCCATCCCTGATGATAGCACAGCAGTATATTTGCTCCCTCACTCATGTTAGGGAGGAAATCCTCAAGGGGTTCCAGGACGGGCACACCACCACTGGTTGCGGGGAAATGCCACCGGCTTCCTGTCCCACAGCAGCACATTGCAAGATTAGCTCCTATTAGATCTGTGTCTGCTTACACACACACACACAGGCTGACTGCTAGCTGCTCCTATCTGTCTGACCACATAGATCACTCTGAGGGAGGAAAGGGTCGAGACAGGGACTTCCTGAACTGCTAATTCCATAACTCAAAAGAAAAACAATTGAAATACCATTAAAAATAAACTAAGGGGGTTGTTTTTAATTTGTGTATTAACTGATAGCAATGAGAGTTAATGATCTGTGTCCGAGTTTACAAAAAGGAGAGTAAAACTGGGCCTGATTTGAAATTTTAGCTCATTTTCTATTCTTAAATCAAACTTGAAATAATCTACATGAGGAGACCTGTAATTTGGGTTTCAGGGTTCAACAGTGAATGATGCTGGGGAGTTCTGAGATATAGCAAACTATTCAGCTTACTGACATGCTGCTCTGTCCTTCTCTTTTCAGTTGAAGGAACCAGTGCTGTGTGCTTGTACTTAATTTAAAGTTTCATTGATCATTTTTCATGATGATACACTTCTGGCACTGTGAGGAAAGTAGATTATAATACCATAATATGAATGAGCTGTAATCATATATGAACCACTCAGAATGCGTAATTGTAGTAGTGAAAGACCTCTTATGTATGAGTGTGATAACATTACCACGAAAGAGAAAAGTGGATAAAGTGCCCTTTACATATTGTTGAAGAGATTTCAAGGAACATTGGTTCTGCAGTTTTAGAAGAGAGATGGTGATGGATTCAAATCCAGCTGCCTATCACTTCTCTGAATGTTACGAATGCTTTTGATTTTTGTGGTGAGTTGCTCTTAGGAGAACAGTAGAGGAGGCACTCTAATTGCCTCGTCACCCAAGTTACATTTCTTAATAAGCATTTCCCTTCAGGATACCATGCATAACTGTCAATCATTAAAAAGAGCTGCTACAGAGAACAAATAGCCGAAGGGACACTCTAACTGCCTCCTATCCCCGAGTCACTTTTTGTGTATCAACACTCCCATCACAAAATAACAGGTATACCCAGTGACTGTCACTTTTTAAAAAGAGCTGTCCCTGTCAGTTCTAAAGCCAGCCATTAAATCATCCACAGAGGCTGTCAAAATCCCTCTGCTACAGCATCACCTTGATACACCGGTGCCGAAAATGATCCATTATCTGTTGGCTCTTTCCCACACCTAGCTTTCAAGTGGCAGACTCTCACAAAAACATCCAACCGCGCAGACAAAGTCACGGCGGCGACAGCTGTAGCTATACCCGTGGGCTTTCCTTTTGACTGCGGCAGAGTTTTGCTGTGCTTCAAACTGCACTCCGGAAAAGTCTGTGAACAAACTGGGTAAACACGAAGACTTGACAGGCTGTCTCGCCAGTCAGACTTGATGAAAACCATACGCTCTTGTTTGATGGGTGGTCAGACACAAAAAGGAGGAGATGTTGGTGTTGTGTAAAAACAATGCAAAAACTCTGCTGGTACATCATCAGGATTATGGCATTTGTGTCAGTTGTTCAGCTATACTCATTTAATCGCTCTCCAAATGAAACAATTACAAGCAAGGGTGTCATTTCCACCATGGATGGGGGGGGCAGGCATGTCTCCTATGCTATCTTTGTCCCTCTCACTTTTACAGTTTCAGTTTGATTCATTCACTGAAATACCACTGAACGGTGTCCTCTTACTGTCCAACCGCCAGTGATTTCCAGACTTATTTTGCCCTGGATTTTGTGTCTCAAGCAACATACAAGCTGCCTTACCTTCTAGATGGAGGCTGTTGGGGCAGAATGCAGCTCGTGAGGGAGACTGCAGACACTGCTCAGCCCCCCAACTCCTCTGCATTTTTGGGTAAAAAAAATTATTTAGCTGTTTTTCTCTGCTGATAATTCTCCTAAAAAGACACTAGAGCCAATCATCAATCAAAGATAATGCACTGTTGTAAAGTTGGAAATAAAACATAATTTAATGATTTAAAGATTCATTGTTGACATTGGAAATGGTAGTTTGATTTTTTTTGTAAAAACATGTTTAATAGATAACATAATAACAATTATATTTATCAAAAAGTATCAGGCTAATCAATCAAGAAAATTATAGGTCATTATTGGGTTAGTTATGTGGCTCTTTTGGGTATAGTAACATAATTGTGGAAAGCATAACCAATTTAATCATAATTTATTATAATCTAGATGATACATTTACATTACTTTTCTATACTTGTTTTGTTTTCTTTTTGGTTCTGAAACCATACCTGCTCCCTTGATTACAGGAGACCAAATGGCTCTTTATAACATAGACATTGAAGATGACACTTCCATCTTCACACTGTACCTGCAGTAGCTGTGCAAGCCATTCATAATGTTTTGTGAGACTGTAATGACTAATAGATTGCGTTGACACTATGCAACAACACCTATGTGGAAACCCATCTGGTTAGACATCTGGGACTTACTGCACGGAGATTTACTTTTTAATGACTGTGATGAATTATAGACTTTTACAAACCTCCGTTCATGTATTTCAGTCCAACTGAGGTGAAAGCCTTGCCCATTATACTTCATAAAGCTTTATATTATGTGCACAAAATCACAGATGCATCCCCATATAAACTGAAGATATGATGCAATATAATGTAAATGGTGTGTGTAGGTCAGCTCCCTTGTGTGATATTATCTATATCATGACACACAAACACACAGTTTTCCATTACATACCATATCTCTCTCATACACACACATACATGCACAAAAGAAGGCCCCTTTGAAAGCATTGAAGACATTACAAATGCGTCCCATTTTTGTGGGCGAAGAGGATACAGGGAAGGCAGACGCCTCTCTGGAGATGAAGCTGGCAGATTGCTGCAGTCAGTGTTCGATGGGGACATTTTAACACCACATGTCAATTTATGCACGTCAGTTTTTTTCTCAATCACTTTTTCAGTCCTTTGCCAATGACAGCATGGAAATTTTCTGCACTAGGAGGACAAAGCAATTATAATTTTGATACTGTGCATGCAACACAAAACAACACCTATGCCACCTGTATTGTCCAATTAGTAGCTGTATTATTCCATGCTGTTATGCAGCACAACAATAGCCTGTATGACTGAGACTTCATTATAGTCAGATGGCAACTCACTCCACATCTATTTCAGTAATATGACCAGCAATGGAGAGGTCAGCCCTCCTAAAACCACTGGAACTAATGTTGGGGGCCATCCATCTGTCTACAGCCTGAGGTGGGGGGGGCTCAGGCGGTACTGTGTCGGGCCCCTCAGGCGGTCACACTTGAGACCTTTAAGGAGAGGGGATAGCTGACTTGTCCTGTCAGCACCCGCTGCTAAACAGAGTTCCTGCTCAGTTTAGTCCCTTTTCTCTGATGCCCGATAGAGAAGTCTCTGGTGCCCCATCGTGTGTTTATTTTGGCCCTCTGTGGTAGGAATGTGCAGGGTAGATATTAAGCATTACCATTAAGAGAGGGAGTGCAACCCTTGGTTCGCATATGGAGTTGTACGCTGTGAAAACACCCTACAGTTACATTTAGAAAGTGTTTTTTTTTTCATTTACTACAGTCAAATGCACAAATAACTTACAAATAACGCATCATGAGGCGTCGTCAAACTGTTGTGTGAAATTCTATTATAATGGTATATACCCATTATGTTCCATAATGAGTGGCTGTTCAGTGACAAGCATACAGAAATTCAGCTCAACTCCCAAGTTTTTTAATTACTCATTTGTTGTTACTAAATTTAGAAAGCCACGAGCTGGGTAAAAAAAGCCAGAAATAGCTTCAAACAGCAAACTCAGCACGTGATTAACGCTGCTGAATCTATGATGACAGGAAGAGGATGTTGAGTTCCTTGCCCGGCCTTTTGAGCATTATTTCTCAGTCAGCGTGAATTAGGATTCCCTTGTACCTCAATGATTTTCAGGAGCTATAACTAATTATTTCAATGTATCATACCAAAGCTTTGCTGAGCTATTGACAGCCTAATTGATCTGTAAAGAACAGATGGGCAGGCAGGTGGGGGAGGGGGAAGGTACACTCAATGTGTGAGTGCGTGTTTGTTCTCAAAAAATTAGTACAAAGCTGTCTCTGTTTCCTTTATTGTCTCTCCACAAAAAAGCAGACATGGTGTCAATATGCCAATAGCAAAAAGCTCAGATACTGTACGTTGTGCTGTTATGAGTCATTCACAGTTATACTGTTACAAGTGAGTCACATGAACAATGTGGTACTGTCCTGACTATAAGACTGAGACTATTAAGTGCAACTAATAATGGCCTACAAGCCATACAAGCCATGTGTAAAATAACAAACAAAGACAAGCAATTTGAAGACCTCACCTTCACCTCTGGGAAATTATTAAAAAAAAAATGTTCACTTCTTTGTGGCATTTTATAGATTTTTTTGGTTAATCAAGAAAAATAACACACAAATGTATTTATAATGAAAATAATCATTAGCTGCAGTCCTTTTCCACAGAACTTCCTATCGACAGTTTTTGTTGGATCTACGAACTACCAAAGAGATAGTCCCCATTAAACCTGCTGAGTAACAGGGACATTGTTTCTGGAAAGAAATGATTTTTCAATGATGTAACCACCACAAACAAAATTGCATTGCGGTGGAGGCAAATTTCTCAAAACTTGAATGAACAAAACCAAAACTATCTTCACGGCAAGATACCACTATGAGTTCAGAGAAAATCAGAGTTTTATAGTTGTTGTTTTTTTCATTTGGGTGGACTGACCCTTTAACTGGCTGATACTTGGTTTTTAGGATAAAAAAAAAAAGTCTGATATTTGTATCCCAAGTTTGGAGACCATACTGTTACTGGAATGTCACAGATTCAGTCCCAGCAACAGCTATAACTCCTGTCAAACTGTCCTTGACAAATCCATGAAAGCACTCCCAACCTTCTCCTCTGTAAATCACTGTGGATGACAGCATGTTTTAAATGCCTCATGTGAAAACACACAACTGCCAGTGACCAAAGAAAGGACTTTGAACAATGAGACGTCTTGGTAATTGTGCTATTTCAGCCGCATTACACCCCACCACACTTCCCTCCCTGTAGGAAATGGAGTTGTATCCTCAGACTGTAATTACAGTGTGGGTATCAAGGTTTGGTGCGGGCTATTTGATCTGGTTACTGGTCTGTTTGGGGACATTCATGAGACAACAAGGCAGTTGTTTTCAAGTCCTGCCTTCCAGTCACTTCAATAAGAGCATGGCAAACACATGG
Source organism: Macquaria australasica (assembly GCA_005408345.1). Lineage (NCBI taxonomy): Eukaryota > Metazoa > Chordata > Actinopteri > Centrarchiformes > Percichthyidae > Macquaria > Macquaria australasica. The sequence goes on along the minus strand of SEMN01000060.1, from coordinate 1,435,329 downwards.
CCCGTTGACGGCCGTTAGGGAGAGCTGCCGGAGACCACGGTGTTGACTGATGGTGACAGAGATGACTGACAATAAGTGCAGACTCCAGTGTCACCTTACTGGCCAAACAGTCTGAAGACCAGACCCCTGAAACGTGACTCTCGCTCCACATGAAGGGGCCCTTCAGATATGAAAAGGAAAAGGGGGACGGCCAGCCAGGATGATTCTTAAGTTCTTCTTATCACATCGTATAAAGCTCTATATATTTTCCTAAAATACCCATGCTGGTACTGATCTGAAGCTTACTCTGCCTTTAATCTAAATAGCTTTGGATGACAGTGTCAAAATGTGACACAAATGCATACTTAAATGTAAATTTCAACGAATAAAAAAAAGGTCTCATGGCTAAAAACAGTACAGGCTTTTTATTAAAAGTCACTGTGTGTTTTGCTAAAGTGAAAATAAGTAGCTTTAATCCAGCCTTTGTAGTCCCAGAGGAGCATCTGGAGTCACTGAAGGAGCACTTTCACAGATGCTGAGTTCATATGCTGTGGGTTCATAGCCAATGTTTACAGCATTGTAAAAGGGAGCCTCAGCAATAGGTCTGGGCCCAAAGACACCACACTGTCACAAACTATAACAACCCACTTGAATTGAAAAAATTGCTTTTGTATATCACAGTCGGGGATGTTTATGTGTAGAACACAAAGACGTAGGTATGTTAACAAAGAGCCTGTAGCCTACTTGTAGCAATTTACCAGTTATACATCTGTGATTGATGGAGGATCTGTGGATCCAAGAATTCAGCCTCAATGAAGCAGACTTTCATCATCCCAGAGGTTACTCAGTCTACAAGTGAGAGTCTATCTGGTAGTGGTAGCTTCCTCTCTGTGAGAGGAACTAAAATTAAAGGTTCTGTATGCATATATTTGAATATAGAGTCATTACAAAAGCAATTAAACAACAAGGCCAATATGCTGCTTTGGGCATGTGTAACTAGGGATTTAGTTAAGCTAAACCCAAGGAAACTAAGCTCTGTACTACAGAATACATCTTTATCCACCATCAATGTACTATCTGTCTGCTCAATGCAACTATGAAACATCAAATCTACACAATACAACAGAGTGCAATCAGATGGAAATGGAGGAGCAGTTTAACATTTAACATGCAGCATCTGGTGAAGGCTTTTATCCAAAACGCACTACAGTAAATATAAATCATAAAGTGTTTTCCACAGGGGGAAATCAAGCTCCCAACCCCGCCTGCATTGTGCCGAGGATATGTCTTCACCTAATGGGCCCAATAATAGAGATAAATGAGCGGGTTGGAAACACAACAAAGTCAGATTTCTGTGGGGAGCAGATGCTGGTGTGAATCCATGGTCCCTTGGGCAAGACGCACAGTAAAGCTGCATATGGGCTACTCTTAAGTCTACTGGTTTAAGTGGCCTTTTAAATGACATCATCCAGGAGGATTACTCACACTATTTTGCACAAATACTCTCTTAAATGCAAGGGTTCCCAAATGTGTTAAATGCCAATGACCCATGAACGGATATAAGGAAAGGAGGACATGAAATAGCAACTTTGCACGAGTGAAATTACTAGTGAAATTCATTTCTTCTCATTTTTCTGTGGGACTCCCTTTAGAGTCATGGGGAGTCTATGAGACCTAGTTTGGGAGCCACTGATATGATGCATTAAAGCTCCATCTGTGCAAACATAACCCAAAACAACCAAGCGCGTGCCAATTTAAACTTACCATATGCCAAAGTTCTGAGTGCAAATAAAACCAGTAGGGGAACCAAAGTCTGGCGGTACTCCATTATACACTCAGATTTTTCATAGGTAGATAAGGTTGGTCACAATCGTCAGGAAAAGCACAGTTTGTGACACAGGCTGTCCAGCAGCAGTGATGTATCCAAACAGACGCGCGCGTCAATTCCAGCCTATGGGAGGAAATCTCCGCAAACAGCATCAAACTCCACAGGCAGCATCTCAGCCGCTGTGCTATTAAATTACAAGTTCAAACATCCCACACAGTAACTTTCTCGGCCGCTCCAAAAGTCTGTGCCTAATCCCGCGGAGAGTCCGTAAAAAGCGAGCCGCAGGTGATGCGAAGAGAGGCGGCTGTGAGTGGCAGGCAGCGCCCGGTCAGTCAGTCAGTCCCGTTCTCTCCGGTTTTCACATTAATATCACAGAGGAGAAATATTCACAGCGGCTTCCTCTGACAGTGAATTAGTCCCAAAGTACACCAAGTCACCCCGCTGAGAGGAAAACTCCACTGAGTTAAACACACAGCTCCATCTCTTCTTTCTGTGGCTACAACCTCTGCTCCTCTCCTCCGCTCCGCTGCTAGGACTGAATTACTACAGCCTCATCACAAAACAACACAGTCCCGGAGCCACAACACACTGGAGTAACAGCGGCTACAGAGGATAGACAACTTCCGGCCCCACTTTCAAAATAAAACTATGATTTACCAACGTGTTGCAACGCCTCTGAATGATTTTGTATTAGGCTAGGTAAAGAATTAAATAACACATTTAGAGGATAATCTATGGTCAGTAAAAACAGTCTTGTAACTTACTTATTCTTTTCCATAACAAACCGTTTGTGGCTAAGCACAGAGCTGACAAAAGAATGGAACTAGTTGAATGTGTTTAAAATGGATTATTGCAAGATAGATATCATCCTTACACCTAATTTTATTTGCCTTCAAATTCCCCACAGGCTATATAAAGGGTATATTTTGTAAATTATTTTTATAATGTCTATTAGGCCTATACATTTTCAGACACTCATTTGTCACAAATCCAGTATTACTTAATTAATGTAATACGGTAATATGGCAATTGTGCATTGTAAGAAAGTTTCATTTGAATTATTCCACTTTTGTTCCTACACTCAATGCTCATTTGTTATTGTTTTATTGTTTTGTGACAAAATGTTATCGCCTACTGTATGTTGAAGGCACACTCACCTAACTTCCGGTATACCCATAGTTAATTCTGTCTGACTTCACCATCCCAACACCACTCTCTTAAAGGGCCAGCACGCTCAGTGTCAATGCGATGATGTGGGAGCCACTGAAGGACTCTCCCACTGAAGCTCGTCAGGCATCATAAAGATGATCTTTTAGTTTCTAACATCAAAATAAAAATGTTAACAACAGCATCAGGATTATTCACTATTTCATTTAAACAAAATAACCTATATGACACACTTAATTTCAGGTATTGACGCTTACTAAGCAAACGCTGTTGCACTGTGTTCTCTCAATTAATATATAATACATAATAATAAACAACCACATACTTGCATTCACAAAAATGTCAAAGATGAATATAAGCTTATGGTTTTTAACCTTAATGTAAATCAATCAGACTATACTGTATATATGTTTTATTCATTACTTTTTCTTTTTCTTTCTTTTTTTTTTTGGCCACATATTTGTTTGTTTATTGGGATCCCCATTAGTTGTTACCTTCAAATAAAATACATATAGTCAACAATGTTTGCACTTACACTTCATACAGTAAAGTTACAACATTAACATTGCAATAAATTTGACGAGACAAAACTATTACCATCATCAAAAGCTACAGCAGCATTTTGTGTCTTTGTGTGAATATTGCTATTTTCATACTTTCACAACATAAGGTATAATGCTATTTTGAAGCTAAGCAACATTTCCAGGATATGTGAAAGGTATCTGAAGGCATCTGAAGCCCTTTATAATCCTACAGATTCAACTTGGATTAAATCTATTTAGAAACAACCTTTTTTCATTGAAGCCACACTATTCAATGTGGTGCAAATGTCAACATTTAGCTGTTATCTAGCCACAGAGGCATAAATTATGTTGGCAGTAGTATGACTCCAAATGCAAATTTGTCTTACATGTGAAAGACCTTTGATCGTGCCAACTGTGGTGCTATGTATACAAATCAGGCAATGGAAATGACTCAGGCGCTAAGAGATACAAACAAACCCCACACACCGCTGCAAAATGTCACTATTTATCTGAGCACAGGCTTTGCAAGCACTTGATGGAAAGCGAAAAGCAATATTACATGTGCCAGGAGATATGGCAAACTGCAGCCAATGAGACTTGACATACCAAGAGCCAGAATATTGCAATGAAGCAATAAGGAATGATTGGGTAGAGTGCTGTTGAGCTGAATAAATATTAGGGGTCAGACAGACCTAGTAAACACACAGCTCCTGACATTTATAGAAATGCATTGGATGGTGGTATGCATCAAGGAGCGCATACTAAGATGAGATTGTACACATTCTGTAAAAGAATTATTTCTGAAAAAGAAATAATTCCACATCACTAAAGTCACGGAGCTCGTTGCAGAGGGCTGAGAATAACTCTCTTTTTGGGTTAACGGGAGCACTGAGAACCAAGCGGTGCTTAAACACCCCTGATATTTCTTTCATGTTTTATGCATGTACATGTTTAATTTAATTGCAGAAACTGATTAATTGAGCATCACTCTGTGATTGAATAAAACATGATGAGGCCCTCCACTAAATGCATTTCCGTTCGCCTGTGACTGATGCTGCTACTTTGGTGCCTTCGTCAAACATTTGGCGTAGCTGTCAGTGGAATCAAGCACTCCATGAATTTAGAGTAATTATCCACATTAGGTACTGAATTACAATGACGGCCCATCAGTGAGGTTTGGTGCTGTGCTGCACACTTGCAGCTGAGCCATAGATCATGGAATTATGGCCTCTCCACACACAAAGGCTTGGTTTTATGGGGTGATTTTTGGCATTCATTTCAGTGTATTGTAAGGCCTTCAGAGTCAGCTTTTGGGAAATGCCACCCTTAAAACATTTCCTGGCAGCACCGATTAATTGGAAAGGTTTGGGTGGTCACTGTTTTCATTTCCTTAGGTCAGGACTCATCTTTTACACATCAGTGTTTGAAGTAAAATGCTGGAATTTACAAATGATAAATCAAGCTTGGCTATTCTATATCGGAGGAGTTGGAAGATCAGGTTTTTGCTGAAACAATAACAGGGACATCTGTGTTTGAAAGCTTTGCCAGCTGATGCTTTAAAAACTGTATCATATTAATACAATAAATGACCACTTATCCACTGAGACAGCTGAAATTTAACATGAAACAAGCAAAGATCAAGACATAATGTTATGGTCTTTGCATAATGCATTGGGCAACTGGGCTTCTGTTCATAAATAAACTAATGACTTTAAGTGAATTGAGACTATGATGTATGCCTGACCTCTGGATTGCTTATTTCTTTTGGCTGAGCCTGTGGTGCCACTACAAGCAATTTCATTATTCCACACTGCTTATTTGATTAAATGCTTTCATAAAAAGAAAGAGCAATATCAAGTGTCCACTTTTCCCTCAGAAATCAAACTCCAATTGCCAACGAGACCAAATGAGCAGCTCAGAATGCCATTTGGACTTATTACATACCTCACTTTGCATGTCAGCTCCAAAAATAATTAAAGAAAATTGAGTGAGTGCAAAAGTGTTATTAATTTAAGATGAGACACTCCTCAGTATGTATAAATGCATAGTCATTTAGTTGTTTACCACATGCTCCTCATGCAGAAGCCACACTCTTGCTTTATCATTTAAAGAAAAATTAATGTCTAGAAGTGATCAGCATAACAGATTTCTTAGAAAGAGCTTCCAGTAGCTCTGCAAGTGTATTTCTATTTGCTCAGTCTTTTTCCTTTTAGCTGCATGCGTAGGTTAAACCTGTAGCTCCATCAATATTTCTTGTCCAGGGATACCTATGTGACTCACCTCCTCACCTCTAAGGATGGAATAATACATGACCTTGGAGGGATACATTATACAAAAAAGGATGAAAAATGGTTCAGCTGTTTACATGGTTTAAAAAAGGACTTTAATTTGGTGCATAGATGATGAGTGATGAATCTGTTCTCTCTGGATGTGACCATCCAGCACAAGCACAAAAGGCTCCATTTATTGCTGTTTTCTATTTTGAACATGTTTTCAGTAACAGATTTCATGTACTGTGCATCATATAAAAAACAACATCTACACTATTTTCTTAATAGCATGTAGAATTGGCTGAAATGAGCAATCTTGTGTTTGGAAATCAGCAAAGCAACCATAATGTGGTGGTGGTGTGAAGAGGAAATGTGGATGGCTACATGGCCAAAGCCTAGCTGAAACAGCCTAAAATCTCATAAAAACAATGATTGTCTTGTTTACTGGAGGAGGCGAACAAGATGTTTTTGTCCTTAGAACACCATACGAAATTATATACTGTTCTGTCCACAAAGAAATGGCCAACATCCTTTACCAGAAACACTTCCTTCCACACAGTGATGGAAGCTCTGATATGGTTGGGCGCATTCGAGAGGTCATTTTGCATGCTTACAATTAGAGCTGATAAAGTTGAGAGGCGAAAAAGTCCCACAGATATGTGCGCCCATGGCTGCTGATGTCAAGTTTGCGCAATAAAATGTGCAAATGCTTAAAGTATTGCACCAACCTCTGGTTTACGCCTCAAACACTGCTTTTGCTCAACAGTGCGTTGTTCATCTTTAAGGTACCTTTACAATCCCCGCAAGGCTGACCATGATGGAACATTTATTGTGGGGTTATAGCCACTGCAACACCATTGCCAAAGCTTGAAGCAGAAAATAACAATGCATTAAGATAGCATCGACAGTATACTGTGCAGTAAGCACCCAGTACAGTTCGAGAGTCACATGCAGTCTAATGTATGTGTCCTTATATCTGATGATCCAGTAGAGCATGGATAATAAGTCATTAAGACTTTGCTTGTGATCTTGGTAGGCTGACCAAACATAAGCACCGTGTCCTTGAAATGCCATTAAATGCATATCACCTGTGTCTATAGCCAGGCATATGAACCTATTCCAATTTTTCCACCCATTAGTAGTAATGAGCCCTCTATATGTCTGCGCCTTTTTTGACCCATAGCTGGTAATGGGAGGACGGGCCCTTTAAGAGGCTCCAGTGAATGGATTCTGTTATAGATTAATTGATTAAGAGGGTGGCGCACTCACATGACAATATATCTCTTTATTGATCTGCCTTTCAATGAGATTGGCTGTTACCCAATCTCCCTGAGGGACGGAGAGAGAAAAAGAGGGAAAAAATAAGAGGGGGAGAAGGTAAAGCGGGGCTGCTATTAAGGGGGCAACTAATTTCCTGTTTCTCTTGCTGGTTTCTCTTGGCTTGGACTCAGTCCCACAGTATGAATGCAAGGAAATATGAGCGATCCAATGGGCTGCATTCAGGCTGGAGTTCTCTTTCACATATACACATCATCTCACTTCTCCCTGTTTCCTTCACACTCTCTCTCTCTCCTCGAGTCTCATTAAATAAGAATCCACCTCTCTAGGTCCCCGTTCTTCACCGAGAACTCTTTGTCTTTCCTGCTTTTCCATAATGAGGGGCCCCCTATTAATTTTGGGGCTGTGAAGCGAGACGCGCCCTCTGCAACCCCCACACGCTCTCTGCAAATCTACGAATTGATAGGGGTGCATGAAGACAGAGTGGGCCTGGGCGTCTCCGTCTGTTTGCCACCACACATCATGATGAGAAGGGCAGATTGGAGTGTCAAAGGCGACATTAACCTCTTGTCTATCTACTGGGGTTTAACCATTCAACTGGTTTCATACGCTGATTGTATTTTGTAATGAGTGGGGATTACGTTTGGCACGCACGCCGTAAGCTCTATGGATCTCTCTCTGAAGACAGCAGTTGAGTGGGTCGCCAGTAATGGAAATCGGTTATGAAAGGGTGACGAAAATGGTCATTTTGAATGTCTAACCACAATTTTGCATTTTATGACTTGGCTGTCTTTTGAGTTTGCATGATGACCTGGAGAACATGAAGGAATCCTGAATGTGTTTTCGTCTGCAGTGAAGCAGAGGAGCTTCAGTGCACCTTGTAATACATTACCGCAATGGTGTCACTCTACAATCTCCTTTAATTGCTCACTTGGGTTTGTATCTAGTAACAGAGATGGCTATGGTAACACAGATGGCATGCACTTTACATGGTTTGTCTTTTTTAACCCACTAATTTCCACCAGTGGTGCTGTGTGGATTAACATACTGCCATCACAGATGCACCAGCTCTCATCAGGAGAGAAATCCTTCTGCTAAAAGTCTGTAAACACTCCTTTGCTTTATAAGATCTTTACTGGACCTAAGGAAGAAAAATGCTCCCTAACTTTTACTAAATGATGCTTATATCATCTCCTTTATTTTGTTTGTTTATTTATTTAAGAAGAACAATGCACATTAATTAACATGGGCACATAGGTCTATCATGTAAACGTAACAGATTTAGCCATACAGGCTAATTTTCATCTGCAGTCCCTGGCAGGTTGATGGCATAGAAAATAACATACAAAAGCACATAGGTACATAAGCATAGAAAAAAGTGCATAATCACAGACAAATAGTAAGACAATGGCATATCACTACTCCAGATTATGACAGCATGTTTGATTGTTCAGTAACCACTGTTTTATAGATTTGGAGAAGGAGTTGAGAGCTGTGATGTTCCTTAGTTCTGTGGGTATAGTGTTCCAGGTATGTGCTGCATGATATGAAAAGGCTGACTGGCCAAAGGTACTTTATCTATATGGTGTTTTACAATCCCCTCTGGTAGATGAGATTTGATTTTGTTTAATGAATTCATTGAGTGCTCCTTTATTTTGGAGGCTGTCCTCACTATAGAAGCAACAGCATTGTTTGTTACACTTAAAACAACCTAAGTTCACCTCCCAAGCAACGTCTGGTGGTTGAAAGTATGACAGAGAGTGGAGAGGATGGGGTGGTTGGATGAATCTGCAAAAAGTCAGACTTTGAAATGGAAGACAGCTGTTTGTTTCCCATTTTCTACTAACAGCCAACAGTCAGGTTTCTTTTAACTATGACCACGATCGTCACCTAACCTTAAAGTTCCCCTCCACTCAAAAACAAAAAGTTTTTCTTTTTGTTCCTACAGCTGAATGTTTGAGCTTCACTATGAGAAACAGAATGATGTGTGTGCAGAGATTGACACTAGAAGCATGTTTTCACATTCATTTGCTGAAAGTGGAAAGTTTCTATGTGCTCATTGAATTGAACTGATTTCATGAGGCGGGCCTACAAGCAAGATTTGTGACATCACAGATAGTCTGGAAGCCAATCCTGGTCCATTTTGTAACTTACACAAGTGTGATGTGGAAACTTGAAGTTGCCATTGCACACACACTGAAAATGGACTTTACAGTGAAGTAGGAGACATCTTGTGTCCAGCAGGAAAACTTTAGAAATGAACAAAATAGATTCTGGAATTTTTATTGAGCTAGAAGGAGTAGATGCCGTTTTAAGGATTTTAATGTGGAAATCAGACACACATTATTGTTCCAAGCAGGCTTTTTGTTTTTATGTTTTAATACATGTCTGGGGGGAATCTTTAATGAATGAAGTTCTTTTAACCCAAACCATGATCTTTCTCTAACCCTAACCAAGTCACTTTTGAGCCTAAACCTAATCAAACCTTAACAGTTTTATCTGTGATTTTTAACAGTTTTGAAATGCACTGACAAATAATGCAGTCATGCTGATCGGGGTGTCAGATCAGAAAATGTGTCATTTTAGAGGGCAGTGACAAAAGACATATTTGTTGTTTAATTTGGAGAACTTGTTGGAATAATGACTGTCGTCTGTCAGAAGCAAAGGCATTTGTTTATATATAAGTTTTTATATTGCCAGGGTGGATGGTTGGGTATACAAGGCATCTGTCTTTGATGCCAGAGACCAAAAGTCTATGCTGTCTAACAAATAATACTTTTGTAAAACGCTGAGTTCAGTTTTTATCGAGACTGTGGCAGAGAGCTGTTGATTCATCTCTGTGGTCATTTTTAAGGCTACAGGTTGTAGTTGTTTCATTGTTGACACCTTAACAACAGATTTGGAACAGAACAAAATTGGGAAAAGATTGTCGCTGTCTCATCACTAGACAATACAATCTTCACAAAGGTAGTATTTATTGCATGGCTGTTGTATTGGATTGCATGATGTCATGTTATTGTGTCCACCCCCCTGTAGTTTCTGGCAGAAGATGTGCATCTTCTTTGAAATAGCCTTCTTCTCATGCTCCAAGTGGTATCAGGACAGAGGGTCAGAGTACACAACCGGCTGCCACACCGCGCTGCTCTGTAATTTAGCCTCCTCTGCTTCCCCACCCCACAGAGCTCCCATCCGTTCGTTTCTTTGGAGATGAAATGACTCTTCCAATTCTCCCAGTCTGCAACGGGGCTCCGGGGAGGAGGGGTGGCGGCAGCAATTACGGCCCTCCCTCCAACACACACACACTCTGACAAAGCCGCCGGAGAGCCGGAACAAAATTGTCTCTGCTCGACAGACCAGCTCCTCCGGCTCTATTCCTGCTCTCACCTGGCGTTAACAGGCAGCCCTGGCCTTTCATACAAGCTATTATGATGTGTGGCAGGAGCCATTCAAGCCTAGCAGTTAGTTGCCCTGCTCGAGAGGCCTTATTTTCAGTAAGAATACACGGAATGCCACTAGCAAGAGGGAAAGAAAAGGCATTGATCAGTGAACATGTATAGGTTTTCCAACTGGTGAAGGCATTGCAACATACAAAGAGTTTATCCACCTAACTGCTTTTTAAAGAATGACTTGCAAAACCTATTTTCCTGTCAAAGGATCTGCAGCAGTACTTTCTCAGGATGTGAGGGGAAAGTCACATGAAATACAAAAATGAAGATTGCGTCTGTGAGATTGAAATGGAAAAGTAGATTGCAGCCGATATAATTCGCCATTTCATACCCTTGTTTCATCATATGCACTTCCAGGGAGCAATTGTCACACACATACACACAGATCAGACAATGCTGTGTTTTACGCATTGATTGGGAACAGAAAATGCCAGAAGCTTTTGTCTCCTGCATTGAATTTGACCCCTTCTCATCGGACTCCTGCTGAGAGGTAAGCTAATATTCTGTTATTACTTTAGCTGTGTTTGATGCAAAACAGCCCATTATATTTCCAGGACAGAGCTGTTGTTTCTGGCAAATTGGAAAGGGAAAGTAATTACACTATGAATATACACAGCCAGCCCATTTGTAGTAGGCTATTGAAAATGGATCTAATAAAGCAAAATAACACTCACAGCAGAGATGTTCTCACTTTAATAGGGGATGGCAGACAATTGTGAGATACTGACTGTGCATACGATATCGCAGTGGTTTGTTGAAAGCACAGACCTTTACACAGCACCAGCCACACCTTAAATGTTACAAGGGCCTTTGTGAAATAAAAGGGAGTGAAATTCATGAAAGCGAATCTGTAATCAGGAGGAAAGGTCGGTGCACTTCAGGCCACTTTGGTTTCAGATTGCAGTGCTCACAGCTGCTTGTCATCTCGCCTCTTTTCTTGTTTTTATTAAATTTCTTAATGTTTTTAAAAGTTAATTATTTTGAACAAACCATTATTAACTATCACTAACTAACCATTCTTGGTTTGTTCTTAATTCTGATTAGAATTCCATTACCAATGAAAAGGTCATGGGAATATATTTTGCTTTTGTTTTCTCGACATTGTTATGTACTCCGGTGAACTTGAGCTTGATCTACTTTTGCACTTGTTGCAAGTCATTTTTAATTAGATCTGCCAGATTAATATGTCCATTTACAGACATGTAGAAATTTCTAAAGAATCTCATCCTTTACCGTAGATCCCTCATGACAGATTGAGTGGTCAGTGATTCAGAGTGCCACAATGAAAAAATAAATAAATAAATAAACATAGAACAAAAAACGTTTTGTGCCTTGATCCAACCCCATGGCTGTATTGTCACTGGTTTTATCCTTCAAATTCAAATTGTTTAACTTTTTTTTTTTTAACTTTGTTTAACAAGTACAGATAGGATAGGATCTCTGTGTTGCGTTTGTAGTTTGCATTGTAGGTCTGTCAGGTAGGACACACTTTGCTTGGTGAGCTGCTGGAAGCATTAAAGCAGTATAGACAGAGGTTTCACAGAGAGCCAGGAGGAAAGAGCTATTTCCAGCTTATTATCTTCCTACTGTTCCCATTCTTAAGATGGCTGTGCAATGTGCCCGTCCTGCATTCAGAAGGAAGCACCTCACACTGGCTCTGGGTGTCAGGAAAGGAAAAGCAACATACAAAAATATAGTGTATGTTAGTTATTAGGACATTTATAGTAGCCATTTCATACCGAATAGCTACAGATAGCTAATGTAGTGGTGATGTAGAACAGTGGTTCCCAAAGTGGGTGCCCTGGGTGCCTTGAGGATGGTCCAAGGGTGCTGCAAGTTTTATCATATCATTGTTCATTTATTGTGCATTTTTACTAACGTTTCACCAATAAAAAAATCTGCGACATTTACAGTAACTATGTTCATGTTGTGTTTTCAAACATATCAAAACAGAAGAAAAAAAACAATAAATATCAAAATCACCATATTATTATCTGTTAAATATACAGTTATGCGGTTAACGAAATGACAACTCACTGTTGCCAGTTGTCATAGTAACACAACACACTTCATGGCTTGGGAATTTTTCAGGAGTTCAGCACTGCGATGGAAAGATTTGACACGGTAAGCAGAGCTCAAAGAGATGCTGCTACATCTCAGCCCTCAGCACAGTCTGACAGGACTGAATCTGAGCCCACCAACAAAACTCAAATCAGACTCAACACTACTCGGCTAACAGCTTAACGGACAGGTTTTGTGGTCCTGGGTGTTCCCAAGATCTTAAATGTGTGATCTGACTCTCTCATCCCTGTTATAGGCTACATGAAAACAAGACAAGACTACTAGAATAGAATAGAATAGAATAGAATAGAATAGAATAGAGTAGAGTAGAATAGAATAGAATAGTAATGTAATAATATTAAATCTAAAATTGCTCAGACTGATAAGCATCTGTGTACATATATGCGGGTTGGGTGGTCTAAAAAGTTTGGGAACCACTCATGTAGAATATACCCTGCAAACTGAGAAGAGAACATTCAGTGGTTGTGTTGTGTAGTATTTCATTTTATTGTATTTGTCACACACACCTCAACGCATGGCACAGAAATTAGAAGCCATTAGAAATAATGGCATTAATGCTGCAGGGGTGGAGTGATCAAGTTTGACAGCCACTGTAAGCACTGTTGTGACATAAAATCCCATAGTCATGGTTTGAATAAAGTCACTGTCATCTGGTAACAACCAGGGTTCAAACACAAGTCTGAGAAGTGTGAAGAAGCAGGGGAAATTATTCTGTAATTATTTTTTCGGTACGTATTTACTATTTGAGTGAAAGTGAAGAAGTTAGAGCCCACTTTGAGCCTTGCATCCGTTCACATAAACTTTACTTATGTCATGGTCTGGCATAGAAACCATGCACTGAAAAAAGTGGAACAACCGTGAGCAATCAATTATGGATAGTTTGTTCTGCTTGGATTTGTTTTTGTCTCCACTAATTGCATTACCTTTTCTTTCCCTTGTATGAAGTACAACCTTACAGTGAGAAGCTACACTTTAATGATCAAACCTATGAAACCTTCAGCTTCATGCACATTCACACAACAAATCCATAAAATGAACACCAGTGTTGAAAACCACCAGCTCGATTTCTCACCAGTCCTACAGAAGCTCCTCTACAACTCGAGCCCTAAAGGTTCCTCGGGGGGGTTTCTTTTTTTACACGGAGCTCGATTCCATGTCTCCTGGCACCCCCCCCCCATAACTCCCATCCCCTGTCTGATGACCAAATGTAAAGAGTCCAGTGAAAAGTGGCACTGGCTTTCCTCCTCGACCCTCTTCATAGGCTGTCAGGGTTAAGCCTCACTACCTCAAGGGGAAAATGTGAGATGATGGGTGAGAGCCAAGTCCAAACACTCACAGAGGTCGGGGAGAGGGGCGCGAAACATTCCACAAGGCTTAGTTACCTCTGAGAGAGAGAGATACCTGTGGCCAGAGGGACAGTGATCAATGTCAGTGAGAGCGAGGTAGTACTGAGTAAAGCTAAAGGGTAAACAGAATTGAATTGATAGAACATTCTGGGGCTGTATCAGGGGAGGTTGATGTGAAACTTCTTATTGATTCTGTATTTGTTTTAATCCTTCTTTTCCTACTCTCTCCTTTTATTGGTTGAATTGTTTAAGCACGGCCAGCTCTCAGCGAGTGTCCTTTCAAAGGTCAACTAAATATAAAGTCATAATTAAGGTCAGGATCTTTACATTTGTGGGATGCTTTTACTTGTAATTGTGATTGTGGTTGGTATGGCAATGGGAGTGCAGTGAGGCACACAGATGCACAAAGAAACAAAAGTGCAACCATTCAGCCATCACGCAGACACTCACACACACGGTCTTATCCCTTTCATCACTGCCTCACTTCAGCCTCTTCCCTCTCCATCAGTAATTCTTTTTTTCCCTCCACCATTGTCAGAGATGGCTTTATCCCCGTGAATGCAAGGACATTGCTTGGCTGTAGGCTAGGCAGCGCTGCACTGGAAGAAAGCCCTCGCACATGATTTCGGCTTTCTCCCCCCTCCTGACAGGGTAGAAATCAAAATCCCTTGTTCGCAGAAAATTATTGCTGGATTAACTTTGTCTCCCAGTGGCAGGCTGTCAGAACTAAACCTAGCCTGGATTTATGACCTGCGCGTGTGTGTGAGTGATGCAGAAAGCACGAGAGGGACTACACATGTATTGGTGTTTGTTGTCTTTTATTATATGTCCATCTAAGAGTGTGTACCCTCCTCAACCCCCCTCATCATCATCATCCTCTCTTTCTGCCTTTGTCTCCCACGCTCCCTAATGATGACAGAAATGGCCAGGCTCCCGGAGAGCCAGGTTCCCACTTTAATGTCTCCTGGCCTTTCTCCCTTGCTCTCGGCTCAGGTTTCTCCCCACCCCTGCCCTCTGATTTACAACGTCCCCGGTGGCTGACAGGGGAAGAGAGACAGAGCTGGAAGCAGGGGAAAGGGGGGATTCATTGTTCTCTTTCTCCTCCACTGTCTCTCTTTATTTATGACATTTCCAGCATGACCGGGGACATGGCATGACCCCAGGGAGAGCGTGCAAGCCCGCAATACACTGGTGACAGTGACTCCCAAGGCGGACCTAGCTGAGTGTTGTGGCTCTCTGACTGATCACAAGACAATAGCCCCCCTGCCCATCACTCTGAGGGAGCTGGGTTGAAGTTTGGCTGAATGTGGGCTATCACACAATTGCACGCAAGGTTGGACCACAAGGGGTGAATAATGGTTATATTTGGGAGTGCAGCGGGGAGTGGGAGGTTTAACGCATTAAGTGTAACAAAGAGTGTTGCCGACGTCATCTGACCTCCCTGAGGGAGGTGGCACATGTTTTGTATTGTTGTCCAACGTTGTTGATGGAAAACAGCAACCCTGATGCTTCTATAATCCAAAAATTGAGACATTTTCTTTTTACCATCTGTTTGGTCCATATTTGTGGGATGTGCTTTCCTGATCTATTAAACCTACACATTTAACAGTTTCAACACATGTACAGGCCAGTGTTGTAGCATCGGGTTAACTACGCTCTGACTAAGTGACTTATGTATCTGTCCCATCAATTGACAAAATCGAAAACTAAACTTAACCTTTGAACCTTTTGACAGATGTTTCCTTCCAATTTCCACTGAACAATTTATTCAGTTTTTAAATATTACAAACACCATATTGACAAATGTGTTTGGAATCATTACAATTAAAGACTAGAATTAAAGGTCCATTTTAATTCATTGTTTGGTTACACAAGAAGCTGGAGTTGACAAGAGTAGACTATGAGTCTACAGCCACACTAGCATGGCCTGTGTGGTATAATATTTACTATGTTCACCATCTTAGTTTAATGTGTTAGCAGGGTAACATTTGCTTATTAGCACTTAACACTTAACAAGTACAGCTGAGGATGATGGGAATGTCCTTAGTTTTGCAGGTATTTGGTCATAAATCAAAACATTGAACACATTCAAATTTAGACTCGATGATGGCGCTAGAGGAAAAGTCTGAGAATCACCACAGTTGTTGCAATTCATCCTGAGGGGGACATGAATGTGTGCGCCAAATTTCATGACAAGCCATCCAATGATTGTTGAGACATGTCCCTCAAACCACAATTGTGAACCTCATGGTGGCGCTACATGAAAAGTCAAGGGATCACCAAAGTCATCAGTCAAGGATACATCATCTAGGGATCATGACTCTGTACAGAATTTCATGGCAATCCATCCACTAGTTGTTGAGATATTTCAGTTTGCACCAAAGTGGTGGACCAACCGACTGACTGACATTGCCATCTCTATAGCCATGGTGCTAGCATGGCCAAAAACACTTGTCATGAACAACTGACTTTTGATGGGTAGACCTACCCACCACAGCAGCTCTGACTCAGCAACTCATGTCAAGACATGAGCCTACCAAGAGCTAATGCAGGTAATGACCTACTTGCAGTTGTTAAACAGACTGTGTTAAAGGTTGTCAGAGAACTAAGTGGCATGAACACCTGTTTGACTGAGTTTTAGAGCAGGTGGACAGGCCAAAGAGCAAAGACCTGAGTCTGTCAGGAAGCAGTTCATAGAGGTGAGCGATTGTTGTGTGCAGCATCGGGAGTGGCTGAGAATAGCATCCTCAATAAACGCAACAACTGATATGAATCAACCTTACAGCTGTTCAGGCAACTGTTGTTGCACATTACTTACACTCCATTACCTCTTCCTGAGTCCTGTGGCTATGGTCATGACAGTGTATACACATTCAGTCTGTGTTTCAGAGGGCAGACAGGGTTCATCACAGCAGCACATTTTGCCACAATAATCCACACACACACATTTAAAGCTTAAAGTTTTAAACTTACTTCGGCTGGTTTTATGATTCAAAACATAATTTGCTCACCATTTAATTTAAACACATTTCCTGTGCTCTAAACCACCCAGCCTGGTGTAAAGACAGTGCATGCCCTTTCTATAGGGCATGCACTGTCTGTACATTTAGTTCCTTATTGAGTCTGGTTAACATTTATGAGGCAGAACGCACGCTGAGGTAGAAAATTTGCATTCACAATCCCATAAATTGGAAATAGACTGCGCAGATCATTTAGGAAACAAAATGAATGCAGATAAGGATGGATATACAGTGAGATAAGAATTTTGATGAGGACCTTCCAATTAAATTTTGCCTCATTCTGATGCATACCCTCAAACTGGTTCATAATGAGGGCGTTTTTCATGGGAGCAATTACAAGATAGAAATTTATTTAAAAAAGTTTATCATGACTTCAAATCTTAATATGTGGCTGTCAAGCATCACATATTTCATCTTCACCATTAAAACCATACATAGGCTTCAATCAACATTTACCATTACTTAGTTTAGTTTTGTTTGATGGAAGGGACAGTGCAAATTAATAAAAGCACATGCCCTGCAGGGCATGCAGTTTAAACACTGGAAAAGCTGTATATAAAACGACATTGCAAACAAGCAGGACAAACAGATAAATAAAATAAAATTGAATTGAACTGATGTGACAGACCAGGCTGACACTTTTCTCCAACGGAATAGTGCAATCTCCTCTTATAGACCCCCTAGTGACACAATATGTATTGGTTCTTCTGTCGATATAGGCTACAAGAAGCGGTGGAGTTAAGTCATGGATGACTGTGTATACCAAGCACAAGTTTTCATATTTTATTAGGTCATCCCAGCTTAAAATCTGTTGGGGTTTTTTAGAATTGGGCAGTGATGGAAGTGGTTTGAGTTTTTATCTAGTGTTTGGAGTGCTTGTTTGTATAGTGATTCGAGTGGTTTCAGCGTACTATGGTTGGCCTCAGACCAGCTTGTTAAACAGTAATTCAGATGAGTGAAAATCATAGAATGTAGAAACGTCTTGGCAGCCTGTGTAGACATGTGAGTTCTAATGGTTTTGACCTTTTACAGGTTTCTTCTTCTTTCTTTCTTTCTTGAATTGTCCACTAAAAGCATTAAGCACTATAGGAGCATAAAACATCAATGCACTGTTTGTTAGACACTAATGGAAGGAAAAGAAACTCTGTGTGCATCACTCTTGCCGATAAGTAAGGTCAGTGTCAACAACAGCATATACATCTGCAGACAAATGGATTACCATAATGCTACAGTGGAAGAGAAATAAAATATGGATACACTTGAAGCCAAAGATGTTTTGAATGCCAGTGTGCGTCGACTGCAGTTCCTGTACTTATTGTTTCCACTTCACACTGCAGCAGGATGGAATAGAAATGGCAGGGCAAACTGTGAACGAGTCATGAGAGTATTAGTTGCACGGAGGCCAAGTTGTGTGGGCGCAGAGAAGTGCAAATGAACCACTGTCTGTTTGCTTCATCGGATGGTCTCCGCTGAGAAGAGATGCATCTTAAGAAGTGTTTTTCCATTCTAGCATTGAAAAGGAATGGAGCAGTGGGAGTTTAAAAAGCTGACCTGGTGCGGGTGAAACATGGAGTGATGGGAAATTATTTAATAGATGTTGCAGTGTATTTTTTGCTTTAAAAATCTACAAAACGTCTGCTGTATTTGTCTTTCAAATCATGCCTCCAAACATTTTCTGGGAAAACTTCTTTTATACACAACATTTCAGACTTTTTGAGAACACGCACATCCAGTGAATGCACAAATGGACACTATGAATTGTGATTTTATGGTAACTTGTTTTGCAGGTCTGCTGACTAGAAAAGTGATTTGAATGTAACTTAAGAAGTGTGAAGAAAAGGGGTGCTTTGGGATTTGCAGGATGAAAGACTCTTAACACTCAGCTGGCTGATCTCTTTGACCTCTTGTCGTTCATGCCGAAGCCTCAAGTCCACTTAGTCCGTGTTTTGCACAGCACCAGCTGCCCAGTGCCCATCACATCCCATTTCATACTCGCACTAACACTGCCCATTCACACCGGTAGCATTGAAGAACAGTGTGAAGCACTCCACGCATTTTGCAGAGGTAGCCTTGTATGGCCATGACAAAAGGTAGTTTACACTTTAACACATGACCTAGAACAACTCTAAAACTTGTACACATGTTTAGTCTGGCAGGCAGATTGTGACTAAAACATGATGTAAGTGTAAAACCTC
This sequence comes from Macquaria australasica, assembly GCA_005408345.1. Taxonomy (NCBI): domain Eukaryota; kingdom Metazoa; phylum Chordata; class Actinopteri; order Centrarchiformes; family Percichthyidae; genus Macquaria; species Macquaria australasica. The sequence goes on along the minus strand of SEMN01000060.1, from coordinate 1,416,194 downwards.
GTGTCATGTCTAAAGATAAAACAGTCTCTTTCATTGCAGCAAATCTTTGATTTATGTCAGAGCCACTGCTCATTTGAAACACTTACTGTCAGTGCCCAGCTCCTCAGTGAGACAAAGCCACTCACACACTCAGCTGCAAAGTTAAACTGTGAAACCGTTACCAGGAGGAAGGCTTTTATAAATCATTTTTTTTACTTGATATTAAGTCAAAAAAGGAGAATAGTAACAAGTGAAACGTTTTTTTGAGATTCTGAGCTGTTCATATCCATCACGTGCAGCAGACCTTGTTGAGAATTTGGAAAAACAGGTGTACAGAGAACTCACTGCCAGTATTCTAAATGTATTTAATAGTTATGAGACAGACTAACAGCCTCTCACTTGACTAACCCTGGCTGACTCATGATGTCAAAGCTGACTGTGGCAATGCAAACCTGCTAATGACAGACATCATTAGCTTTGTAGAGCATCATCAGTTTCTGTCTATTTTTTTTTTCCACCGGAACCGACCCATGATATTGTGATGGTCAGCTCGTTAATTCACAGGGTCTCAAGCCAGAGAAAACATCCCAGTTTTGAAATTGGCCAATTATCTGCCAGTGTTTTCTTTCTGGAGAATCAACGCAGCTCCGGCCTGCCAGCAACTCATTAGGATACGACTGGCTGTGTCTCCTGAGCTGGGCTCTATTTTGATATCCAAACCGAGGCTGGGTGAGAAAACTCAAACCACAGTGTTGAACATGACATCTCAGATTGCAAACAATGAATTGATTCTCTGATAACTGATAAAGCAACTGGAATTCAATGATTGTGAATGAGCTAAGCCAGAGGTTATCAACTTGGGGGTTGGAACCATTGCTGCATAAAGAGAACTGGATACAGCGTCGGAGGCGGGGCCCCATTCATTCTTATGAAAGTTGCTCAGTGGCGCATGAAACCAAAAAAGTTCCACTTCCGGGTATAAAATTACCCAGATCTTCCACATAGCTTCCACATTGTGCGGCCCATAGAGCAAGTGCACTAGTGCTTTCTTTAGCCTGCCTCCCAACCGCTCAGGCTTGCTCACGGCAGTGACTCTATAACTCTGGATTCAGCTATTAGTGAAGTTTACAACTTTTAGGACATAATGATTTAAATAAGGGCTATTTAAGTGTTTGTACTGGGAAGTTGATGTACCTCAAAAAACGTCTCTTTCACAATGTAGCCTAAGTATGGGGAAAAGTATTTTTGGGCCAGTGTGCATCACATGACGGACCCGGAAGTTATAATTACACGGTTTGGCCACTATGTCAAATTGGCACCGGCACAGTTCCTGGGGCTTGGTTGGAACCCACCCAAGGGGGTCCTAAGATAAATCTGAGGGTTCATGAAATAACTAGTCACAACAAAAAGAAAAAGTGCTGCTACACAACATTCTGCTTATTTGAGAAATCCTGGATAGTTTTATTTCTTCAGGATTAAATTTATGTGAGATGGAAACCTGCTCACAGCTCACAACTTATTGGTTGCAAGACACTGCTTTTTATAAAACGGCTATAATCAATAATTTTATATTAACAATGGATCACAAGACTCCTTGTATGTGAAAGGTGTCGCTATGGAGCTTTGTCGCAGCCTTTGGCTCATTGTTTTGGATTTACAGCTGTTTTCAGTAAAAAGCCCAGCACCAAAGGGCAAGCAGACACAGTAGAGACTTGCTGGTGAAAACAGTGGAGCATTTAGCAGCTATCAGAGCCAGATATTTTAGTTGTTGGTGACTAAAACAGCTAAAAGGAGAGTGAATATTTGGACTTGCATTCACCACGTGGACACAAAGACGACTCCAAATGAATGCTAATGTTGCTCTGCTGGATATGTAAATAGGCAACTGTTTGCTAACAAGTGTCCGAAAAATCAATTAATGCAAATTTAACGGACCGAAAAGGCTGGGAACCACTAAGCTAAGCTAACGTGTTAACTTAGCGCATGTATAATAATCTATTCACATAAGGTACATGAGGCTGTTTAGCTCAGCTACTATAACAAATTTAAATAGGAAACAGTCTGGGTTGTGATGTTAGCTTTTTCTTGCTAACAATAGCATCATATTGGATTTTGGAGGGGGTCTGGAAAATCAAAATGGGATGTAGAAATATCCCAGAAGTTTGCTTGTCAACAGATAATACATTATGTGGTGACTTGGCTCGTGGAAACAAATGGGATTTAATGCACGAACAAAGGAACATATCCATGCAGTCCCACTGTATATTCTGTACACAGCCCTTTGAAACTGCTGAGCAGATAAACATATGTATTTTAACACATTTATCCAATGTCAAACAGTAAAAAATCTGCGCTCTGTGCTTAGGTGCAGCTGCTTTCCCTGCCAGGACACCCCTATTGATTTGGTGTTTCAATCCTCTCTTGTACAGCTGCTTAAAAAAGTCAAAGCATCTTGATACTTTCAGCCACAGTAAACAGATCTTCCTAACAGACTCTTCTTAAAGCTTATGTCATGTACAATGACAATGAAGCATGCTGTCCTACAACAAGTGACAACAAAAGTGTTTTGATGAGTGTTGTAGTACTGCTGTTTTATCACACTTCTCCTTGCTTTAACAGTATTACTGTAGCACAACCACCTTACTTACTTACTAAATATCACTGGGCATCACAGCGGCGTGTGGATGAGGCCTGTGCAATAGCAGACGGTTTAGACAGTTCAGCGTGTGCGTGAGCGTCATGCTATCATCAAGATGTTCAGCTTTAAACCTGCAATAACTGATTTTTGTTTTGGTCACTTAAAGGCAGCAGAAACAAGTTGTGAACACAACATTGACATATGATCACCTTAATTAACAGGGCAAACCTGTTAACAAATAGTTGTTTATACATCCAGCAGTTGCCGAGCAACATTATGATTCACATGGAGTCGTGTTTGTGTCCACCTGAGGAATTAGTCCAATATCCACTCTCCTTTAGCTCTGTTTTTGGTCTGTACCAACTCCTGAGAAAAATATCTGGCTCTTCAGCTGTTAATGCTCCACTATGTTCACCAGCTAGTCTCTAACGGTGTCTGTCTGCTGTTTGGTGCTGAGCAGGTGTACAGTGGGTTGTTAGAGCTTTGTTGCTGAAAACAGCTGCCTGCTGCGGCTGAAATCAACACTATGAGAGTAGTGACAGTGAACCAAAACACAAAAGTTGTGAGCCTGACAGCTAAACAACGAGTTAAAACTCAGAAGAAAGCTCTGTAAAGCAGAGGGAAGCTGCAGATTCAGGTTATAAGACAAAAATAAACTATATTCTCATTCACCAATTAATACACATTAAGGATCAATAACTAACAGAACATATTAGGGGTAGAAATCATGGTTCGGTTCATACCCTTGGGGTTTAGGAGTCACAGTTTAGCACGGCTAAAAGTTTCCAGGCAGAACACGCGTTTGTGAACTTTGATTTCGCAGTACATGCATCAATCTTCGTACGAGTAGTTTGCGTGCCGCTGGGTCCACCTGACCGTGACCCCTGTACCGTGACGGTTCATCACAAATACAGAAATACAAACCATTACAGCCCAAGACTATATATATATATATATATATATATATATATATATATATATATATATATATATATATATATAGCTGCCTGTTTTTTTATTGATTGATCATTGCCATTAATTTAATGATTATTTGTTTGTTAATGAAAAAAAAAAAGTATCATACAATATCATTAGAGTCTAAAGTGACATCCTCAGATGTCTTGTTATGCCTGACCAGCAGTCCACAACCCAAAGATATTCAGTTTACAACGATATAAAACAAAGAAAGCAGCAAATCCTCTCACTGGAGAAGCTGGAACTAGAGAATGATGGGAGTTTTTTACTCAAAATTGTTAGTAATTAATTTTCTGTCAATCAACTAATCGATTAATGTCATCCCTAAAAAAGATTGATGAGTTAAACTTCGTTCCTTGAGAAAATAATTCACTGAAGAAAAGAATCCATAATTGTTGAGTTATTTTAGTTATTTTAAATATCTATTTCATTCTACTAACTTCAGAGGCTTTATAATATTAATTTCCCCTGTGTTCCAGGACACGGCAAGAGTGCCGAATGAGACCAGGGCTCTGATAAAATGTCTAAATTAACTGAGCTACTGGTATTTATTCATTCATTGGTATTGATTCAGGGCCTGTATGTAGCCAAGGTAAGGCCTTGTGCAGGACCCTTTCTTTAATAGAGACATCCACACATCCAATCATCGAGCCAACGGAATAAGAAAATGATTTACTGCACAATATCCGAATAAAATAAGTTGCAAAGGCAAGAGATTGGGTTCATGAGTGACAGTCAGCTGGTCCTCGTGAACTGTCACGTCATGCATCTAATCCGCTGGCAGCACACTGAAATAAATTCCATTAATTACAGCCTCACCTTCCACATAGCCTCCAGTACTGACAGAGTACTGCGCTTAAGCCACCAGGAGCACGCCTCTGACTGAGCCTCGCTGCTCTCAGCCCAATTAAATGAAGCTCATAAATAACATAAACAATGGTGTACTCCCTTCAGGCATTGCAGTAATCAGCCTAAAGACATCAGGGCACAGAGGCAACAGCACAGACACGCGCGCGCACACAAACACACACACACACACACACACACACTTAAGGACACAGTAGAGTACACAAATGATTCATGTGATCTGGGTAAAAGCGGAAAAACATGATAAATATGTGAAATTATCTCTGGACAAATGCGAGCACATGTGTTCACACGTGATGCTAATCACTGGATTACATGTGAAGCCAAAAGCTGTTAGTGTTTTGTCAGGTGAAGTGCTGTCATATCTGGTCTCAGGTGACAAACGAAGAAATAAATTACAAAAAAAGTGATGGTCTCTAACTGCAATGAACATGCATGATATTCACAAGACTGAATGTAAAATGTGATGCCACATAACTAAATATATACCCGACCGTCCTCACTAATTGAGTGGGGGCTGAGTTTAATCTACACCCAGAATAGCTAATGAGTCGTTTGGGATTGCAGATCTCTGGAGCCTGTGTACAGTGGCTAGTTTCTGTAGCTTTGTTTGACTCTGGCTTCCCCAACACTGTGCATAGCTGATGCTTACTCACAGTCGAGCCCCAAACACATTGCATATTGAAACCTTGTGCTTTCGGAAGGCTCCCTGGATAAATTGGCTGAGGTTTACACATACAGATTGCAGTTATTTTAATTGGCTGTTGTTTTCCAACAAGATTATGAGGGATTTCTATGAAAATAGACCACAAGAGACACACATACACGTGTGACGCGGCCACAAACACACACACACAAACACACAAACACACACACACACACATACACACATTCTTTGACAACAGCAAAGGGAATGTGCCTGTGGCCAGTGCTCAGTGTAATTGTCAAATTCGGAGCCCCAGATGGCCCTCCACGGCCCTGGGCCCTCTGCTCTCACATCAGTGGCATGTAAACATGTTCACATCATTCACTCCTGACTCATTAGATACAGCCTCCCTTTTATGATTTTCCTTGGCTGCTTAACTCCCCGCGCAGCTCACTTTGAATCTGTGTATGACTGCGATTAAATTTTAATATACTGCTTCTGCTGTGACCTTGAGGCAGAGTCTGCCCCTCGTCAACTTTAAAAAGGGAAATTAGCAAAAATGTATTGTTAATTACGGATATAGTGAGAGCGACGGGTTTTGTTCGGGTGAGGTTATGAGATACAATAATTCATTTGAAGCTGTATAAGCACAAACCATGTCTACCCACTTCTAAAATATATTTGTAGATTTGTAGCAAAATGCCAAACTCATGGATCTGAATTCCTCTGAGCCAGCACAAAGCACATTGGCACAAGAGTACTACCGAATAAACAATGGATGGATTATGCAGCCAAATGTGAATCATCACATTTCAGCTTCATAGCTTCATCATTATCATGCAGTTGTTTCTCCCTTAATTGCTCTACGCAGTTCACTTTGCACTGCAGACACTTAGCCCATGTGCCATTGGTGGTAACAGTTATGGACAATTAACAGTAAACATATTGCATGTTAACAGCTGAAACAGACATGGATTGAAGTCACTGTAATTTGTTGTGTCATGGATGGTATGTGCAAGAATAAAGTTGTATGTAGAGTTAAATGCAGGATATTTGCCAAGAACAACGGTGTGTGTATGCATACAGAATCTGTTTGCTGAGCAGGATCTATGCATAACCCTTTGACAACCCACTCTGCATGCATGTGCACACACACAGAGACACACACACACACGTGCTGTCATTCTGGGCTGCTGCCTCTTGTTCTCCCATGAGGAGGGACTATTGATCAGAGAGGAATCTCCCTAATTGGGCCTGAACTGAGTAGGAGGGAGAAAGAGTGAAGCCAGGGGGGAAGGAAACACTGGGAAGGGAGAAAGGAAAAGACAAGAAAAACAAAGGAGAAGAGAAGCTGATAAGGCAGTTTGACTTGTTGCTCTGCGATGGATTGGGACATGACGCAGATGAGTAAACACCAAAGGGAGGCACACACATGGAGAGACTAGAGGAGGGAGGAGAGAGAATGACAGCGAAGACACATGGGAGAAAAGAGGCATGAACAAATGTACAAACTGAGGAAGACCAAAATGTAGAGGGCAAAGTACAGAGACAGAAATGAGATGCAGGTATGGATCTTGTTACTAATTCAACTTCTTCCCGTAGTTGTGTGCTTTCTCTCCCCTCTCTCTCACTCTCTCCTTCTGTTGCTTTCTGCAGGTATTTCAATACCATTACCACAACTATTACTTTACATCTCTATGTGGGACTGTATTGTGCTGCTGTATGTTCTCTTTCCTCCTGCTCCCCCCCCCCCCCCCTTCAACCCAACCGGTCGAGGCAGATGACCGCCCACCTTGAGCCTGGTTCTGCTCGAGGTTTCTACCTGTTAAAAGGGAGTTTTTCCTTGCCACTGTCGCATAGTGCTTGCTCATGGTGGGAACTGTTGGGTCTCTGTAAATATAAAGAGTCGGTCAAGACCTGCTCTATTCGGAAAAGGGCCCTGAGATAACTTTGTTATGATATGGCGCTATATAAATAAAACTGAATTGAATTGATCTGAATTTACTACACAAGCTCTTAGATGATCATATCCCAAAATTCATTGCTCTAGTTTATGGAAGAGGGAAGAAACAAAGGCTGATTCCAATCACCCAGGGATTTAATTAAAAGATGCAATTATATTTTTCACAACGCACCCCACCTCCCCTTTGTTTTCTCTCAACAACTATACCTCCACCAGTTATTTCACTACTGTAGCTGGAGGCTTGATGTGTGGTTACCCTGTGTCGTCTCAGTGCTAGCATGAACATAACATGAACATACGTGTGATGGCACGTTACCTAGCCATCACTCGTAGCTAATGGCTAGGTAACGTGCGTTCCTTTACTGTACAAAACTGAAATGAAACATACCTCGTAGGCTGCTTATTACTTAAGAGGGACTGAATATTTCGTCTTTATCTTCTTTCTTCTAGGTTATCATTTATGCTGAATATTTAAAACTTAGCTTGAGGGCTCATACAATGGTTCTTTTGGCGCTTCGCTTTAGGGTGTACAGAACACTAGACTGGCGGTAATTAGTTCCGCCTCTAGGATTATTATTATTGTTACAGGTAGGAACCAAAAAACAGCAAACTAGAGACTGAATTGACAATGGGAGGCAGTTACAGGATTATTTGTGCATACAACGTAAAAGGCTTTTTCTTTGTCCATTGTCTTTACACATGAATTTCTACCTTTGAGGAAATACAAATTGTCTTTTGATCAGGCAACACCTCAGTCAGCGCACAGTAGACTCAGCTCCTGCTGTCACATGTAACAGCAAGGGATTTTGCCTTCTAATTTCAGTTTCTGTCACCAAACAAATTCACTCATTTCCAGCTAATTGTTAGCTAATCTGACAAAATAAACATCCAACAAAAAACATCAAGTACAGCGGGGGCTGATTGTTGAGACAGAATTGAGACGTTACTAGACGAGGCGGGTGTCATGCTTGTTGGGTGAGGCGGCACTGACGTTGAGCTCATCAAGCATTTTCACACTGTCTGTACTCTCCAACTAAATCTAATAAAGCTCTGCAAAATGCTCTGCAGCAACATCAGAGAGCTGCCTCACAGAGCTCTTCCCTTCACCGCCTCCGCTCGTGTCGGTCTAAAATTGCATGGGCACATTGCCTGAAGTGGTTTGGAATGTTGAAGGCTGGTGCGGTAAAAATGTGTTAATTACGTGGGTGTGGAAGTAAGCTTTTGAGTATCATTCGTCTGGAAATGTGGAGAACTGAAGGGCTCGGTGGCATGAAAGGCCACCAATGTGATTGTAAACCAGAAAAAGCCTCATAGTTCTCGCCTCATATGATGTTCAGAGCTTTGTTTTCTCTACTTTGTCTTCAAATGACTCACTTTGCCTAAATGAACTTAATCTGCACTTGAATTAATGCATGTGTGCACAGCAGTGTGTGACAGTGCACAGCAAGGCGCTCAAAACACAATTTTTAGAGATGCCATTGCAGGAAGTCAGATGATCCACAAGATCATTTTATCAAGTCAAAACATCATTTTTTTTTCATGTGCCAAATGTAATATAGCTCAAAGAGTGCAATGCTTTTTCAAGACAGAGATCTCTCTTTCATCTTTTGATCTAAATGAATGTTGTGGTCGATAACAGTTTTCAAAGTCTCAACTGGTGAATTATTAAAACGGATGAGCAAAGGTGCCCCGTCGTATTTTAGACTCTCATTTTTCAAGAGACATGGGTCCAAGTTGTTTCTTTTTTTTCCAGCCTTTAGTGGATAAACACTCCTCATCTGAAGGAGCAGACTGGTGTTAGGACGTGTTTTTCTCATCTAGTATGTTCATCATCTGTCTCCTAGCATCAACCCCTGCTGTTTACAGCCCATTTCCATGTTGGTGGGTGTTGTTATTGTCTTGTGTTTACAGCTCAGCTCCAGTATGCACATGCAGTTCAGTGCGTGCATCTGAAGGCCAGTTTAGATTAATGAGTCAAATAAAACTGTTCCAGAATATTAAAGAGAAAAGTTGCAGCAGTAACTACACTAATGGGAGCGTTTGTTTGCTGGAGTCGGGAAAGTCTGAATTTGTCGAGTGAAGAGCTTCAGAATGTACCATGCAGCGGGTACTGTACTCGTTAACAGCTCACAGATGAGCATGGTGATGTTGGGACATAAGCACAGAACGCAGTGATTTAAAACTCATGGTCAGCTCCAAATCTGCAATTTCAGATGTTGTTACCTCCACCAGGGCGGCTATATTTTTGGTTCCATGTGTGTATTTGCTGCTCAGCATGATATCTGGAAAATCTGTGAACAGATTTGAGTGAAATTAGGTAGAAAATTAGGCGACGGGCCGAGGAAGACGTGATTAGTTTTTGGTGGGGGTCCAGGAATTTTTCAAATTATCTCTCAACAGTACTATTTTCCTATAGACCACTGCACTAATAAACTTGTTCCAACAGTCAAGTTCGCCGCTGCACTTACATGATACTCTCTTCTCACTGCAACTCAGTTGCCAGTTTATTAGGTACACCTAGCTAAAACAGTCTAATGCAAGTCCTACAATAAATTCTCCCTTCATGAAGGTTATAATGATCAGTTTTGGTTGGAACTGTTTAGAGAGGTGTTGATGCAACTGTGTGGTCATTTTGGAGGTAGTTTGTGGTGCTGTTGAACTATACTGCATTATACAGAGTCGTATTTCTGTTATTTAGCCTACCCTCATTGATGTATATATGTGAACGTTATAACCTTCATGAAGGTAGGATTTGTTGTATTAGACTCCATTAGTTTTAGCTAGGTGGACCTAATAAACTGCATATCCAGCATACCGTGTACATTGTGGTGATGTACTGCCACACTGCTCACCTGAAAGCTATGCTATCTCTCATGGACGGATTTTCAGAATAAAATGCCCCAAACTCCTGCCAACCAGCAACCCCCTGAGTCTGAATCTTTTACCATGGTATTTTGGAGGTTAAACTTCACTCTCGTCCTGTTGTTGGATGAAAACGGTATTTACAGTATTACTGTAAAGTATTTTGTTCACATTACAAAGGAAGAGAGGCTGTTTAACACCTGTCAAAAGCTTCCTGCCACAGTGGATCCACACTGACACTCTTCTCCACAGATATTACATAAAATATGTAATAATAAATATATAAAAACTATTTTTTCTTAAAGTTACTGAGCTGTCAAACATACTTAAATTGCTTTTCTAATTTTATGCAGGCTCACTGTAGCCTTGGTGATGGCAGATACGCAATTTTGGGGCCCCCTGACCCCTCGGGCCCCTGGGCCTGTGCCTAGTAGGCTGTTCAGTAATCCATTCATACTATCACTTCCTGCTACTGCTGCAACTGCTGATGTTCTTGTATCATTTCTTGAGGTCTCCCTCCACCCCACCTGTAGGCTCTGAGTCTACATTCCCCTGGGAGGGAAGTTATTATGGTCTATCCCCACTTCCTGCTGTGCTGAGCCTGTTGTTTCCTCATCAGGGAGTGACTCGAGTCAGAGGCTGGACACCAAACATCAACACATGTACACATTCTACATTCACATAATAATCCCTTCCATGTGAGTCGGCTGACTGAAATACACTGTTGAATTTGCATTAAGCTGGAATTATCTGTCTCGAACCTACGCTGAGAAGTGTGTTATGGGTAACATTTTCTTTTCTTAACATAAATTTAGAGAATTGCACATCTTTGGCAGAGGTATGAGTTTGCAAAGTGCTTTCTAGTTTGCATGTTCATTATACAATTATAATCACAGTCTCACTGCATGATCATCTTTACTCTGCACAATCCAGTTTGAAATGTTTGAAACTGTGTAACCACTAACAGGGAAGTAACAACGTGTAGAAAAAGGAAACATTAGATGGAAACAGTAAACAGCATCTCTGCATGTCTCTTTGATATGAAGTGGGCAGGTTTAAACTGTTGTTTTCACTTTTAGTCATAAGGTTCAACACATTTCATAAATCTTTGTTCTTCATCTTGAATGAGTTTTACAGAAATTCAAACGTATTACCCATAATTAGTTAAGCATTGCTTGACAGAATTGTAGCAACAATTTTTCTGTTGCCTGCTTGTTAGCTAATGCTGTCAACTTGTGCATCTGCTGTGTTTACAGCCTCAGTGCCACGCTGCTGCACACACACAGCATAGGAGCACAGTGGCCAGCAGGACAGTAGGTCATGTTCCCTCTGCTGTAATCGGCTGCTGGTTATCCTTCTGTGTGCGCACAGGTAGGGAAGATGAAAGGCATCATGGGAGAGAGATGAAAGGAGATGCTTGTAGTTAGATACGAAGGCAAATGCAAGAATCCTCACAAAGACGTGCTGCTGTAGATGTGTATGAAGCTGCTTTGAACCCTGGGATACGTTACTGTACGTGTATGTGTGTCTGTGTGTAGTACAGCAGACAAAAAAAGGGGGACCTCAGCAACTGTCTTCTCTCTAGCCTTCATGCAACATTGATTGCTTCTATTGATTGTGTCTGTCCTTCAACATGTTGGAGACAACTCACATAAAACACCCCAACACACAGAACGCCTCCCTCTCACACACACACACACACACCAAGACAAACACCCATGTATGACAGCCGTTTCACAGACACACAGGAGCAAATAAATGAAGGTAAAGCTCTCCTCTGTCTCACAAGCAAATCTCTCCCTCCTTCTCTCCCATACGCCCGTCCCTTCCCCTTTCTCCTCCCTCCTCTGCAGGTAACAATGTGTACCGAGGTCACGCAACAAAGAGTCATGGCTACCTTGGTTTAATTTGTGTGAGGACAAGGTGGAAATCTCTTCAGTTTCAATTTCCTCAGCCGTGAGGCTGTTTTCCAACAATGAAAAGCGAGCAGATGACCTTGTAAGGCCAGCGACCAAGAGAGAAGGCATTAATATTTCATTCTTACAGTACCTCCTCTTTTCCTGTCTTCTGTCTGTCTGTCTCTCCTGAAAGAGGATGAATAGTGACTGAGGCCTGGAGCGAGACCACGGTACTGTGCACACATCTTTTTGCTATTATGGTGATTTTGGATTCAAACAACAGGAGTGTGTGTCCTGTATATGTATTTGTATGTAGAGTATATGTCCCACATATCTATTTTGAATTTAAAATATTAGGCCAAAATCAGCATGTGCACAAGAAAAGTATATATGACAGTACATTTGCAAATATGCACCCAAATCTGATGGATAAAAAAAGCAACATGAGCAGCCTTAATAAGAACTAATATTACTTATTGATATATGCAAGTTATTGTCACATGGACGTTTGGCTGTATAGTGAAGTGTTCTGTCTTTTCATAGTGCACATGTTCATGCATGTCAGCAGATGCAGCAAACACATAACACACACAAAGCTGCCTTATGTGACACCCCTCTCTCATATACACAGAGCTGCCGTTTGTGTCATTCAATTATTAAAAACAGGTTGTAATTGCGTTTAATTGAAATTTAGCCAATAGAAACCCATAGCTGTGCCAAATTACTTCCCACAAAGATGTCCTTGGGGGGCCACTGGAGAAATGTACGGTAACACGCTTCAGGCATGTCAAAAAATGACCTTTGGGAAAGAATTAGATTTAGCAGCAAACCAGTTAGAAATTAGCATATCCAGATGTAGCCGCCTTGATTTGATTTCATTGCCTTAATTGGATTTCATCTGCTGTTCAGCAATAGCCATAAAACTAGAGGCCTGGACTTCACAGAGGCTGCGTGTGGATTGCCATCCCAGCTCTGTGATGATATTAAACCAATGAGAGCTGGGAATGTTAATGAAGAGAACAGTTGTCACACGAGGCCTGTAGATGCGCTTGCCAATTATAAAGCATCATGGCAAGTGTGGTGAAGCTACTCCGGAATTGTAATTTCTTTATTTAGACACTCAAGCACTGGTGGCAGATTGCAGGGAAACTTGAAGTGTTTTCTTTTTTCATTTTCAGCTTATTTAAGAAATTCCTGCCTGTCATCTTCACAGATCAGATGTGGACTCGTACCTTTGTATTACATGCTCGTTAAGGTTGTAGCTCACACACGGCAATCAGAATCAAAATGTCAGAATGTATGTATAGGTCAAATGGTGAATGTTTGCAATTATGTCCTGCCATATGCTGTGTACTGTGGTTGAGTAGGGATGTGAAGGTTGAATGGCTGGATGATCTACAAGTTGATCGCCTAGATACTGCACACTCTGCATCTGCCCACACACACCAGGTATCAGTGGCACTCAAAGTGATACCACAGGGTCCCCAGCAGAATGAGAGGAGGTTTAATTCCATAAAATCATCAAGCTTTAATTGTTTTTTTTAAAATCAGGTCTGTAAGAAGCAAGCCTCAGATCCATAATGCATTTTAAAATAATCAAATAAATTCAAAAAATAAATAATTACTTGATTGATTAGAAAACAATTATCAGCTACTATTTTACGGTATGATTTGAATATGTAAAATATTGAATTAAAGGATATGTTGACAAGTTTGTCTTAATACAATAATCACATGCCCACATGTACATTAAAGGAGTTAATAATGAAAAAAATACTGGCCCTGAAAAACAATCACGTCGTAACGTGATTCCCACTGTCTAGACGAGATGGGGGACAAACTCCACAGTCCTCATTCTGTGCAAAAATGCATTCAAATGTTCAGTCAAAGCTAATATGAGGCTTCAGGAGCTTTTTAGTATGAAATTCCATTTTTGTACTACTATCCCCCATTGCAGCTCAGCAACAAAACACTGTCTGGAAAGACAATGAGGGAAGCGAACTAAAAAGACTGTAACTTAGATAGAAACTTGATTTGTCTAACTCAGACTGCTGAAGCTTCATATTAGCTTCTGTGTAGACCTTTTTCTTTTTTTTCTGACACTTCCTTTTTATTGCATTTTCTTATTCACATAACGCATTCAACATCAACAACAACAAGAAAAAAAGAGAGAGAAAAAATAAAATAACATCACTGTTGGAGTTTGCACATCATATGTTTACAGTCACAATCTTATATCTTTTGGTCTATCCACTTATATTTGCACTATTGGTGTCGTTCTTTGGGATCTGTACATTGTCCATTTTTCCCGTTTTTGATCTAATCTGACTTCTTGTATTCTTAAAATAGCTTCTCCATTACAAACATTTCTTCTACTATATCCAGCCTGTCTTTGTTTAGGGGGGTCCTTTCCATACCATTATCTAGTAATTGCTTTCTTGCTAGCAGCCAGAAAAAGCATAACCAAGTACTTATCTTATTTTAGTACAGTTTTCTCTGTCAGATTACCAAGGTACAGTACTATACAACTCCTGGGCATTTCATACCCAAGAGTAGAATGGATTTCCACACAGAATGAGGACTGTGGATTTTGTCCTCCATCTCTTACACTGGAATTATTACAGTAAATAATCTTTTAAATGTACATATGGGCATGTGAGTTTTGTATTAAGAAAAAAAATGTGAACCTAGCCTTTATCATCATCAACTACTTTCCTACATGGATTCCTGGACAGAAACTGACACCTTAGCCAACAATATTATACATTTCTTTAAAATGAACTACATTAATATTCTTGCTCTCTCTCTTTTGCTCTCTCTCACACACACACACACACACACATGCATGCATAGCAAGTATAGATCTGCACAGCGGAGCCTCACATACACGGTTCTTCACTTCAAGGCCCAGCAGGTAGCTTTTCATTTGCTTCCCCTTGACCGTGACTAAAAACCAGTGGTCAACTGCCTGTGGAGCCCCTCTCCAATCATTACCATGTTAATATCTACAAAATACCCTTTTGTAGCAGGAACAAGGGGAGCACCAGACAGCAGGACGTGCAGGGATAAGGGCAAGAGAGGTTTTCTTTAAACCCACAGCAGAAGGGGGAAAAAATGGATGGTAAAAAATGGAGGTGGAGAAATAAACGTGGAGAGGGAGCTATGAGGTTGACCCAGAGAGCGCTGCAGTTTTTAATTCCAGATGATTTCCTCCAGTTTTACCCGAGTCAGGCCAGAGATGCACTGATGGAGATAGCAACCCCTGCTAGCCTCATTAGCCCTCTCCAGCTGCTTCAGTGACATTTTGCACTTCATCCAAACCCCCAGCGTCCCTCCGAACTGCTGTCACTGCCAGAACACTTCAAACACACGAACAGTAATTTAGTCCAATCTTAGACCCTTCTGAAGCATAATGGAGGCCTTCATCCAACACAGACATCAATAAAATTGCTATGTGTGTGTCTCTGTGTGGACTCGTACATTTGTTTTCTTTACTTTTTTACCTCCCACGCGCTATCACCACCATCACCTCCACCAGCACCAATATGGCCGCTGTGAACAAAGGGATGGTCTTCCATTAGTGTAATTGGGCAATTTAGCTGCTGCTGCAGCTGAGGGCGGCTTTATACAAGTGGCTTTTCATGAATAACAAATTAGCCGTTACCTGGTGACTGCAGGTCCAACAAGTGGGCCTGTCTACTGCAGAAAAAGCTAGCACTTATCAACAATTTAATTTGAATAGAAATTTGCTGTTTAACTTTTCCAATATGTACTTAGATGAGTAGTTAGGTGGCACCTTGTGTACTATGCATGTCTTTTGCATTTCATATTTGATGTATAACACAAATGAAGGCTTTTCTGACAATATACAGTATATAATTTATCTTTATGGGAAGCATTTCATCTGGTATTTTTTTTCTTTATACATTTGCATTATTGCGTAGTGCATTTGTCAACAATGTGTGAATTAGTAAGAACAGACAAAAGGCTTGTTTTCTCCCTTCATTATTTTACATCCATCTCTCTACAGTGACTACATTTACATGCACACTAATTTTCCACTATTATTCCAAATATGACAATGTTCCATATTTGATACAGGTCATGTAAACAGCATATTCCGTTTATATATTCCGAGTTAGGCCTTATTCTGAATGAAGCATTTTCCGATTAAGAAATGTGGGATATGTCGATATTATTCAGCTTTTAGGAGCATTCTTTGGACATGTATACAGCGCATTGGGAATATGCGTCTCAGTTGGGGTTTTTAGCGCAGCTTGCTTGTTTATGGTCAGCTCTGTGCTTTGTAAACAAACCAACTAGCCAACAGTTTGAAAAGGCTGGGCTACAGATGCATGCACCAAAGAAAAGCCCACATTTCTGGTGGGAAGGAGAAACACACCTACTTTTACACATTACGAAAGACTTGAAAGACAGGTTTTTGGATCTGTGCAAATATTGCAATGCAGCCTTTTCAAAAAGGTGACTGAGTGAATGAAAAAGGGAGGCTGAGTTCACACGGTTGAATAAGTTTGAAAACTGAAAAATTATTAATTTGACGCAAAGAAGCAAAATGGCTCAAGCCCCTCCAGCAGTTCCACTTTTCCATATTTTGACGTGATAAATGACATGTTTGGGCATCAAACACAGCCGGAGTATGCACGGCTGCATGTAAACGGGAATATTAGTGGAATATTCATTTTCATTAGCCATGTAAACAGCTTAGTAGGAATATTGTCTTTTTCGGAATAAGGGCAAAAACCGCAATATTTTGTGCATGTAAACGTAGTCATTGATGTTCATGAAAGCTCTTTGTCTCTCTGCTGCCGATTTAAGTATTCTAGATGTAATTATTATTTTTACATTGACATCCAAATGTTGGCTATTCGTGAACATTTTGAGAAAGGTATAAAATTAGCTATAAATATAGGACCATTCAGCCTCAGAACTCAAAGAAAAACTCAAAGCTCACCCGTATCTGATGGATGCTGTCCGTCCTAACAAATCTCAACAGTCAATAATAGAAAGGGGACAATGTTGGAACACATTTATTCTGGTTCTGTCTGCTGTTTGTGTACTTTATGTTTGTGCGTGACCTGTGTGTGTATTCCTGCAGGAGCCAGCTGATGAGCTGCCACCAAAAAGGAATGACCTTACCCTCACCTCTCTTTGGCCATCATGTGCAAAAGGCATTAACCCTTCAGACTCCTTCAAACAAGCCACAATCAAAGCCTGCAGGGAGCCCTGTGTCTGTATTTATGGTTGTGGCACCGTGGTTCATTTCAATTCAATGCGGCTCTGATAAGGAACTTGTGATAGCCACGCAACAGCCATTCCCCCGTTTCTCTCCAAGCAGAACAGAAATAACAGAATGGGACCTCGAACTGCTTTGATTCACACAAAAGAATGACAAAAAATACTGTGAATTTGTGGAATGATTGTGCTGTTAAAATGAAGACCTAAACAGTGAATTTGTTAAGTGTGATATTTTAAATTTGGCCTCTCCCAACCGGGCTTCTTTTCACTATTTCACAATTGCTGCATCATTGGTTACTTTTTCCAAAGCCGTTGCTTCCTGCGAATTCTATTGACATTCTATCAGTTTGTATTATTTCTTTCTTCATTATGAGTTTAATCTATTGGAAAGCTGACAGAGAAAAACATTCAACCGGTCACTGACTGTAACATAGAAAGAGATTCATCTTCTGTTGTTTGTGTTCTGTTCTAACTTCTGTCTTCTCGCAGACATTTTCCAAGATCTTTCTCCAACCTATCATTAGCATTTTATCATTAGCATTTTCAGTACCAAAGAGACTGTCATCAGCTCCACCGGTCACATAGCACTGCACACCCTAGAGTCGAGCATATAGCCAGTCTTCCCTGCCCATCAGAAGTAATGTATTAACATGAGAATCGATCCTGGCTCAGCTGGCTCGATACACGATGGCAGAGCTCCAGAGACAACAAGTCAATCATAAAACAGATTGAGACAGTGGAATATAAAACTCCAGACAGGATCAAATATGTCTGTCACTGTACTGTAATTATCTAATCTCCATTAGATTAGATCTCATTGTTGCTGCCCTCCTCTAAATGCATACATTGGGATGGTTTGTTTGTCCACATGTAGCCGTCTTGTCTACGCAGCATCCTGACTCTTGTGCTTTGAGACCACCTGGCACCTGGTTTGCTAATAGCAATGACAAGAGAAGATAGTGGCATGGCAAACGAGTCACAGTCATTTATTTCATTTCCACACTGACATAAAGCATGCCCAGTGGAAGGGAGGGAGACAGAACAGGTGACAGGATGGGGGGAGGATGAACGGGAGAATAAGAGAGACTTTGATTGTAAGTGGATGATTGTGATCAGCTCCTGGATAATCCATCAGTCCTGATACAGGAAGTTGAGTGCTGAAATGCAGGAGAATCAAGCTGCTGAAAAAAGGTGATCTGAGTCAGCATCAAGCAATTATATTTCCCATTCACTGATTCAAATGTCATTTGATATTGGTATGTAAAAGCTTATCTGTGCCCATACTTCATGCAGGCAACATTTCCATATCTGATAATAATAACAATAATTATAATATTTCAGCTGAACTCTCAGTTAATTCAAATAGGTAGAAACCGGAGGTGGGATGAAGTCATTGTTTAGCAAGTCACAAGTGTCAAGCTGTAACCACTGATTTTAAACATCAAAGTGTTTCCAGGTGTTGGGGAGTACTACTCCATATGTGAAAAATAAGCTGTAGAAAACCTTTTGTGGCTCCGAAGGAAGCTGCGCGAACGGAGTCACAAAGTTATAAGAGTGCAATGCTAAATCTTTAAGGCAGTTGGCTCGCCGTCAATGACAAACAAACGGCCAGTTGCATGTATTTCATGATTGTGCATGAAAACATTTTGAGTGTGTGTTGGATTCAAAGATCACGGGAGCCTACTCAAGTTTGTAGGCTCACAGGTGGCTAGCAACAGTTGGTATGCTTCTCTCCTCCAATTTATATCAGCTAAAATGGATTCCATTTCACGGTGGAAACAACTACCAAAGCATCCATAGACACTTCTTTCTGTACTTTTCCGCTTTCCATTCATATTCTCAGTATGTCTCATTGGTATGTTACAGTGTTTAGTGAAATATTAGTGAATATGGTTAAATACACTGCTTCTGTTTGCTACTTGCTCATGAGCACCAAACAGAAGTACTATTTTTAATAGTATAGTCTAGTCCCAAGTGTTAAAGTCGAGTTGCAAGTCTTTTGTCAGTTTGAGTCTAAAGACCTCAGATTTGAGACATGAGATTGACTCAAGCTGAGGTCATAGAACTCAAGTCTATACCTCTGGTAGAAACATACACATCGGCAAAGGTACGTTAGCACTCAAACAAGGCCTTGGCACTGACATAAAAGCATGCTGATGTCCTATATTCTGTAGTGGGTGACATACAACGTATTACTGAGTACTAATTAGCAGCATTTTCAGTTAAAAGACAAATCATGAAACACTCTCATACAAAACCGTGTCAACAATAAGCCTTTGCAGTAAGGGGCTATGGTTCATGCAGTTTATTATCTGATAACTTTGTAATTGGACGTCGTGCTAATAGAGTCACATTAATAAGAGCATAGTATAAAGTGTGACCTTTGACCTGCACAGTTCTGTCTAAACTACAGCGAGACACAGCCCACTGTAGCTCTATTAACTTCTTATCTAATCTCACTATATCTCCAACCCCTCCCTTTGCTCAAATACACTATTGCTGGGTTTTTAACATGGCCACAAACCAGTGAGACCACCTAGAACATGGACCACAAAACGGTGCAATTAAAAGTCCTCTCAAATTCTGTGTTGGGGTAAGATTTATTTATTGAGGGAATCTCTCATTAAGGCTCAGAAATTACATTAAATTACACAAAATCCCCTTCTTAATGTCCACCAAAACCATCTACAGTACGTTGAAAAAAGAAAAGTCAGTTTCAGAAACTTATTCACTCTCATATTCATAAAATGTAGTTTTACCTAAAGCACATTGAGCCAAAATGTGTGAGATAATTCCACTTGTCTCCAAACTCTCCAGGAAGCAATCCTTGATTTGTGGAACACATTGGTTTGCATTACACACAACTGAAATGATCTCACCCCATTGGTTGATTTTTCACCTAATTTGTGAAAAATGCAGACGCTGTACTACATAAATTGACATAAAGATGGATATGTAGGCAGTGTGGCCCGATGGAATTACAATACATTTCCTGACATGAATGGAAATGAAAGTGAAGTGACCCCTTCCCAGCTATAACTGAGACCCAGACAGCAATGAAGAAAAGAGATGTCTGAAAAAAAAGAGTGGTTCGGAGTGGGGAGGGGTGATGGAGGGCGACCCCTGTTTGCACTGGCCCATGTTGTATGAAGGGCACGTCTTGCCTTGTCAGATGAGGCCTATCATTTCATTTAAAGAAGTCAAAGCATGGTGCTGTATGGCTGTGGGTCCAGGCCAGATGGACCAACACATGGCCTGTGCATTGTCATTCAGATGCAGCGTGTGCCACGTCGCTCTTAATAAAGCACAAGTGCATAAATTCAAAAGCTCTACAGGGGCAGAATGGAAATTTGTGTCATCTGTTACTGTGTGATTTGGGATTTGAACATGTGTTTGTTCAACGTTATACAAAATAAATACTATATAACAAATGATGAAGTATTTTACTTATGATCATTTACAACACTGTCTCCAGTAAAGGTTATGTTCAGGAGCAATGTTTTTTCAAATGAAGAAAGCGCTTCGTTTTGTACTGCACAAAAGTAATGGGAGAGGTGGTCAGGGTGGATGGTGGCTGTAGAAAGCGCAGGACATTGACACCGTAGAAGGTTTGTATTCCCGCATGTCATTAGGTATAGGCAAGACTTTGGTTGAAGTTTGTGGAAAGATTGTGGTTTCAGTTAAATGTTAAAAATGTAAACACGTCCTGTCTCGTGCTTCAAGTAACTTATGACTTTTTCAGTGTTTAAACCTGCAATAGCTGATTTTTTATTTATTTTTAATTTTTTTTGGCCACTTGGGGGCAGCAGAAACGAGCTATGGACACAACATTAACGTATCATCACCTTTTAAGTTGACGTGGTGAACCTGTTAGCAAACAGAGCAGTTACAGAGTAACATTATCATTCATTTGGAGTCGTGTTTGTGTCCACCTGATGAATTTAAGTCCAGCATTCACTCTCTTTTACCTGTTTTTGGTCTCCACCAACTCTAATTTGGCTCTTTAGCAGCTGAATGCTCCACTATGTTCACCAGCTAACTTTGTCTGTCTCATAGACTGTATATAAAGACGGACGACATGACAGCTCCCCAGAAGTGAAGCCAAAACATCTGATTCACCATAAACCCCACCCCCTCCATGTTAGTGGATGGGACATGGGCCAAACTCAAAAGTCAAAGTACATGTCAAATATATTTTTTCCAAAGTAGTTCTTACCACGCTGATATGTTCAAGTGTTCATTTGTCTGATAAGTTTGGTTTTAATTAGTTATTTGATGCTATAAAAAGGGGGTGTCACGCCATGATTGAACTTGTGGTGTGCTCACGAGTGGTTTGGGCGGTTGTATGGGCGGGACCTCGATATTGCACAGACTCTGGCTCAAAATGACGTCACCAGGACAAGATGGCAGCGCACGTATCCGGGGAGAGGAGGTGGAGACGCGTCGCCCATCTTTATATACAGTCTATGGTCTGTCTGCTGTTTGGTGCTGAGCAGGTAGTGTACAGTGGGTTTTTAGAGCTTTTTCTCTAAAAACAGCTATGAGAGCAGTGAGAGTGAACCAAAACAGTAAAGATGTAAACAGTGAGCTGAAACTCACTATAAAGCTGCATAAAGTTGAGGTGAGCAGCAGATTCAGGTGATAATTCTCTGTAGGTTCATCACCATGAGTGAACCCTTGCACGTTAAACATTCTTTTCAAATAGCCATTTGATACACTGTTATAACAATATTGAGTATAGCCGCTTTAAGGTAAGGGGAAAGATTGTGGTTTTGGTAATAAATTAAACACAATGTGTCTCGTGCTTCAAGTCACTTCAAGTCAGTTTCTCTCCGTAACCTTATCCAAGTGCTGTGAGTGCCTAAACAGAACCATGAAAAACATTAATAATATTTTAGTTACTGCGAGCAGATATGGTATTGTAAGGAAAACAAAGTAAATATGTGTCTTTATCTATCTGTAATGTTGATTTTCCTTGAAAGTATTTCTTTAAAGATTCACTTTTCTTTTCTTTTGCTTGAGCGCTCAGCTGTACTTCTCTGCATTTCTGAGTGTCAGCAGCGATCCACTCGGCTGTATTCTGAGCACGCAGTCCTTCTCTTCCAGTGAAGCTGAGAAGCCAGGCTGAGAGACCAGCACACACTGTAGGCAGTAGGTGATTAGGGGGGTGTGCTATTGTTGGCACACATTATTTAATACCTCACCCTTGTTAATAATGGAACCACGGCTTAGGAAAAACATGAGGGAAAACAGCAATTTGCCTGACTATCACTTCCACTGAATCTGAATCAAATTGCACACTGGCTGTATGCACACACACACACGCACACACACACACACACACACACACAGGCACATCTTGCTGTAAGCAGCTGGACCCAGTGCTGGGACCTGTATCCCTGTGATCTCTTGCTCAGCTCCACTGCAGCAAATATAAAAGCTGGCAAAGCAGACAGCAAACCAAGAACTAAAATGACCATTTCAAATAAGTAGGATTCAAAGATGAAGAAAAAATTATACATACTGCTTGGCTAACATTCTGAATGGCTATTAAGTTTTCATCAAACTGGAGCTGGAGGCTAAATGTGGCTTTAAATGTTCATTCTTTATCTGACTGACGCCTTATATCTGCAGTAGTGTGTGACGTATATTAGCTTTTGGCAGCTTTGACTTCACTATTATATTTCATAATTTCCAATGATTTTTGCCAAACAAACCTTTTTGAATGACATCAGCTGCTCAAATGAGATAGTTGACACAACTATGGCTGATTCTGTGTTAAATATTAACACTCTGCATTCTCCAAATATGACTCATGCAGGCTAATTTTCACCATCAGTAAGGGCTGAAACATCTGAGTCTGACATCTCTGAAACTTTCATCTTGGAGTGCAGCCCTGATACAACAGTGTTTCATCATTTATTTGGATTTTATTATTATTATTATTTTTATTTTGAGCTTTCTCTTATTATCTTAGACTGTCAAGTCAAATTATGTATATAGATATTTAACTGTCAACTGAAAATCTGTTTTGCTTGATCTCGGTCACTGCTTGCGTATAATCCTTCTCCTGGCATTGGTTTGCCTGAAGTATGTATGCACTACATAATAATCCATGTGAACTAAACAACAGTTATCATCTTTCCGTTTGCTTCAAGGTATTAAAATTTACTTTATTTCTATATTTCTAACAAAAGGTAGAAATACAAGTGAAACCGATTTAATATTCAGATACAGACTCACAAACTCAATCCCTTTTTTAAACAACAACAGTTAGATCTCGGCTGTCAGAGAACTTCTTCCACCAAAGACGAAACGAATCATGATCATAGAGCCAAGAAAAATATTCACTCATCCAAATGCAGAAGTTCTCATTCATGCATTTGTCTCATCTAGACTATTGTAACGTGTAGCTCTTCTCAGGTCTTCCATTCTGTAGCATTAAAAGAATCAGAACTACAAACATTACCTACAGATAGCACCATAAATTAGCACCTCCTTACATGGCAGCACTATTGGTGGCAAAGTATTTTCTTATTGTGATCCACTACTGTGGAATACTTTACCTCAACTCAACACTGACATTTTTACATCAAGACTGAAAATTGACTTATTTTCAACTCCCACCATTGAATTGTATAAGACAACTACCTTGATCTGGTTTTTGTTCCTCATGTACAGCCATTTCTGTAAATAGGCAATAAAACACTTATTTGTTGTTTGAACAGATTTTTTTTTTCTTTCTTTCTTTATTTGGTACTTGTCTTGTTTCCTTTTTTTTATTGTAAAGGGATAGACTGTGATTTTACACTCAAAATAAGCACACTTACTAAATGACTCGAAATCAATGCAAAACATTGTTTTTTAATTGTTAATGATGTTATTTATGATTTATGTTTATATTGTATGTTGATATATAAAAGAAGGAAAATGTTTGTGTGTATATCATTGACTTTGTGATAGAGACAAGAAAAAGTAATGGGTGATGATGGATGAGGTAAGATATGGTTGTCGACATATTAAAAGAAGTATGTTAGAAAGAGTTGTAACAACGTGGGGATCTATAT
Organism: Macquaria australasica; assembly: GCA_005408345.1. Taxonomy (NCBI): domain Eukaryota; kingdom Metazoa; phylum Chordata; class Actinopteri; order Centrarchiformes; family Percichthyidae; genus Macquaria; species Macquaria australasica. Next base: position 1,392,043 of record SEMN01000060.1, on the reverse strand, counting down.
ATCCATGTCCATGTGTAGGCTTGCAGACACAGAAGGAGTAAATGGAGTGCAGTCACAAATCCTACTACAGTGCGATCATCATATGGGTGTAATCCAGGGAATGAGTATTCTCCCTGACCTCAGCAACAACGCCCTACAATCACCCTCCTGTGAATGAGGCCACTGCCATCCCATCTCATCTCTGGCTCGCTCTGCCTCTCCTTCACCTTCCATCTCTCCGTGCAATCTAACTTTACAAGACCACCTCCAGCATTCAGGTGCTCTCAGAAGAGCTGCTGCGCCGATACTACCTGTGGCTGGGGATTTCCAAAGTCATTACCAAGGCAGGGCCTGGGTGGGTAGGGACAGAAAGAGGAGAGAAGATAGTATATCTGGGGGTGGAGGAGGGATATGAGCTGAAATACCTGGTGACATGCACCAAGATCCTGTCAGACACAAAAGGTGCATGTACATTGAACCTGCCTTGAAACTGAAAATGATGCTTAGAAGTACAGCTGCAGTGTGATGTGACTGTCATTGCGTTATTATTATGGCATACAGGAATTCTCGGCACTGAGTTGCACCAGCTATGCGTAAGTTCAAACGTAGGCTAGTTTGAACGTAATTTCTAACTTAAGTCAGAGTTTGGCGCTACTAACATTTTAAGGGTTGCACCAGCTGAAATAGAACATGTAGGCATAAGTTACAACTTAAATCTTACACCTAGCCCTTAGTAGGTGTAAAGTCCTCATAAAATAGTGGTTGGCATGGCACATCATTTTGAAAGGTGGGATAACTTGGAGGATGAGGAGGAGCGAATTATACCAGCAAGCAAAATATACAGGGTTAGATAACTTCTAATTAACAACTACTAATTTCTCAGTTTGCCAGTGTAGACTATCATTACGTGTCTGTTATAACGTTACAGTTTCATCTGCCCAGTAACGGTACCGTACTCAGTGTCACTGTTGTTATTTAGCACTAGCTGTAGATTAAGGTTGTATAGTTATCACCTAGTCATAATTCTTTGTCCCAGTTTACAAATCTTTTTGTTGTTTGGTCATTAACATTTTAACATATTTTTAGCTGTTAGCCTCTTTGCTATTGTGTAGCAAGAAAAAAAAATGTGTTCAAAGACAATTGAGCACGACAGACAACACGGTAATGTTACCAGCCACAGGAAGTGAAAATGTCATTTTCTGCGACAGTATTTTGGTTAGTGTGGACTTTGCCCCAGAGTAGCTAAGATGAACCTTACGCCTCCGTGGTGAAACCAAACATCGACACTGTTTTTGTATCAAACTAACTAATTTCAACGTATGGTTTAGTGTGGACTTTGCACCCTAACTTAAGAGAGAGCGTCTGTATAGTTGGTGCAATGGGCTGCTGATCTCTGTATTTTCTTCTATAATAAAACTTCCTTCAGTTACAGTAGGATTAAGCATATTTCAGTCAAGGCCCATTTTAGCCAACAGACAAACCAAAGCAACATACTTTCTCATTAGCAGTTCGAATAAATGGAATTTCCCCAAAAATGCTATGAAAAACAGATACACCCAGAATATTTCCAAACAAGATAAAAAACACTGGAAACTGTCTACAGTGGTGGGAGAATGCACAAAGCTCCCCTAAATGATGTAATGTACTCTCAAATTCTTTTTACAAGGTCCGTGGCCCTGTCACAGAGATTTAGGTCTCAGACTCCATTCTAATTGGCTCTGAAAAATCTTTAAAATGTGTTTCAAAGCTTGATGCAACTTGCGGACACCCGGAGAAGCATAAGTAAAAGATGTATGGGAATGTGGCTGAAGAAGAAAGGGGGAGAATGAGAAAGGAGTGTGGAAGGAAGAGATGGAAAGTCAGCAACAGCAGATGCAAAAAAAAGTTCATGGCATGGTTAGAGATTATAAAGGAAGTCCACATGAACAAAAAAAAGTACGTGAGGAAGTGTGTCTTCCATCCAGCGCCTGAGGGGAACAGAGAAAAATAACTTGAACAAATGCAGCCTGTTTCGAAGTCTGCGCTCTCCTCTCTGCACAGTCGCTGATCGATAACGGCTTCTCAATTTTGCAGTGCAATGAGTTCTCAATAAAACTGGTGAACGAGCATTACGCCCCCTCCCTCCTGTTACTGAATCCAATTCCACAGACAACCTCAGACTTGCCCATAATGGATTCTCTATTTCATAGGCTTTGGCTTGTGTTCCTATGACGCTTGGTTAATATTTCAGCCCGCTGTCTCTCTTCCCTACACAGCCCACTTTGTTGTATTGATTTATTTGTGCATCCCCCTACATTCCACCTCTGTGGTGGGAAGACGATCTATTATGGAATTTAATACCTTTCAAAGAGCTTATTTTATTCTTTTTTCTTCCTTTTTTTTATAGAAAATGATGGGGGGTGCAGTATGTTCCGGGCTGAATAGGAAAAGGTGATGTCATTTATCCAGTGTTGTCCTCCGACTAACAAACAGGAAGTGTCTCGTTTGGCTGCTGGTTAATGGTGAAAGGCATCCTTCAAACCATATTTAGATAAGAACTGCATTAGTATGACTTAAATTAGCAGTAGTAGTATCAGACAATGGCTGTGTTTCCTGCTTGGTGTTGGAGGGGAGGAAGCGCCGTCGGTGGATACAAGAGGATGTTAAAGGAGGATGCACAGTGCACAGATGTGGAGGAGGAAGCCTGAACCCAGGACACAAAGCTGCTCTCCTTCCTGTATCCTGCATCCTACGCCAAACACCTGGTCTGTTCATTAGAACGACTATTTTCCTCACAAGCAGTGTAAACACTGTAGATGAGGGGATGGAATTCTGAATGTAAAGTCCAGTGGAACCATCTGTTAAACAGTGACATTCCATGCTGTAAAAACCTTTACACTGTTCAGGCCCTCCTTGTGTCTGTACTGTCAACACGTTCTCACCCCACGTCGTCAAATACCAATGCTGCTTTGTTACGTCCCTTTTAACACGTGGTTAGTGTTGTGAAGCGGTCGCAGTTTTGTTAGGTTTAGGCACCAAAACTACTAGGTTTGGGAAAAGATCATGGTTTGGGTTCAAATAAGTAGGTCAAAAGTCATGACGTAGGCTAAGTCAGCCACGTATGTAACTTAAAAACTTTATATAAGTCAATGTTGACGGGACATGAACCCCAGCTTCCTGGGTGAAAGTCTTGTATTTGACCTCCCTACCTAACCTAACACAGATGGGAGTCCTTTGAAAGCCCCGTGTGTCTCATACAGAAGGTAAAAGGTACCTTGTGCATCTGAGACATCGAGGGGCATGTCAGTATTTGACGGCCTGGAAGTGAGAAGGGGCTGGTACTGTATATTACAGTGCAACCAGTTGGTGAATTGTTGTAGAGATACAGACGAATGACAAATGAAACTAAAAGTCTGGATAAATGAGTGAAGAACATATGGAATGCAGATGCTTCCCTTCAGGTGCATTACGTTATATCATATATTAAATCATGCTCAGTGACATGCAGTGTTAATTTAGTCAATAAAAACTAAAAATATTTATTGACAGTATTTTATGACAAAAATGAGACTAAAAGTTAATAAAAAATCACTTTTGGAAACGATAACTATGACAAAACGTATTACAGTTCTCATCAACAAAGAAAAAAAGAAATAATGTGAAAAATGGATGTAATGAAGTAAAACTGTATCATCTGCTGCCCAAAACTATCTCTTGATTGATTTAGCTGCTTGGCCAGTTGCACTTCATTCAGTAGCGTTATGTCTCTGCCAGTAATGTTAGCTAACGTAATCGTTTCGAAGGAAAACATTTGTGGAATAATGTAACCACAGTCCCGCTGAAAATTAGACAAGACGCTGCACCAAAACAGCTGGGACAAACCACCAAAACATGCAGGCCAAAATGCTGATTTACAAAAAGGCCAGTCTGTCCTGTCCTGTTCGTGTAGAACTGAAGGCAGGATTAATGCAGGCTACCATCTCAGTATGTCCCCAGGATGAGCACTGAGAGAATATTATTTTGTTAATGTTTTAGCTGCACATCTCAAGCTAAACCCAGAGAGTGAGCAGTATTTTAGAGAATAGGTAAGTGAACCCAGCTTCTGAATGATCCGCCTGCTCTGCAGTGGAGAGATCAGGTAACTGCAATAATGCCAGGTGACAATGACAGCTAGTAGAGAGTGAAGAATGTTGTTCATCCCTATGACGAGTAGCACTGCAGTTGTTATGGAGGCTCGTGGTGGAACAACACCTCACAAATAGACTTCATGTTGGTTTTCCTTTAATTTGTCACCTATCTGTACGCATGCAGGTTGGATGACATCAGACAAGAATGGAGACAACTGAGTGATATCTTAAAGGCTGCATAATCTATTCTGATTAATGAGATGTATTCTTCTTGAATGGACAGTATATAAAAGGATGACAGGAGACAGAAGAGATGATTGAACCCACAAAAGCTGTGTCAGTCACACTTTCTACACAGTTTTGCGTCTGTCAAACGACTCCAGCCTTGTGTTTCATCTAGTGACAGCCAGATTGGAATGACCTAAGTACCCAAAAGGAAACTCCAATTTATCACAATAATTGCAAAAACACTAATCGAATGACAGTGAAAACAGACCATGTGTGAAGAGGCAGTGATGAATAGATTTGCAATTAGGACAATCCAATTGTAAAATTACAGACCATACGATGATTCCCCTCGTCTCTACTCTATAATTGCTGGTGATGGTTGTATGTGATAATTGCGTTCTGCAAATTACAGTCTTTGTAAATTAGCTTACAATAGATTATTTAAGTGCATGCTGTATAGATTCTGGAGTCAAACTGGAAGTAATGAGATTGTGAGGACAAACAGGAGGATTTCAGTTCATTGTGTTTCTGATGGCAAATTCCAGCAGGGAACAAATAACGTATCTGCTGCAAAATAAGAGTGAATACAGGATAAATCAGAAACTGTAGTACTACTGTACATACAGCTTTGTTGATAAATACTATATCTCAAAGGTACCGCCACCCCCACCCCAAAGACACACCCCACCACGTTAACTAAATGTTAAGAGCAACTTCCAGGCAATCATTTCATTCAGTATTTTTTCATATCTGCTGCACAGAAGGAATCCCTGATTGAGATGCTTTATTTACCTGGCAGCCATTAGTGAGTCATTAGGTGCTTCATAATATATATTTGTCAATGAAAAGGATGGTAGTTACACACAATGATGGACTTTCCATTTAGTTCAATTTTAAATGTTCATGTACAAGAAGAAAGAAAAGGTTAAAAAAAATAAGCACATGTTTTAGCACACATCAATGTGTGTGTACTTGCACAGACCTTCCATTCCATGTACATGTATTTAAACTTATCCCTCTCACTGCATATTATACTCAAAAGAGAATACTGGTGACATTTAGAGTTATGTTTCATTTTGTGCGTTTTCACTTTAGTTTTCAATGCATTCTGTGCTGTGTTGTGATTTATGCATGCTGTATTGATTATTTGTCATTTTAAATACAGTCTTTACAGTGTCAAGGCCAGCTTGAACTTAACAGCTGTCGCGGCTAACAAAGACACTGTCAATAAAAGATACATGGTTTGTGGCAGGTTTTTGGAAGATTATTTTCCTGACAGTGTCTTCTGTTACTTCCTGCAGCTTCCAGGTCACAGAACTGAAATCCAAGCAGCAATGCGTCACCTCTTACACCATCAGATTATGATGGAACTGTGACCAAGCCAAATAACAGCCTCATGTTACTATGACTAAGTTGTTGTTAATTGGAAAGACTGAATGTTGGCAAATGAAAAGAGAGGAAAATGAGCCTATGCTGACTGTGCTGAGACACCATGGTGAGTATTAAAAAGAGGAACGGATAGCACAGTGTGTTTTCATTAAATATGAACCCTGTCCCTAACTCATCCCCAGCCTGAATCTAGTTCCTAACTCTACACTAGTGCCTTACAAAAAGGAGCGCAATCTGAATTTCGGATTGATTTCTCTAATCAGTCTATTCTTGTGAGGAAATCTGGCAGAGGTACAAGTGAACGCAGCATGTCCACAGTACAGCAGACATAAATCACGCGCCATTGGCAGCAGCATATATCAGAACTATATTGCCTGGGCATCGATTGCCTCTCAGACAAGATTGTGATGAGGATTGTGGTGAAGGGGGTAAATGAATTTCTGCCTTCAGCATCTTTTTTCGATATCGCCAACTAGCCAAGCAGTGAGGGGGTAAATTCTTCCCTGTCTCCCATACTCTGTCTCCAGGTAACAGTGACAGTGAAACAAAAACAGTGTTAATGAAAAGGATGAAGGTACATGTATGAATTAAACCTGTTCCTCCAAAGATATGCAATCATTTATTAATTTTTGTTCTCCATATGAACAGAAAAGTGGAGTAATTTAATATCTTGGTAAACGGACTAAGGCAGAAATTCTCTCTGTGCTTCAAATAACAAATATAATTAAAACAGGAGGATGTGGGATTTGACTGTGAGATAAAAGGCATTTTGGCTGCAGCAGCTCTTTTCATGTGCTAAGCAAGGAGCTGTTGTGTTTTAGGAACATTTAAAGTACTCGGTCAGCGGTCAGAGTCTAAAGACTCTCTCAGGGTTTACATTCAAGCATCCGAGCCTGAGAGCAGGACCAAGGGACACAGGAATGGACCAAAAAAGCAAAAAAAAATAAAATCCATTTACTCAACCTGAAACACACACACACACACACACACACACACACACACACACACACACACACACACAATACACACACCCACACTAAACCAGAGAGGTGCGCATATACTCTCATCCACAAGCCCACGCAATCACACACACAGACAGTGGATTGCAGATCAATGCCAGAGGAGAATCAATGGATGGTGGGGGTTGGGAAGGCGAAATCGCTCATGGCAAAGATATATTTAGAAAGGTAAAAGACCTGCAAGTGGGACGGCTGTGGAGGAGAGAGCAGGAGGAAAAATGAAAGAGAAAAAGGGAAGAGGAGAGATTCTGTGGAGTTAATTGATTTAAGTGAGGTTGAGGAAGGAGGCGCCACTGGAATGCACGCCATCTCCCCGAGGTGCTCACTGATGACAGATGCTGCTCACCTAATAGCAAATTACCTGCACATCTCCACACCCCACATCACCAAAACAAACCATATGTGGGCTCTTACAAGCCAACAAGCTGCCACTTCTCTCCCGTCTTCTATATTTCCTGTCAACTGGGACACCTCCTTAAGAAAGTCCTCAAGAAACATGCTTTCACAAGAGCAAGAGACAGAACATGTTTACATGGTGAGATGCGACTAAGACTGCGAGATCAATTAAAGCACACAGCTGTTCATTTTCTCCCTTGTTTCTATAGACTATAGCATTGTTTGGGGAGATTTTCTTGCTGTAAATCTAGGGGATCCGTTTGAGTTTTCAGTGGTGTCCCGGTTAGCGTATGAACATATGGTGTGCTTATCTGCCTTCCATTGTTGTGAATGTGTTTTTTAAAGTTTTGAGTTGTAGTTTAGCTTTAGGATGCAGCAGCAACTCTAGAACGAGAAGTTAGAGAAGCCCTCCGAGTCCAAACATTGGCAGTTTTTGAAACCCCTCCACCAGCACATCGAGTTTCATAACAAAAGCACACACCTTGGATTTTTTTGTTTTTGTGTGTTTCAATGATGAATACCTGCAAGTAGAGGATACATGCAAAACATTTTTCTAAACTGTGGTAAAAAGTTTTACTTGAACTCAAAATGTCAATGCATCCTTTATTTTGTTGGCCTAAATTTTAAACTTTTTTTTTTTAAACTAACTTTTTAATTACACCCCCACTCTCCGAATGAATAAACATCTTTATAAATCAGTGAGAATGACTAAGTAGTCTGGGATTTTCACACTCAGGTCTAAAGGGGAATTTGTTTGACCATTCAAACTGCTGCTATTATGTCTTGTCCTTCACTTAATTTAGACTTTGCATAAAACATAAATGGACCTAGTGTTGAGGGGGTACACATATACATCTATACTTTCAGATCTCCACAAGAAAAGGACAGTGGGCCCGCCCCCACACAAACACACATCCATAAGAGACGGAGAGGGGGCGTGTCAGCGTGCCAGAGCGAGTGATGGATGAAGGTATGTCTGAGGGCAGGACGGGCCAACAGGGAGGCTGTTTCAGATCAGTGACGCACACTCACCTGCCACAGCCACCAAACAAAACCCACCAAATCACAGGCAAATTAATGAGGAAACTACCATCTGATGTGCAGAAATGGGTGAGAGGACGATACACACTGTGGAGCTGTAAAACCTTTAAAAGACACATTGGCTCAGATAATAACACAAGATATAAAGATGTCAGCCAACACCTCAAGTAGGTAAATCTGAGGTCAAAGCTTTTAGAACTTTTCTTGAGACTTTGTGTCGTGTACTATGTGTCTTCTATGGGATTTGATGACTAATAACCCCAATAAAGACCTCTGTCCCCCTCCGGTGGTTAAACATGAACACAACACTCTTTCATGCTTTCTAAGCTACAACAAAGCCCATACATCTATACTCCTTTTAGACCTAAATCTAAACAGTCTCGCATATAAATGATATTTATGGGGACTAGTTAAACAATGGGTGATTTTTATTTTGTCAGTAAGAAAAATTATTAGACTTATGTACCCAAAGGTGAAAGTAAACTAGGTGCTGAATGTCCCCTCTGATATGTAAAGGTTAAAACAAGTGTAACTTTTCATAAATCTGTATTATAATGACATAAAATATGAGTTTTTGTAAGTTTACACCCCTTGTCATAACCAGTTGATTTATCATATATGACTTAATAAAAATGTATGAATTTTCAATAACTGTTTGAATGTTGTACACACTCCCTGAATTCAGTGAGTGTATGCTGCGGCACAGGGTAAAATGACACCTGTCATCCCTGGAGGTAGAAAATAACAAAGTACATTGAATCAAATGCAGTACTCCACTATACTGCCCTACAAAGTCAAAATGCAGTAACTACATATTTGGTCAAAGTTGAGTTAAAACCAGAATCTGACTTTTTGACATATGTTGCCCCATATAAAAATGATTCAGCCACAGATCATTTTTGTTAGCTGGTTAATGCTAACCAGAGTCCTGTTTCCTGTAATTGAAAAATCCATTTTGATACTCCAACATCTTGGTCATTGAGTTCGTTATACCACATAAATAAGGTAACTATAGCTAACTCTAATCATAATGGAGAAAAAAAGATTAATTTATTAAACTCATTAGTTGAAAAGAACATGAAAGCTGAAGATGAAGGAAATATTGTTTGTAGATATTGCATTTTCCTGACTTCCTTTAGATTGTCAAAACGTCAAGTGCAGTATATAAATGTTTTTTTTTCTGTGTCAACGATTAATAATTATTAGCCTAAAAAGCATAAAATTAAGGTTCATTAACAATATTGGGGGAGCAACAAATAAAAAAGGTTGAATTTGATTGAAATAAAAGAAATGAATCAGGTCAGCACGGCAGCATCAGCAAATTCTTTATTTCCATACATAAATCATATTCATTCAGCTGAGTCCCTCTCCATATGTTTTAGTCATCCGTGCCTCCCAGTTTGAGAACCACTGGATTAGTCCCATATGGTAGAAGCATTACTGTTGGTGATTGAGCAGCACACATCGGTGTATTGCTGACATCTAGTGTTTAATACGAGCATTACAGTGACCGGGTGATATCCCCAAGGGAATTCTCAAGGGACCTTTCCCCTTCTGCTTACTCTGTACTCATGAATGAGCCCAGCAGCTGTTAGAAAGCTCTTCATCAGGCATAATGAATGTGTTCAAGAGAAGAATATTGAAACGGCTACTGAAGGGCTAAATAACTAAGATGCTTTCAAGGCAGGGATGAATATGTTTGAGCTAAGAAACAGTATATCCATCCATCCATTTTCTATACCGCTTATCCTCTTAGAGGGTCGCGGGGGCTGGAGCTTCCCAGCTGATTATTGGGCGAGAGGCAGTACACCCAGACTGACTTCACAGGACTGACAGAAACAGTATATATATATATATATATACTGTTTCTGTCAGTCCTGAATGATATATATATATATATATATATATATATATATATATATTTATCAGTCTGAGCTTTGCCCATCAGACCACTAGAGGGAACCATAGATCTACATATTGATTCATGTTAGGCCAACATAGTATGTGACTTTCTGTGAGGCAATAGAAGCCCTGAGAGGCAAGTGAGGAAACACATTCTGGTGATGCATTTTCTAAGTGTGACCTAAAGTGTTTTCTCTCCTGTGTTTATGACTTAAGAACAGGTGAAAAAAATAAGTGTTTGCCAGGATAATCTTTCTAAGTTCCTTTAAAAAAAACTGATCTGTGAAACAGATGGGGAAAAAAGTTTTGCCAGGTGAAAAAAATAGTTTTTCTAAGTTACCTTTTTTAAATCTGTGAAAACAAAAGTTTTACTTAAAAGAAAGTATTGTTGTAATACTCTTTTTGGCCACAAGAGGCTGAAGTGCACCACTATCCCATGTTCTAAATAGGACTAAAAGCATTCATGTTTTCGCCACCTTTTTCTTCACCTGCACATTTTTTTCCACCTGTTTTCACAGATGAAAAAATAGTAACTCAGAAAAATTATCCTGGAAAAACTTTTTTTTTCACTTGGCAAAATGTTTTTCCCACCTGTTTCACAGATGAGAAAAATGCTCATAAACACAGGAGAGAAAACATCAGACTTTTTTTTCTCACTTGCCTCTCAGGGCCGTACGATGGTAATATGTGACTAATGTTTAATGTGACTAGTCTGTATGCCACCTAATAGGTCAAAGATGATTTGTCCTGTTCGCCCTGTTTGCCATGTCTTATGTTGTTAGTCAGATATACTCATTAGGGAGGATTTAGAGTAAAGCACATACCATTTGTCAGAAAATGTATCCCATTGTTGTCAAACTTCCTAGGTAGGACTTCTTATTTTAATAGTGTACATTTGATTTAAAGTAAAGTGACTGACAGCATATCAGAGGCTCCTGTGATCCACCGGAGGTTGCCCTTGTTCTTATATATTGCATCTTTATAGTGTCTTTTACCAGTGTTTCAGTAGTGTGGGTAAATGACATGACTTCTCTGGTCCTGCCAAAGGTTTTATGGTTCCTTCATGGCAGCAGCTTAAGCACGGAGTAGAGGATCTGAGTAGAGTGACTGCAAACATCAAGAATACTTTTTATCTTGTTCACTACTTACCCCACACCTTTTATCTCATCTAAGCTGATAATTGTTGTCCTGTTCTATTCACCAAATTAAATACAAGTGATCCACTTTCGACAGCCTGTGGGATGCAAAAAAAAAAAAAAAATGTCTTGTATCTCAAAATGAGAATTGCCCTCTGCCTTTGATGGAGCTCTGTCAGAGATGCCCTTTGCCCCTGACATTTGCTTTCACGTGCAGGGGCTTATTTTATTATTTTTTTTATTTTTTTTGACTGGCACAGCTCTTTTAAATGCAAAGTGTGTGGATGGAGAGACAGAAAGGAGGGTATGAAAGGGCACGGATTAGGGGTAGAGAGACACACCCTGTCCCATGCCACCTCCCCAGCCCTCCCTTTTGTCGATCGTCTCGCTCACCAGGTAGGGAGGAGGCTGCTAATTGGCGGGGTAAATGCTGTGGCACGCATCCTAATTGTGCTTCCACTGGAGAAAGCGCTCCGGAGAGACGACAACGTGACTCCCTACTCCCTCTTTTCACTACATATTTCTAATCTTTACTGTTTTCTCCTTTTCTTCTGGTCTTATGGAGCAAGTTTTGGTTATTTGAGAAGTTTAATATAACACTATACCAGATTTATACTAACAAAAAATCAAACAACTTGGTTCAGGTGAAATGACGCTGACAGTAGCATGGGGATCTGCCATATTAATTAAAAGATATTATCACTTTCTTAAATGAAACTTTGGGGGGGAAAAAACAGAAACTGTTTTGGTTTTGGAGCTTCTCTGGAAAATTTTGACATTTTTGTCCATTCTCTACGTTTGCAAATACAATATTGAGGGAAGTGATTGAACAAATGAATGAAAAAATGAAAAATTATTATTAATTGAAAAACCAATTAATAAATAAATCAATCATATTTTATTCATTCAAATAAAAGTTTGTTGTGAAGTAAGAAAGAAAATACAGCATAGATTATTGATTGCATTAATTTGTTTTTCTCTGTGTTTTGTCCATTTTGCAATTCTGTTTCATGTTTGTTTTTGAACTCATTAAATTCCAAACACCTTGGCAATCACACATGAACATTACTTTTGTACATAATACAGTATAGTTTTATCCCCTGCTCTTGACTGGCTTGTAGCCTACACTGTGGCAGGCATGCTGTTTATATCAGGTTCCAACTGCTCTCTGTTTTCAGAGATTTATTTGAGATAAATCCACCCTAAAATGGCACTATTTGGTGTGCAGTACAGCAAACACCAGCAAATAACTGCTCCATACAACCTTTACTTTCATGCCCGAAATTGAGTCAAAGCAGGCATCCCTGAATTTTTAAACTCAGTAAATATTTCAGTTTGAAACAGGATGCTGGGAAAGGTGGTCGTCTTTGTTCTTCAACAAAACGAAGCGAGAGGCCAGGTGTCAGTTGTGTTGGTGTTAATTAGAGGTGACGTCACACTGCACTGACTCCCCTCTCCTCCTTTTTCCCACCTAGAGTCTTTACAATGCTGCTCGTTCCTTTGTGTCAAGGTGAACGCAGGTCAGATGATGTGATATCAGGCGGTGATATCACCCCTGTCAGGACTTCAGGAAACACATCCCCAAAATGGTGAGGTCAGCCTCACCCAGCTGCTTGTCTTATTCTGCTGCTCTCACCTGTTCTATTCGAACATATGATCATAGACAGTGTTTAGAAAGAGATATGCTCTGAGCTGTCCAAAATGTCAGACATAAAAGTTGCATACATGCATATTTTAAGCTGTGGAACTGTTTGGAATGAAGTCACAAGTCTACTGTATATGTATTTGGGTCATTAATCGTCTTTGTTAACATAACATACAGTCTTTCTTTGCAACCATTCATTTTAAAAGTATGATCTCACACCAGCATGTGAGTAACTCACTGTTATTCACATGCTGTTAGTCATTCATATTGATTTATAGAATGGTAAACCTCATTGTTCCTGGATATGTGGTAACAGAATACCATGTATTTTAACTCATATACGTATCTGATAAATCGATTCTGTTTTTAAAGGGCTATATGGGTGCATGTGATGTTCTGTTATATTGCTTTCATTTACACTTTTAGACACTTTTGTCCAGTGCAACATAAGTGCAAGTGATATAAGTGAATTCAACCTCAAGGAAGAAGAGTTAGATGTTGTTGAAATTTGTAAGTGAATGTCATGAATGATAAAGAATGTCTGGACTGTTGAATACAGTCTATGGTCTGGACCAGTCAAAATAATTAACAACAATTACAGACACACACACACACCAGGAGGCCAGCTGCTTCAGCCTAACAGAAAGATCCAGTGCCATGGATTAGTATAAATAACTCATGAGCCTAACAGGACCAGTGGGGAAGAGGGATGTAAACAGAGTAACCTGCCTGTTAACTCTCTCTGGATGTGTCTCTGTGTGTGTGTGTGTGTGTGTGTGCAAGGTCTTCAGCCTGGTGTTTAGACTTGAGAAGTTCAAACGATATGTGTGTCCTTACATTCTTTACTTTACTAACATTTTTTAGTAATCATAACAACATGTTATATACAATATTTGAATTAAATGGTAGAGGGCAGGTTAGAGTTAATTATAGGAGAGAAAATAACAGACAGATCCAAAGCCTGAGGAGGATCTTTGTGAAATTGTAATCATGCTTTTTAAAATGTATTAGGAACATTTATATATACGTTCTGTGTGTTCATTTCATTGTGCAGCTCTGTGTTGTAGAATGACAAACAAATGTACCTTGAACCTTTACACTGTGCTTTTGCTTAAGATTTTAATTTAAAAATATGTATGCCAAAATAATTCTATTTCTACCACTACTACCACTGCTAATAATAATCATATTTTTAATATAATTATTATTATTACCAGAGGAGCTAAGGTGTGCCCCAACCCTGACCTCCTGCAAAAGCAGACTTAACACCATGTTATTTGCTTCTTTCTACAGCACTTTATACAGCACTTTGGTCAACGAGGGTTGTTTTTAAATGTGCTTCATAAATCAATTTTACTTGACTTCTCACGTTGTGTTTATTTGTGTAATTGTTCACACTTTCTTTCTTTCCTTTTAAAGTTTGTAAAAGCACCTTGAAGCTGTCCCCTGTATGAAATGTGCTATATAATAAATTTGCCTTTGCTTAGCATGGGTCAAACTCCAAAAACACTGTATTCTACACTTTCCATAATGCAGCTTGATAGCACCTTTCATTAAAACCCTCCCTGTCAGACTGGCTAGTTTTTCAAACTCTACTGTTTGTAATGCAGCCTTCTGTTTCAAATGACCAAAAACTGAGATAACATCAGCTTGGGCTTAGGAAATTACCCTGATGACATCATCTTTGGGCTTTGGAGCGCTCCCTTCAGAACCACAGAACCAGTCAAAGACATTTCTCACAACCTGGCAACCCAGAACTTGTTCTTATTAATGGTTTAAAACTAATTTATAAAGCATTAGCAAATGATATATTAAATATCAATAACGCCATTAGTTACATTTTATGAACCATTTAAATAGGCTGTCTTATTAGAAAGTGGTACTGAATGTATGTTTATATTATGCAAACTCTGGTATATGTTCTGATGAAACTGCTACAACTATAGGAAACCTGCACATCAAATATGAGCCTTGTCAGCTCTCCCTGGACCAATATGGATAGAAATACTGGCCATGATAACTTAGTGGCAACTGTTGAGCACCATTCACAACATCCATTTTAACTTTCACCCAGAAATAGACTGATATGCATGTGTGTTGTTAAGCAGCTGGCTATAGTTCAACTTTTAAGCTGGTATCAAAGCAATGGCAAACAATTAGCATGCACGTGCACATTTACTGTGCACCAGTAGCCCTGTATTTGCAGGTATAACCAGGGCCCATCTACTCTTGATTACAGTTTATAAAACAGCAAATACATTTCATATATCGCTGATAGTGATAACAGCCAATAGTCTCTGCGTTGTGTTTTGTGATGTTGATGGACTAACAGCTGACAGTTACAGTAGTTAACTCCAACACTGAGACACAAACCGCTCCGATTCACAGATGATTTATTGCTTACCATCACTTCGGGATCTGGGGGATACAAGCCCGGTCTCAGTAAAACTATTCAGTATAAAAGAAAATCATAAACAAAGGAAACTTACAATACTAATGAATGATTTCTGTAGGCAATCTCAATAAACATTAACTGACAAATTATAGAGCCATCGGTCCAAGACTTCTTAAACATTACACATTACACAAAGACACTACCGATACAGATAAATTAGTACACATAGATAATTACTCTGGATGTCATTTTAGTTACCGTCTCTCTCTCTCTGATAGGCTATACATTAATATTTACAGGTTTTCATTTAACAGTCAACCACTCACCTGGGGGATACAAGCCCGGTCTGACTTGTTCCCCCGGTGATGGACTTTATAACTGCATTGTTACCATGGATACTGTGTAGCTTAGTAATAAATATGAAATATAAAATAATCATCATAAAATTACAAAAATAACACAAATATGTACAACTTACAACTATCAAATAAAGGTAACATTACTGACAAAATTAAATTCTATATTACAAGATTTTGCTATTAGACAAAGTAACAATTTAAACCTCAAAATATGTATTTAATGTAACATGCAAGAAGCATATGTTACACAGGGACTGTGGTTAGACCTGTGCATCGAGGATATATGAGAGAAAATGAGTGTAAAATTGCTCTAATGAGATGATCTAATGGCCTGTGGTTTGCATATGTAGTAGAATATGATGATCATGTGTTCATGAGCCACATGCCCACCTGACCTTGTACGCAATGAGCTGATTTAATGGACTAAGATAAAAATTTAACTATCTATCTGAAACACTGCTCCTACAAGCTGCTTCATAAATGAATGAACCACATGTTCGCTGCCCTGAGGGGAATTTATCTAGCAGAAATTAGGGAAATAAAGAGTACACAAAGACTACACAGTGTAGCATTTACATTTATACTTCATGTTACTGTATGCAGCAGTTTGGTGGATTATAATGGCTGCACTGCAAGGAATGATTGGAGCCTGTCACACGTACACACCATTGTGCTCTTTCTTGCCTCAGCATTAAGTGACCAGCAGTGTTAGAGCAGCATGGACAAGCCAGCACTCAAAGAGGTGTCAGTGGCCCCCGCTGTGGGCAGCAGCAAGACCCTGATTAGTGCTAATGAAGACCTGCAGGAAGTGTTCATGCATGTGAGGGGGTGTACATAGATTAGAGTTGCAATTGTGTGCATGTTAAGCTGCTGTTATGAGACTAATTGCATGTGAAATGTGTGCGTAAATAGTGAACTGGGCGTTTAGTGAGCTCTGCTACCCACCTGTAAGAGTCACAGCATAATTAACTTTCATAAACCTATAGATGCCACCATGAATTTGCTGCACAGTGGACTTGATAGTCATCTCTGATCTCTAACCCTGTGCTCTGTATCTCTCCCCCACCTGTAAATGGATGTCCACTATTCCAAATCACTCCCCGCTACCCGCCCAGTCTGTTTCCATGGCGACTTGCCCTTAACCTTCTGCCAGCCTTCCCCCATGGCGTCGACCCCCTCCGCTCCTTTCCCCGGTCTCTGTTGCTCTCAGCCTGGGAAATCAGCCTAATAAATAGCTTTATGGTAATCAGGCTGGTGAACGGCAAGTAGAGCTGCCAATCTTAATACACTTATTAAAGTGCCTGAAAATGTCAGTCTCCCTTGTTGCCCTGTGGCCCTCGCCGCACGCTCGCTTCACTTTTCACACTCTGTATTGGTAGTCACTCTGTCTCTGCTGTCATGATCACTTCTGCTGCCTCTGTTCATCCTTCTTTCAGTTCATGTCCTCTGTAAGGATTTGTATACTTTGTCAGAGTGTAAGGCCAGAGGTCTTCTGTTCTTCTCACACCAGGGTTACCAAATACAGAGCACCCACATCCATGAGGGCTCTTTGTTTGGTTGTTTGTTGGAAATGAAAGAAATCACTTTGCTTGATTGATTTCTCACTTTGATTTCCTTTGTTGCGTTGGCAACTTACAACTTATTACTGCACTGTAACTGTATTTTATTTCATTTTATTCTCATTTTAGAATTTCATTTTATTCCATCTTAATTGATTTTATTGTTATTGTTTTGAATGTCATTCTAATGCTTTTCTTTGCCTATGTCAGCACTATGACTTGCCTCTGTGTTTGAAATGTGCTATATCAATAAAGCTGCCTTGCCTTGCGAGTTTTAAAATTGATTTTCAGATCTCACTGATAACATTTGAGGTCTTGCATGGTCAGGTTCCTAGTTCATTTTCAGATAAGGTAATCTCCTATGATGCTCAGGCAGGCAGGTTTCTCCTGCTTGTTCCAACTACACCTCATCCTACCAGGAGTGACAGGGCCTTTAGGGTCCAGGCCCCTCAGCTTTGGAACTTGTTTCCTGAATATCTCAGACTCATGAAATCAGCAGCATCTTTTCAGACCACTTCTTTGAAACCCACCTTTACCCGGTTGTTCCATGTTCTGCCGCCTGCTTTTTCTATTTCCCTTTAGAACTTTATTCAGAAAAGATCTACGTAAATGAAATTGATTGCGATTATTATTCTGAATTTATTGTAATGTGGCATTTTGATGACATTCCACAAAAGTCTGCAAGTTGATGAATGAATTGTTTTTCATACTAATGATAACCTTCATTATCCTGAGATTTAAAGGATACTGTATATGAAAATTAATTCACTTTTCCTCTATTTGTTATGTCCATAGCAATGCAAATCAAACAACAGGGGAAAAAAACATAAGACTATGAGAAAAAGAATAAATAAAGGGTAACACAAATATTAGCGATTAGACAGCAAAAGAGTCGAAACTTTTCTCTTTTTTAGCACAAAATTTAAAGCTGAGTATCAACATGAAATATGTCCATTGACAGCTTCATGTGTCCCTGCCTCTGTTGAAACTGCTCCACATTTGAGCCCCTTAAACCCCAAGAAAGACTCCTTGAGAAGCGTTGTGTTTGGCTGCCTTTTAGAAATCCGCTGCTCCTCCCTCAGAGAAGTGTAATCTTGCTGTTTGAAATTGGAGTCATCATGGCTTCCGCTCCTTGGGAGAACTGGCTACGTGGTATCAATCCACAATGTAACCTGACAGTGCAGCTGGTCCCCCTCTGCTCCTCCATGCTTATCTACTCTTATATCATCTGTTTCACGGGGCGTGTGTTTGCTGACCCCTCCTGTAAAATACAGCCTGGCATCATTGTTCAAGAAAATCCCCCACTGTCGACTTTTCTTCTGGCTTTTCAAGTTTGAGATATTCTCAAGTGTTTACTCCCACTATCACCTTGTCAGGTATTTCTTCCACCCCCATCCATCATTCAAAACGGTCTTTGACACTTTGCACCTACTTTTCAAGCTTCCCACCACCTGTCCTGGCCTCTAACTGGAGCTTTTTATACTAGGGTATAACTCCTTCCACTGGCACCTCAGAATGGGGTCACTTAGCCAGTGGCAGCATCGGCAGCAGCAGCAGTTTGGCACTGAATACCAGATTAGGTTAGTCCATGAGTTGGATCTGCAGCGTTAAAGGAGTATGACAAGTTTTTGAGAGATGGGCTCAATTAAGCAGCCTGTTACATAATGAAAACACAACAATCACCTATGTCTATCTAATAGATAATTGACTGCTAACGCTTGAGCACATATATTAATTAGTAGATGACTAACTTGATCCAACATACTGTATAAGTATGCCCTTTAACTTGTCAAAAGTTGTTATGACTGTCATCTGTAAGGACTGGTCATACTGGGATGCTCAGGTGTTAATGTGTGTATCTCTGCTTATATGATGAGGGTGTGGCCAAACTCTCCTTATACATGAGCCCCATCTCATCCATCTGTCTGCCCACCCTGCTTAATATTTTAGATGCCACTGATTACATTTTTACAAAACACAACACTGACAATGATTGTGTACTTGTAACTGATCGCAGATGTTGTGTTTTATTTCTTTTACTAAACTGTGTGAATCATTTTGTCAGTACTGCCCTACAAAGTCAAAATGCTGTAACTATATATTTGGTCAAAGTTGAGTTCAAACCAGAATCTGACTTTTTGACATATGTTGCCCCATATAAAAATGATTCAGCCATAGATCATTTTTGTTAGCTAGTTAAGGCTAGCCAGAGTCCTGTTTCCTGTAATTGAAAAATCAATTTTGATACTCTAATCATAATGGAGAAAAAAGGTAACTAAAGTGCTAAAAGATAACTAGCCTATCTTAGCCAAGTAGCAGTAGCGGTCGTCTCTGCAGCCTCTAACACACAAATTCACTTGATTTGATGTGGTTAAGCTACCTTTAAATCTATATTTAAATGTATTTAATTACAGATTCATTTATTAAACTCATGAGTTGAAAAGAACAGGAAAGCTGAAGAGGAAGGACATATTGTTTGTAGATACTGCATTTTCCTGACTCCTTTTAGATTGTCAAAACGTCAAGTGCAATTTCTAAATGTTTTTATATGTTTTATGTAAAGTCTGTGTCTGCAATTAATAATCAGCCTAAAAGCAATAAAATTAAGGTTTTACAACTTACACATCTGTTACACAGTTTGGCAGAACTTTTTTCTCATCTTCACTGTTTCTCTAGTTACTGCTCTCTGACTTTGTAAGCCAGAGTGGCTCATAGGTAGGAATGAAGTCAACGCAAAATAGCGTTAGAGTTTAATGCTAATGTGTTGTTTTATTGTACAATGATTAATAATATCTCTGATTGAAATAGATTTCCTACCACTGACAACTGTAAAGACAAAAAAACGTCATCTTCATATGTCAAACATGTGTCTGACTTTATTTTTTTTTTTTGATGCAGTAAAATCGAATAAAAAGTAATCAAAGTGGTATTTACTTTACTTTAATTAGCCCAAAGTCAGACTTTCACATTTGATTGGCTACATGTAGCTTCAGCCTACACAGGCAACACTATCATAAATGTCAAAATTAGAATATTCTGCAAACATTACTCTAAGCACATAATCACATTTATATGACTGCAAAAGTTACCTTCAGTAGCGATCACTTTTTGTTGGAGACAGACTGCAGAGCGAATGGACAAAGAGGAGAAGCGAATGTTTTCTTGAGTCAATTCACTTATGGGCTTTTGTTTGCCTCGTGCGCCTCATGTGTGTCTGTGTGTGTGTGCAAATGTGTGTATGTGCATGTGAACGGGTGATGGGATATCCGGGGAGATCACAGACTGACTGTATTGATTAATTAGTGTTTACTCTGTAATTGCCTAGTGATCGCTTCAGCTACAGCCCATGGGTAGCATGCTCTTGACACACACACACACACACACACACACACACACACACACACACACACACACACGTACAGTCTCAGCTAATTAATAAATATTGGCATGTGACATGACAGATACACTGAAGCATAAATTGAGATCATGCATCAAATAATAATGAACAAATCATACCATGGATGAGTTATTCTCTGGCATACTGAATATAATTTCTGTATTCATCTTGTATGGTATGAGTCTATTAACAGTACAACAACTATTAAAATAGCAGCCATTCTTCTGGTTTTAATTCATTTAGGTTTCATTTATTCAGGGTGGTCCCACTGAAATCAAGGCTCTCATTTCCAAGGGAGATTTAGCCAAGACAAGGCTTTACAATTAGATGCAAAGAGAAAAAAACAAGGGTAACAAAGGGAGACGGAAACAGTGATACAGTCTGAAAAAAAATCTCATTAATCAAAGCAATTTGGCAGTTTCCAGTAAATTCATACTTCATAGTGGAATCATCTGTTTTGACCTTACAAATCGTAAACAAGAATCTTATAATTGTCATGCAGGGAGCCATGCTTTTATGTCTCCCCCAGCAGAAATGACCTCAGACTACACTGAAGTCAATTGAAAATGTAAACCAAAATTAGAATATAAAAAAAGATGCCTTTAGAGGGTAAAAACTAAAGAAGGAGGTTGCGAAACAAACTTCTTTTGCAGCTTTGTCGACCATTTTCGTTTATAAAACAGAATTATGTACAACTCTCACGTCTGTGCGTGTTCACCCATAATTAATATGCTGAAAACATTCCAAGTAACAGAAGGAGAACATGTTATGGTATATATGACACAAAGCCACAATGATCTGGACTTATCACAGTTTTTATATCTTACTATTCATAGGCATGCATGACAAATTGTGATGACACTGCAGGGTTGTCATTGCATGTTTCATTCCCACCAATGGATTCAGAGGATAACTGGCAGCGGGAGTGTGATGTGAAATGGATTTTGGAGGCAGCTATATGCATTACGGTGTGTGTGTGTGTGTGTGTGTGTGTGTGTGTGTGTGTGTGTGTGTGTGTGTGTGTGTGTGTGTGTGTGTGTGTAAGAGAAAGAAATAACAGAGAGGGAGAGATTTGTCATGCTTACACTGATGGCTTCTGTGTGCATATTTGTATATTGACACTGACATGTTTAAATATTACTGTGTGTTTTTTGTGTGTATCTGGGATAATATATCAAAAATAAGTCCTTTCACTCAAATATTATTTTTACTGCACCAACAGTCCAATCACTTGTACAACCACCATTAGATGCTGAAATCAATTTACATTTAAAAAAAACTCCACTCTACTCGTGCTGTGTTTCAAAGCATCCGGCAGTTTGTTTTAACCCCATTTTGTCTAACATAGGCAAAAACTGATTGCTTGTAAGAGAAAAATGCTATGCCTACAAATTTAACTATTAGTCCATAATCATGATGCAACATCTGACTTCTGGCAAGCAATGTTTTAGTCATGACACAAGCGTTTTATATCAAGTGTCAATGCTTTTACTTTAAGCTACATTTTTGAACCCGACTCAAACTACGTAGACATCAGAATCAGAATCAGTATCAGGTTTATTGCCAAGTAGATTTACACATACAAGGAATTTGGCTTGGAATATTGGTGCATAACAATAAACATAGTAAGTGGAAGATGTAAAGAAAGATAAAGCAAGAACTGCAAGTCAAGAAGCATAAATAGAAAACTGACAATAGAATGTGAAACGATATCATAAAAAATATGTACAATATGACTTATTTAAATGAAAGAGCTGTACAGTTCTGTGCAGGGATGTGCAAAATATTGACCAGGGAGTAAATTCACAGTATGAAGTACACATGTCTACAATGAATGCAATGTGCCGTGGACAGTACTGACACCTACTCATAACTAATCGCACTGATGGGAATAACAATGGTGCAGGGCAGATGTGATGAACAAAAGGACTGTGTCATCACACTCAATATACAGACGAAGCTCCCTCTGTTGAGATGTTGTGAGGGTTGGGGGGGTTGTAGATGGGTTAAGGGTTACGACCTCTCTTGGTGACCCCTGAGTCATCAGCACACTTAACCCCTCATTCTGACTGACCTCCTCCTTGTACGTGAGCTCCCAGATGAATGGTGCAGCCAGTCTCTTTAATACACTGAAGCGGGAGTTGTTGAGAATAGAAAGTGTGGATAATTTATGGAGGAAAAAGCTCTGTTTAGTTGTCTTGTGTGTTTGCAGTGTTCAAGCAAGCGTTGTGAGATTTAATTGATTTGATTGATTTAATCATTCTGCATCTTAATGTCTTTAACACAACAAGACATTTGTGTAATTGCTGTAAACAAATCCTCTTTTGCAGAAATCCCCAGGATTTATAACTGTCTTCATTTTGAGAAGCGCTAATACGTTTTTAAGTAAGATAGAGGTTTCACCATGGTCTGTTTCATTTACAGTATAATGGTGTTTAAAAATGCTATATGTGGTGTTTTCAAGGATCTTGGCTAGTCCAACTAAAGTTACAAAAGTCTCCCCTTTTTACAATTAAAAATCAATGTCAAAAAGATCTTCAGATGTATTATTAATATTTTTATTAGTGAAAATATGTCATCAGAGATACATCCGAACTGTTGCTTTAAGGCCGGGTCACATCGGAAAGTGGCACAGCAACATTCATATACAAGCTAGTTATCTTGGTCACTAACGGGACAATAAGTACACACAGTTTATTCAAAAGACGTATATGTACCATCGACTCATAACTGTCTGCGGACCATTCCTCTTTAGTGGAGCAGTTAATACCCTGACAGAGGAGGTTCAATACAACTGGATGGTGAAACACAGCTATTAAGTCACGATAGCTTCCTCTGTTTTGGACTCTCCGCCTCTCCGTCCTTCAGAGATCAGCACTGTCAGGACGGCTTGCTGTTGGTCAATGGCGTGAATTTGCGTCAATGTTGACACAAATATTTACTTCGCCCCTGCAAGTGAGCCCGCTGATTGCAGTGATTCCATTGAAATGAATTTATTTTGCTGTTTTAAACGCTGATGTGACCAGGCCTTTATCCTCCAAGCCTCTGTGTGGGTGTAAGTGTTTGATTGACAGCTCAGCTGGCAGAGACACCAAAACACAACTGTAGCTAACAAGTTAAGGACAGACAGCGTTTTGTCAGTCGTGGTATTTAAGAATACTCACTACACCATTTAGCAACTAAACTGATGACTAGTTAATTAGTTAGCTAGCCTGCAAAATGATACACTTTTCCCTGGTACGGTAGATGTTTGTTTGGTAGCCTATTCAGCAAGCCAAGGTGCAACATGTTCATGTAAGAGGACGTGAGCTAGAAAACTGTGTTGCTGGCAGCCAATGATACTGTAGAAGGGTGGCGCATAATACTTTATACAAATACGTTTAAAATGAAATTATTTCACTGGCTATATGAATAGAATTTCTCTGTCTAGGTTAACAGGTTAGACTGTCGCTCTAAATGCACAGACTGGCCCTGCCATGAAACAAAAACATTTTAGGTATCTTTTTCTCACTTTGGGCACTGATTTTATCTCAATAGAGAGCAGAGGACATGCCATTTAGAGAGCAGATCTGTATCTGTATCAGGAAAAAAAACATGTTCTAGGAGAACAAAAGAAAAAGAAAAGAAAAATGGTGATACACCAGAATGCTGATTTTCCAGCTTTTGTGAAATGGTCATTAAGTGCAAAATGAGATGAAGACACAGACACCCAGTCAGCTTCTCTATTATCTAAAACTGAATGTGCCGTATCAGAAGTTAAAAGGACACAATTCTCATTTACTCCAATAACTCTGTCAACTGCATGCCCACCCCAGGAACAAAAGTACATTATCATACGCTCATCTCCGCGGCTTATCACAACTCTTCCTCCCACAAACAGTCTGGAAATTGAACGAGCCATGCTGACAATTATAATTCCAGGGAGTTATCATCGCCCCTGATCCATCCTTTTTTTTTTTTTTTTTTTTTGTCAATACACGACACTAATCCCTGCCCCCATACTGCACCTTTTGAGTAAATCTAACTACCGTCTCTTATATCTTCATCACCATCACCGCCTGTGCTCACCACCTGGAGAAATCCTCGCCGTGATGGAGGACGTTGTCCAAGCCGCTATTAGCATATGGAGAACTCTCTCCTGCTTACAAAGTATCATCTCCTGCCCTTCTCTCTCTCTCCTCCATCCACTTCAGTGTCTTCGCCACACAGATGCTGCCTAATTTCCATTCCTGCTCGGTTATGTACATAATTCTGCATATTATCTCAGACACAAGGGGCTAAGCATAGGACACACTGCAAAAAAATGTCCATCTAAACAGGTCTAAAAGTGAAAGCTAAAATAGTTTTTTGCTTGGAGCATCAAACAGAATAAAGTTTGCTTGTAATGCTGAAATGCTTTCTTTTTTCATGATAAATGAGTGTATTTGGCAATGTAACAGTCCAAAGTTTACCTGCATATAGTTTTTCTTTTCTTTTTTTAGAACAATCTCAAACAGTAGATCAAATTTGACCTAGTCTAAATGAACTTTTGCAATCTCAAAAAATGTTGAGGTAGAACTTGTGTCTGGATAGCAAAAGCTCAAATGGTCCATTCAAGCTAGTAGATGGGGGGCAATGATTCCAGAGAAGACCCCATACTGTAGCTACAGATTGGGGCTTTAAAGAGAAATTGTGGATGATAAGGCCGGTGCTTGATGGAAACCGCAATGAGGAGGCTCAAGCTGATAGCGGCTGAAAATACGTGGAGATGATCTGACGGTAATTGGGCTCCTAGCTGGACTGCTGAGCACCGCCTGATGTTATTCATCCTCTACTGGAAGAGACTGAGGAGATTTCTTTATGGGAAAGATGGGAGGCACAGATGGAGGGATAAGGTGAAGGAGCACAGAATGGGTGGAAAAGGAGGAGAGGTGAATATGCAGTGACTCAGATCCTTCATTATCAAGACACTGTCATACGCAAGTACATACACACAGGTATAAATTCAAAAGGCATTTGCTAGCTTTTTGTGTTCTGTTTTCCTTTGGTTATGTATTCACACAATGTGGCAATGCTATTTATGCAACAGCCATGCTGATAAATCAAGGTGAACTGGAACCAAATTGAAGTGAGGCAGAAAGCAGGAGTGGGCAAATATAGAGTGAGATAGAGAGAGGATAAAGGAGTCCCTCTTGAATGACGGAGAGGCAGGGGATAAAAACAGATGAGGTATATAGCACAGGTGATGAAGAAGAGAGGTGAGAGTGACAGACAGAATAGAAAATTGTCGAACAGTACAATGTAACCTTTGCTGAGAGTACAGCCCTCTTTTTTACTTAGCACTTCATCACTGAATTTATTCTAACTATAATCCACTGTTCCCCTTCCTTCCACCTACATCCCTTCATTTAGCTCGACATAATTGCTTCTGCTGCGATGAGCAGACTGCAGGCTACAATGAAAAACTATTAGCACCTTCCCATCAGGGTTCTTTGTTTTGGTGAAAGACATAGATGCCTATAGAGGCCTAGGGGTGTCTTTATGTATATTTCACACAAATATCTGTAATATTTATACCAGGAGTGGGTGGAGCCACAAGTTGTTAGATGTCATCTAGACAGTTTCATTTTCTGTGTTTAATTGTTTTTTGCTTCCATTTTATATTAGATGCTCACAAAATATACACACAGCATCATTTTTTAACCCTGTACCTAAAGGAATGAAATCATAAAAGATTGTACTTTTTTTTTTAAAATAGTAAAAAGAAAAGTTTAAACTGAGTCTTAAATAAGGCTGTCTAACTGTTAATAGTTGAGGTTGAAATAGTGGAAATGAACTGTCTCTGATTTAAAAACAAAAAAAGAAAGCTATTGTCATTGGGCCATGTTGTATAATTTTAAGAAGCAGGTTATGCATGCAGTGAGAGGATGTCCAGATGGACAGCAAATGTCAGACCATGAGGTACAAACAACAGCTGTGCAACATCAGTCAAGCTTTACCTGGTGAACACTGAGGAAAAGTTATTGAGGACGAGTGTCACTGAACATCTGAAAATTGAACTTAAACTAAGTTCACCTCCATGTTTTTAGCCTGCAGTCTAGTTGTCTACATTTTGGCACAGATCATGGAAAGTCCTGCTGCTCTGGCTACTAGCAGTCCCTGTTCACACGGCACAGACAACCACCTGGATTACTTTTGATACTAAAGTTCTTACAGTAATCTGATGAGTATGAGACAAGGTCAGCGCTTTCTGTCTACCATTTCTAAAAAGATTTATGTTCACGCATTGTGCGCATGGTGTCATGCGATGTATGGCGTACGGCGTGTGTTTTGATTTGACTGAGTTATGACTGACAAGAAGTGGAGTGACTGATCTGTTCATATCAGAAAATGTATTCAATTCATTTACATACCCAGAAACACAATGAATCTAATGCACAAGCTTCACTGTTAAGGAATATCATAGATGAGAATAATTACTTTTTCTCATAGTTATATTCTACAAATAGTACACCATATACTGTAAAACTACCATGTAAAAAAAAGTTCTGGACTTTTCACATCATGTCCATGCAGTAGCTGTGCCAACAGGATTGCATTAGACTGAGAGCAGCCTTTGTATTTGGCTGATGACCTGTTTGAGTATTCTGGACCATGTTGTGTTTTACACCAGAGTAGCGCTATCAGGTTGTTTTCATTCATATCAGACATGATACAGATACACAGGGTGTTAATTCATTTCCTCTTCCTCTGTCAACATCAGGTGTCCACGGCTCAGGACCTCCAGTAGTTCTTTGTTTTAGATTTACATGTCAACACTTTGAAAAACACCTCAGCTGAAGAAATGGCATCAAGAATCAAAGTGGCAGTCATACAATTGCATGTGCAAGTTTATTCTCTATAAGAAATTGATAAATGTCATAAATGTGAACAGCTCAGCAATTACCACCATTGATTTATATTCTATCTGGTAATCAACAATGAAGGCATTGCAACAAAAACAGGTGCATTGAGCATCATGGGAGAGTCTGTGTGAGGCTTGTGTGTGAAAACTCCTGACCCTCCCCTGCCAGAATATTGGGTTTGTTTTGGCTGGATGCCATCAGTGCAGGGGGTTCAACTCCCTCCACCTCCTGCTCTCCACGATAGTCTGTCTGGCCAGCCACTCCTGAGCCCCCCCCCCCCCCCCGGTCATCAGGCATTCTCTTTCTAGACCACTACAAAGTCCCACTGCCACCGCCAGCATCAGCACCAGCGCGCTCACAAAGGTCACATTTAATGATCCAGACGCCATGCTGGAGCTGGAACCAGCTTTGACAGGAAGTACGGGGTCCGGAGGTGAAACAGTGTTTGTGTCTGCATTCCTGTTGACTTTGAATTAATGTGCATCTCAGTGCATTTGTACATCCACGTCTTAAGTGTATGCAATGTGAGTCACTGAGAGAGGCTACAGCCATGGTTGGCTAATGGTTGGCTTTCAGAGATGGCAGAGTCAAGCTGAGGTGAGTATGAGGGGAGACAACTGGTGGTGCCCAGCGCTCGGCTTGGGCTATGAATAAAGATGTTTGGCTTCCCAAATGCTCCCTAGAAATCTATTAATAATGCATCTCTACTAGCCAGCCATTCCTAGTGAATACATGAGGAATATAGCAGCAAGGATGTAGTGGATCTAGTGGGAAGCAATGCGAACCAACATTTTTTTCTGTCTCTTGCTCTGTTCGCCTTCTTCTCCTTCTTTACATGTTGTGCTCTAAGTCCACAGCCCTCTGCAGGTACTGTCTGGATTCACACAGCTCCAGACTGACAGCACCATTAGCACCAAACAACCACCACAGGGTTACCTGGTGAAGGAAGATGAACCCTCCTGTCAGAGCTCCTGGTGGGCATCAGGGCACCATGGTGTCTGCCTTCCTTCTGTAGTTCCAAGAGCTCTTTTTGAATTCAGCGTGTCTCCAGCAGTGTGCAAATTGAACAGGCTTGATTGTACGAAATACTGATTTGCACTGCTAAAGATTCTGCAGGCAGCTCTGCTTCTGCACACATGAAATCAGTTGTGGATGTTGTGTGTGTGTGTGGTGGGGGTGTAATACTTTAATGGGATTTGCATATTGAAATATTTAGAAGTAATTAGCTAGGAAATATGCACACACACACACACACACATAGACACACGCGCACACAGCGTTAATGACTCCCTGGCAGATTTATGGTGAATAGAGCAAAGGGGAGCCTACTTGACCTCCATGAAGGGACAAATGGCCACATTAGCACCCATAAATTACAATACATACGCACGCATACAATTACACAGCACAGCAGCAGACATCGCCATCTCCAGCTGCATAAATGCAAAGATGCCTATATGTTTGTGTACACACACACACACACACACAGACACATCGCCTCCCAATTTGGGCTTATAGCATCAGAAAGTTTATCTGAAAATCATTTCATAAACACTTCAAATACAATATTATTAAATTATGTGAGAAAATGAAAAGCTGTTGATAGTTCTCTCTCCTTAATTTCCATTCTGAGAATCATAAAGATGGACTTGACCTGGGGTTTTATTGATTACACAGTAGTCATTCTAATGAGGGCATTTACATTTTTATAGCAACGCAGAGAAAGAAAGGAACTTCGTCCATGCGTCTCTTCGTGCCATGACCCCTGTGCGCTTTTATTAAACATTTTTAAATCAATTCATGAGCCGAACGTCTTCTTCAAAGCTCTGTTTCTGGCAAGTGCACCTGTTCCCCAAGGAGCATGTGTCTTAACACCTATTGATTCTGCAGTCTCTTATGGATTGTGAATGTATCTAAGCAGTCAGAAGTTGCATCCTGAGCACAAAGAAGAGTGGGAGAAGGATGTGTGGGTGGAAAGATAGAGGAGCTAATTGGGCTGTCATTTCTACTGTAGTTGTATTCAAATCACACAACAAAAATTGAAGTTTGAAGAATTTCACTTACTAAGTTGCATAACTTAAAAAAGAATTCTGCTCTCACGTGTTCCTTTTATCTATTGTTTTTCTGGGAAGTAATGACTCACAGTCAGTATCTATAAATGGGGAAATTAAAGCTGTAAAGAAGTTCAGTTGTCTTTGTTTTCAGATACACAGTCCATAGACAGAAATGACCCGATGTAAAAAAAATAGTCAATAGAACCATCCATCATACAGTACAATGACATTTCTTTTTGTTTCAATTTATTTTACCTCCCCAAGATTCAGCTCCCCAGGTATAGTCAGGTAATAGTCAGTACCCATGCATCAGTGGCAGAGCACAAATCCCTAAAGAAACTGTCAATGGCGAAATCAGAAAAGATGCGATAAAGGAAGAGAGAGGGCAAACAACTGAGAGAACTAATAGATAAACTTGCCAGGCCCCCATAGTCCACTATAGTGCTGTGTTTGAGTGAATTGTCCATTATTTCCCAAATTGGTTATCGGGCCGCATTGATTTTCCCATTGAGCCTTGCTCTGAGCTCCAGGTCGACCCACACAAGCTGTCCGCCCACTGCCTTGCTATTGAGCTTTTCGCCTGGATACCCACGGTTTCACCAGCAGCCCCCACTGATGAATCAGCATATAATGGCCGGCGAAATACATCTCTATATTATGGCAAAAAATAAAAATACATGGGGTATCAATCCAAATATGGGCAAAGATGACAAAGGACCTATGAGTAAAACAGCCAGATATACTTTTTTGTCAAGAAACAGCCATATTGATTTCTGTAGCAGGTGGAAATTTAGATATCAGTGTTTGCCTTTCATTCTCTCCATGTGGTCAATCCATTTCCTTCACACTACTTTACAGTGGAGAAAGCTTACTTTATCTCATTGATCACTGATTAGTAGAACTATTACACTGACCCCCCATCTTCATTTACACTCCCTGAATGTATCGATGTCACCTAAAGATTGTAGGGAGGAGATAGGGAGAGGTCTCACAGAATATGAAGCCAGATGCACACGAGGCACGTCTATCTAACAGCCTATCAGTCTGTGTTGCTCTGCACCAGATAGATTCCTCCCAATAGATTCATTGTTCCCACTCGCCTCTCATGCTTACTTTCTCATCGGGCTGCTATAGATCTTCAGAGTGAACACAGCGCTCAATCTACACTCCATTAGAGCTTGTGGATGAGAGGAGGGATGAAAAGAGAGAGAGAAATAGAAGTGAGGGCAGTGAAAGAGAAGCTATAAACTCAGCATTTATTGACACAGCCAACACCACTGCTGCTTGAAGCTGGTTATCGGGACAGAGAGGGAGGGAGGGGGTTCAGAAGCAAATCAAATCTACCCCTCACGCCCATGTCCACTCATCAAAAGGCAAACCTCACTCCCCTCTGTGACAAAATACACACCAATTACCTACATGCATACACACCCACACAAGACAGCACAAAGAAGGCACACAGTAACCCTCTCACTGGCTCTCAACCATCAGTCGATGGACACAAGCTGCAAAGCAGCTGGATATTTTAGAAACCAGCTCAGAAATGGGAAAGAAAGAAAGAAAGAAAGAAAGAAAGAAAGAAAGAAAGAAAGAAAGAAAGAAAGAAAGAAAGAAAGGAAGGAAGGAAGGAAGAAATTCAATGTGTTTCCATTCTAAACCAAGTTATATATATTGTGAATATGTTACATACGCCTGGCAATAATGTCTGTGTGTGTGTGTGTGTGTGTGTGTGTGTGTGTGTGTGTGTGTGCATCTGGCTGCATGCAGCTTACATTGGTATGCACTGACATGGAGACAAAGCTAGGGTGCTCATTATAGCAGACATCAAGGTGATGTGTTGACTTAACTCTACCCTATACACATGCACAAATACACACACACACACACACACACACTTCCTTATATGTATATATATATACAGCCCTGGCATTAGGGGTAAAGCACAGCAGGGACATCTCATTACACCATGTTAATAAGCCTGTGCAGACACACAGTAAAAACAAAATTCCCTACACAGCCATAAAAACAAGGCTTTTGTGAATTCCCCCTGGAGCAAAACAGAGACCAGTGCTGTGAGACTGAGCTCTATCACTGACGGAGGAAGAGAGGAGCCCAGTGGCAAAAGTTAAGGAGATGTGACAGCTCCGGTCCGTCGTGCCTGACAGCAGACAGCTTCATTTAACAGAGCGAGCGGGCTGCCGCTCATGCTTCTGCAAAATAGACCGTGTTATTGGGTAATACTGTCTGCCTGTCACATTTTACTCACAGCCCACAAAACACTCTGACAGGCGTGTGATCCCACTATGCGGCGATCATCCATTGACACTTTTTTTGGACTATTTTCAGACAGAAATCTTCAGAAGGACTTACACTGAGGCAAATATTGGCTCACTGTTTTGCTCAAGGACACAAGTCATGGCTGTAGATGGATTTGATTGATACGTTTATTCAAGATTATCCTGCCTAATTTAAAAGTGTTTCATTCATTTGCACTTAAATATCAATTCAGCTTTCTTAACTGGAAAATCAGGAAGCATGGGATCTTGCGTACACACTGGAACTATATCCCTACAGCTTTTAGTAATAATACTGTATAATTAATAACTGTCATTACAAATTATTGGATACTCTTTAAGGAGGGCAGAAGATCTTAAATTTGGAATAATAATGTCATAAGCACCTCATCTGATTTCAAACAGCCATTCATCTCCAATCACCTCACATGAGATTTACTCTCATGACAACTCCTTCCACCACTTTCTTTTTTCAACTCCCTCCCCGGCTCAACTCCACATTACCATCACAAAAGACAGCCCCTTGTAAGTGTTTCCAGTCTTTTTCAAGAAAAACCATGTGTCCTCTTGCGTCAGACTGTCAGGAAAAGACGGCAAAGGAAGTGGTGGTGGTGGGGGGTTGTTAAACAGGGGATGATGGAGGAGAGGATGCATAAGCAAATCCCTTGCGCTTACCGTTGAAGCCGGTGAAGTTTCCCCAGTCGAGCAGGGAGCTGTTGAAGGAGGGCAGGGAGACGTTGAAGAACAGATCGGTGCCGTTGGACGGGTTTCGGATGTTGTCGGTGAACAGGTTCATCTGCAGCAGGGTCTTGATCAAATAGCGCAGCATCTTGCAGCGCAGAGGCACCTGCACTCGCCCTCAG
Organism: Macquaria australasica; assembly: GCA_005408345.1. Classification (NCBI taxonomy): domain Eukaryota; kingdom Metazoa; phylum Chordata; class Actinopteri; order Centrarchiformes; family Percichthyidae; genus Macquaria; species Macquaria australasica. The sequence goes on along the minus strand of SEMN01000060.1, from coordinate 1,359,397 downwards.
GTTTCACTGTCACTCCCTCTAGATCTATCTGTCCTTTTAAAAGTGGGAGTCTGTCCACTGCTTAGTCTCCTTTGCCTCCTTACTTGGTGTTAAGAAGAGTTAAAGAAATGTCCATTTAACCCCAAGTTGATTCAAATGTTTCAAAACATTTTTTTTAAATTGGAGAAAAACAGATAAATCTTGGTGAAAAAGTGGATTCAAAGAAATCAAGTTTGGTTGATTAGTTGTTTGCAGAAGTCAGAGTAGGGTGGGGTGCCCCTCGCTGTGATTCCCTCCAGTTCCTTCCCAGCATCGGATTGTTCCTTCCTCCTTGTTTCTTTTGTTCTGGGATCACATAACTTCACACGCTGTCCGCCACCACACAAAAAGACAGCCTCTCGCCGGTGTAAAAGAATCCAGCAATGTGATGATGACCCCTTCGGATTTGCTGCTCTCCTCTCTCCAACCCCTCCCTCTGGCTCCTCCTGTGTCCCTCCCTCCCTCTCCTGCTCTCCTCCTCCCTCTCTCTCAGTGATGGGGTCCCGGGGGGTCCAAAGGAGAGAGAGAGAGCAGGTGCTGTTGGCAATAAATGTTTAATTATTAGATTAATAATCATCCCAGGAGGCTCTAAATCGGGGGCGGCGGAGAAAAGTGGAAGAATACTGTCACTGTCTTATCCATAAACTACACACACACAAAGGTCGGCTCATATACATAAATACAGTATGTGTTAGACAAACAAACATGGGACAAGTAAAACTCCTGGTGTGTCGTTTGACGCTGTTTGTTTGTGTCTACATGAAGATTTTATGTATTGTCTATATCCATATGCTGTGTGTGTATCTGTGTGTTTCTGTGTTGTACTAGCTGTGAAAACAAATCTCCCTCTGGAACAATCAATCTAAAATCTACATTCACACATTGTAAAAACACATTGCATGTCAATATCTTCATGGAAAGAGGGTTCCAAATCCAAAAGTTTCCATCAAAAAGGATCAGAGCTGGTTTGTCTCTGGAAAAACTGACTGGCTGCATGTATAGTATATAATGTATGAGTTGGGTCCACAGTTTTGTGCCAGAAAACAGCTTGATACATTTCACTCCTTGCTTTCACAGCAAAAACAACTTTGTATATATAAATATATTTTGACTTAATTTTGTAGTCCAAGAAATAGCCCAAAACATCATGGCATGGGTTAAAAAAGTCAAAAATGGTTACTTTTTAAAGCCATAATATTCATTTCAAATATGAGAAAAGAGCAGAAAGACATACAGTAAAGCAGTGGCTCTGCATTAAGTATTAATTTGTTGACGCTCATGATGTTCATTGTTCAGTTTAGTTTCCAAAAAACTCACCATTATGAAGTTTAGCAAACTGCTGGGCTGCTGTGTTGCAATGTGTTTCAGCTCCACCCTCTGTATATTCAGGAGAGTGCATAAGTGTGTGCATGCCTGTGTGTGCGTGTCCATATGGATGAAACTAATTTACCCACATGCCTTCAATCAATGCTCAAGCATGCTATAGCCTTAATGCATATGACATGCACATGCGATGGTAGCAGTGAAGTCGCATGTGGCGCCCGGACGCAACGCTGACAGCCTCAGTGTGACTCCTATTAACGATGCCCGTCCCCCATCAGGACCATGTCCCCCTATATTCATCACTGTAACAATGGGAGCCATCCCGCCGACAAAGTTGCCGTGACGACCCCCATCCCATGCCCTATTCCTGGGGTCCTTTCCGGTTCCCCCTCATTGAAGATGGTCTTCCATTCATGGGGCATCTGTCCTAGCTACATCCGCACATACAGCGCTAATGAGCATACAATATGGGTGAGGTATGGAAGGAGGGCGAGTTGTGTAAGATCAATAGCTGCTGACAGACTAGATTGTGTGTGGGAGTCATGTTATCTTGTCAGTCTCTTCCAGCCCTTTCACATGGATGTGCTTTCAAGTGATTCAGTAATGGGAGAAGATGTGAATGCTGTGCATGACCCATACAGATGGACCATTTTCTATCTCTGCTTAAAACAGCATGACTGCAGCACTTAAGGTGCTCTGTACTTCTTCAGTGACTCGAAAACTCACACACACATATGCACACTCACACTCACGGTAATTCCTCAATCAATCTCCTCAAGAGCACACTTTCCACCTCCACAGCCAGGTCTCTAGCAGGGTGATTAACAGTCTACCAGAGGAACACCTTGCTCCACACGCTCCCCATTTAGAGTCAGGTTATATTGTGTGGGAAGAGTTTATGTGTATTACAAGTTAGACACAAGTAGATACAGATAGATGACCTCATGTTTTGCACTTGAATCAGGAAACTGCATTAACTTTTGGGTTGTTCATTGTATTGACCTACAAATGAGCCAGCATGTAACACAGAAAAACAATGAACAGCACTGCCGTCTCCTGACCCTAACCCTAACGATATGTTGGGAGAAACACAGAAGACAGCAAATCATAACTTGCACATGGTGATAATGTTGTTGCAATTATCTTTGACACCAAATTGCCCTTTCTTTTATTTCTGTCATAAACTAGCCATAATGAGGCGCCGCTGAAGTGCCACTACAAAGATATGTGTATGAGTGCATGCTCCCTGGTTTCTCTCCTCAGCCACTCATAATTCTCAGTGAAGACTCCTCAGTCGCGTAATCTGCCGTCATGACCATCATGTTCTTGGTGAATACGCTGTCATTTCTGCTGCGTAAACATGGTGCATTTTGAAAAATTCTATTTTAAATAAATAAAAAAATACATACATTTAAATCAACATTACGCAACTATTTGACCTTAAAATAACAGCTTCAAAATCATTGTGATGGTACACTGGCTTGTAATAGGGAGAATGGTGCCCCTTTCATTCCCACTCTGCGACCTGTGTGCGTTCTTGCTCAATGTAACTTGGGTTGAGCGGGTACGATCTCCCTCGAGAAGTGCGTAACGCTTTACGCCACTACGTCACACATGGGTCTAGCTTGGTATTCTCCGTACAGACATTATGGCAGAGGCAAAGAGAACGAAGAGGACGTTGACGGAGGAAGCTAAGAAAAGAAAGAGAGAGTGACAGAGCAAGAGGCCGGACAAGAGTAAATCTCAGACTGGCTTTTAGTCGTTGGCGAGAGCTTCGCTAAATTAACGACAGGTGCCGAGCCGGCCTTGTTGCTGTTGGACTAGTAAGTAGTATTAGCTGGCTTGCTGTGTCTTGTGTTGTTCAACTTGCTTGATGTTTGGCTGTGTTAACAAAGTTGTGGACTCACTAATTTTTGATCATAAGCCAAGTCATCCAAGTTGTTTGGACTATCATGTGGAATCATGTGTTCTTTTATCCACTTGCACAGGTGTAACATTATACATACACCTGTGCACCTGTTCTCCAAAGTAATTTCAATAGCCATAGTATTGATATGTTGCAGTATAACAGTGAGATTAACAGTAATAGTAAAATCAATGACACTTTCAATGTTGAATATTATTTCATTTAATAAGCGATTTGCTAACTAAGTGTGACCACAGTTTAGAATAGCGGGTAGCTGCATGGTGACCTTTTGTTTTGTCAGCGACATGAGGACCTCTGTTCGAAGCATGAAACCAAATTTCATGCAAATCCATCAAACAGACGGATGAATGGTGGGACACTGAGTGTTTGGCCTTTCATACAAATGTTAATGCAGAGATGGATGTAGATGGGTCATTAATGTCAACATCCTGTTGGATGGATGTCTTTGTCTCGCTGTGACAGTCATTACGAGTTCAAATCCTTTTAACATTCCCACACTGGTCTCACAAAAGAAAAAAAAATCACTGAAATTCTTCCATATTAGTGTGATTCCTTGAATCAATACTTGTAGCTATTTTTTGGCTCACATTTAATTTTTTCATCTGGATGGATACTGAATCAGACCAAAGCTCTGGTTTCAAATAAAACAAGCATAATGAATAATTATCACAACAGAAATGTCTTCTTCAAAATTTTATTTTGTCATCACTAGTTAATACAACTTTAACTTTTGATCATAATGTTTATGATTATTATTTAGCATATTAGTCTTGGCTGTACAACATGAACTTCAGACTTACAGAAAAAGTACAATATACTGTTTTTACCATGTGAACCATTAGTGCAGGTAGTGCTATTTGTTTCCCTTTCCCCCCAGCCTTTATCTGGGACAAGCCTTTATTTGTTCTAACACACCACAGTCCAGGCTACTATGTGGAGCCTCCTAATGTTTGAGTACCAGCTTTTATTAGAGGATTGACTAATTTACCATAACTGCACCTCATCATGCTAAGTATCATTAGCATGATTTGCACATATGTTGGTAACTTTCACCTTGTCCAGTTGGGTTAATGACAATACACAGTATGTGAGCACCTTTATCCAGCATCTTGTTTCAACATGTTCTAAAATGATTCAGATGCAGTATTAGTAAAACCAGTTTAGCAGAAACAACAGAAATGTACTGACCTTCTTTGGGTCAATACAACATCCTGAGCTGTGAAACAGAGCACACCATACAAAGTCAAGGTGGAGCCAAATGTTTCTCATACGCGAGAAACAGTTTTGAGAACATCAACACAGCTGAACTCTCATTACCCATTTTCCTTTCCCACAGTGCTTCTGATGATGAGTCAGTCTCTATTAAATGAGAAGCATGCAGCCCAGATCTATTGACAGAACCTTGCATGTAGAAAGGGCATTAAATAGACTAAGCTTTTCTTCTTTTCTTTTCTTTGTTTCTTTTTTATTAGCTGACTTAATGGAACAATTTTACAATTTCCACAAGGCAACATGACTTACAGAGGTAGATTTGGTCTGCAACAACAAGAGGGCTGAGCAGTCCCACGTATTTTCTGAAAGTCAGCAGTGATTGCATGCATTTTTCTAGAACTGTTTCATTGTACATTCATACATATCAATATATTTATACCTTGAAGCTGCCTTGTTCAACCATAGTTTTCTGCAAACAACTGGACATTTGTGCAGTTTTGAGGTTAACTTCTTTGCTCAGAGGCACCCCAACATAACTGCTAATAAAGTGAGACAATTTGATTATCAACAAAATTTACTGATCACACAAGGACATTAATATTCCAGGGATAAAACTAAAATTTTTTGAAACTGCATCTTTAATGAAGGAGCTGTATCATATCATGCTAAAGCTATAACCATTTTAGATTCATTAAACTTGAATTAGAACCTGAATGCATTAGAACTCCCCAGCCCATGCATGTTTTATGAATCTCACTGTGTTTTCTGCCCATATCGTCAAGAATATTTTCTTTCTAAAAATACGAATGTGCTAATTTTCCCTCTCAGTGCGAAAATAGACATGTAGGCTTGTGCTATTGCCTGGTGAGCTTTACCTCCTGTTCAGGAGCAAGCATTAAAAGGTAAGAGGTCCTGATTGTGAATGTAATTTCCGAAGAGAACTCTGGCCTCATTGCAGCAGCTCATTGTCATGTCAGCTGCTTTGCCTGTCAGGGTAATGACAGGGCGTGAGTCCTATTCCCCTGGATGAGCGTCAGCTGGGATGAAGTGTGGTTAATGTCTGACTTGTCCTGAGCAGCGAGACGCGATTGCTGCCAGCACCTGCAGTCAGATGGATGTCAGAAAAGTAGCTATGTGCCACACGGCACCTGGGTGGAACATCTGTGCCCAGGTCTGGTCATGTGCACTTCTGGGGTCTGCTGCTGCAGTTTGCCCCCTTGGGAACCTCTGAAGCTGGGGCAAAGACAGCCGGATGCATCCCCAACCCCTCTCTCCCAGCAGGATAGTGGAGGGCGAAAGGCAGGCAAGCAGCCAGATCCAGCATCGCAACCAGGCTGCAGGTGTATGATACCCCCCACACACACACACACACACCCCACCCCCCCCGTCCCCTCGGTCTTTGACTCTTGATACATCTCATACACTGACACACAACTGCCATCAGGAAAGGAGGTGGCAGTAATTTGGGGGGGGGGTTTGGCAGTAAATATTATGTGCCACTGACCTGGACCGGCGAGCAGTTGGCAGGGTCCATCATTAGAGCTGGGTGTTTGCCACTGCCCATATGCCAAAATGCCATAATTGGTGCCTCTGTCCTATACATTTAGTGTGCAGGCCAGAAGGACAGGCCCCCTGAGCAAAATGGCCGCTGTCTCCCTCTGGGGCGCTGTGTCCAATCAGGCCTCTCACAAACTGGCTCTCTGGGAAACCCCATGGACAATTTCCTCATTTCCTCCAATTGCTTCATAACTTCAAAGCCAACTTCAAAGCATTTAAACTGCCCGCTATCACAGTTGAAACCTAGACAACCGTGCCCCTTTAAGAGCGAGAGGAATCCTTGGGTGTCATCTATATCTGTTTCTTCTCATCGATAGTCATATAGCAGGCAGCGTAACTGGGAGTGACAGAGCCAATATGCTTCAGTCAGGGGATTATCCGATCTCCAGAGGCCTAAGTTGAATGCGGGCCCATGAGGGGAGGAAGTTAAACAAAGCACTAGTCGCACCCCACAGCCCCGACTATCTAAACCCTGAGCAAACTCTGGGTAATTGCACAACAAAAGCACAATTAGCCACGACCCCACAGACATTAAGTAGGAAAAGATGGACCTGTCATTTATCCTATCAGACATTTACATCTCATGAATTCCCCTCCACACATCTTCTCATATCAATTTCATTCTATTCTTATTTTCACATTATTTTATTTTCAGATGAATGCAGATAAATGCAAACTACTCATTTAAATATGCATTAGTATGCATTAGTATTATAACCAACCCCACCTACCCAAACAGAAGGTGCTAATTTTAGTAAGCCCCAGACCATGTCTGCTCCCTCGGGTTAGACTCCTCCAGTCCTACAGCAGGGACTGACCCTGTGCACCGCACTGCAGCGAGACTTTGATGTGACTTGCCTGGAAAAAGACCTCATGCCATTCAGTGAGATTGGTTCACATTCTCACAATCAGTTTGTGTGGACCTTCGAAACACTGGAGTTCATTCCAATCAGCGTTGGAGAGAGAAAATATTGCATCGCAAGAGTGAAGAGGTCTGCGTAATATTGATTGGAGCTAAAAAAGATGAGTTGTCAGCCTCAGAATTTGAAGGAGGAGAAAAACTTTTGAGCTTGATTGCTTTCCCGCAGTGCCGCGCACAGCAGACGGCCACGCATTCCAGGGGAAAATCAATGGCAAGCGCCAGTCACAGCTTAATAAGTGCTTTAACCAGGACTCAGAGATTTAGCCACCTTTGCTCTCATTCTCCACAACATGTTATCTGATAATCTGAAATCTCATGAAAATGTCATTTCTTCCATTAAAAGCCACAAATGGTACAAGAAATTCCCAAATAAACAATCAGAAAAATTAAAAAGTCTGGACGCCCCCCTTTAGTGGTTTTATTTTATCTCATGCTCATCTTTATATAATATGTTTGTGCTACAGAATTTCAAAAACAATCACTTTGAGGGGAAGGATTGGGCACCAGTGTTCCCAGTATGTCCTGTCACATTCAGAAAAAAATGAAGCTAAAAGAGATTTCACAGTGGTGGCAGATAATATTAGATCCATAGAGTTTTTTTTTTTTTAATGATTTCAGGCTATTCTTGCTGAGAGGGATAAAGTGCATTTTAGCAAGTCAAACAAATGTGGGCACACTAGAGATTGGAAACCTATGAACTTTCACATGCACACCCACTGAGGTGTGTCTTGCCTAAAACGCCCTCAAGGCTGCTAAAACAACTGCATCACGCACCAGCGGCTACCACCTCTTCTCTAAGTGCCAGCGCAGGCAAGCCAGCTGGGCCTCCCCCCTCCATCCCCACCAGCCCCTAACCACTGTAACAGGTAGACTCCCCCAGGTGCTGGGACCTCCTCCCAGCTCGCTAAGCTATGGCGCGTCGGCTCGACAAAGCTGAGCTTAATTAACCAAGGGGGTGGGCTACTACTGGCCAATAATGAGCCATGGTGAGAGTAATGTCATAGCATGAAAAGATGTGGAAGTGGGGGTCTTTTTTTTGGCAGTGAATTATGGATTTTAACCATCTGGCCATTCAGGAGGGGTGGGGAGAGGAAAATGATATGCCTGATGGACGACTTTAACAAAGATGTGGCAAGAGAGAGGGGCGTGTCTGAGATCACAAGCCGAATTATTGCAAGCGTGACTGGGCTATTGTGTGGTGTGATGGGTTGGTTATTCACAGCTGGGGCAGCCCAAATTGTTCTTTTATATTCTTTTATTCTCCTTTATTGAAGCCAGAGGGGCTTGGGAAATGATTAACAGACAGCACAACAAGACACAGCCATTGTCAACCTTTCCCTCTCAATTTAGTCACCATCCATTTATTTCCACCACTGTCTCTGTGATGCAAATGCACAGGCTTGCTTGGTTAACTGTGCCATCACTGGTCAGGCCCCAGAAAATTGGTTAGAATAACACAGCGGGTGCACCGTGTGGGCCAAAATCAAGAGGTTTGTTTTTGCTTCTGTTTCCATACAAAACTTCATAATGTGGGTTATATCTACATTAAACTTTTTTTGGGGAAGAAAAGTTTTGCCTGTAACTTTACAAAACATTCTCAGCACCTTCAGTTGTTTAGCAGAAGGTTTGCAATATAGCTGTCTTCACATCTACAGTCATCTCAGATAATACTTTGACATATGCCCATACAACATAGAACAACATGGCTCATGCAGCCAGCCAAGTCGCCCACCATGCTCCATGCTCAACCCCCTCCTCCTCCTGCTCTGCTTCTCTGTTATGCTTCTTCCATCTGGTGTCTTCTTCTGGCCCTTGGGGGGGGGGTGGTCAGGAGCAAGAGAATCCAGGGCCAGCTTAACAAAACCTCTCAAAGGGCACCAGTCCCTCCTGCTACTCCATAAACCCAACTAGATGGAGTTTTCATGGCAATTAGGGCCAAGAGATGAGTGGCTCTTTTCCAGGCACCCACTGGCCTTCCTCTGCCACTGATACCAACGCTCTTACATCTTTCACACTGAAGCCATTAGCACGGCTGGCCCGCTGGCAAGGACTAATTGTTGGCCTCACAGGAAATAACAGTGGCTCTAATGGTCATGCCGTCATTTAGAGGTTCCTGAGATCAGAGACAGTTGGTTTACAAGGACTGGAGGTGTTCAGGCCACACCAGACATCCTTTTTTACTGGATAAGTTTCAGATGCCGTCATCGGATGTTTGTGATTCTAAACTTGCTAAACATTTTGATCTTGTCTTAACTAGTTTAAATAACCCAATTCTGGACAATATGACATTCCATTGTTATACAATCACACTTACAGTTTGGTTTCAACCATTGAGGGAATATTTTATTTAGAGTTGCAGTCATCCTAAAATACATTTAAGACATTGGACATATTTTCTTCATTTGGACTTTTGATATCGTTGATCAATGTTTTAAAAATGCAGTATATTCTGATGCAATTATTAATGCATCATTCTGTAGCAGTGTGGGACATAGATAGATAGATGCTTTACTGTAATTGCATGTTAAACACAACGAAATTTGGTTTGGCAGCAATCCACTCCACTTAGCAGCATATATAAATATATAAAAGAAAAAGAAATAAATATATAAAATATAAATAGTCATACCAATGCATGCACACCATGCATACCAATAAGCCTGCGTTCAGACCAACTTTAGCCCTGAGTGAAAAAAAATGTAGCCTGCTCATTCATTTGAATGAGGCCAGTCCAGCAGGGCAATTTTGGGATGCCAACACAGGGCTCTGATAAAAAAAATTGCAAGCAAAAAAGGTGAACCTGGCTCAACTTTTGCCGCAACACGTTGTCATCTGGCAAGGCGATGCAGTGGCCAGTCAAATAAATGCAAGCACACGTTCCTGGTGGATTACTTTGTAATATGAAATGTTTGTATTTCTATTGTTTATCTCGCGATCGTCATGACGAAAGATGAAATAGTTGTAGCTGTCTAATAAGCCTTTAAATTCACAGATCTGTTACTCAAACCGGACCTCCTGGATTGTGTTTCATGTCTCACCAGTAAATCATAAGAACCTCAGTCTTTTATTTTATCTCATGTTCAAGACACACACTAAAGACATGTGCTACATGTGTGAGAGTACAAAGAAATCCAGATTTGATCTCTTTGGAGACCCTACCCCCAAGTGACCCCCCAACCCTCATCACCTCAGTTCCCCTTCACACACATGCATTTACACACAGACCCAACTCTCTTTGGCACAATGCACAGCACATCATCTAATTGAGTCATTGAGCATTTAATTAAGATCATTAGCAGAGTCTGGTTAAGATTTGATGCTTGATCAGCTCTCGAGCTACAGCCTGGTGGTGTCAACCTCCTTGCATACAGACACAATATGGCAGATGTGTTACAGTACACTAGGTAGCACTGTACAGCAAGATCTCTACAATGTATTTGGGAAAAAGAGGCTTTCTGGTTAAATTCTGGTGTGGTGCTTTTGGTTGGCCGCGACTAATTTTAAATTACAAGGCACACCTGAGCTTAAAGCACTTCATTGTGAAGAATTATGAATTACTCATTAATGGAAAGGATATATGCAAGGTAATTTGGCTAAATTCTTCATTGGGCTCTGACTGAAGTGCTATTAAATGCCATTAGGATTTCTGTCCCTTTTGGTCCTTTTTATTCCATTGTTCATCTCTTTCAACATGCAACACAATGACAGCAATTACACAAACATCACTGTATGAGTAAAGCCCATTTTATTCATCCAATCACAGCAGGTCCTACCCAAACAGACAGAAATCACATATTGATTTAGGATGTCTCATCAGTGAGACTACAAACAAACAGAGTTTGTTTTCCTGAGTAAATGAACAGATTATTTGTACTGTCTCCTGTTGTTATAATGATTTCAGTATGTTGGCATTTGGACAAGATCCCAAGGCAGACCTCAGACTCAGTGCTTAAACCAGCAGCGTAGCTCCGGCATGATATCAGCCCATTTATGTACAAAATGCTACACACGCATTGTTAGTATCCTAATTCTTACAGATGAATAATTTCTTTCAGCTGATATTTGGAAAAAGGGAATGGGTAAACCTCTTAAAAAGTTCATGATCATGTTTTCTTTAGCAGCAGAGAGGATGACAATGTCAATGAACAAGCTCTTTTTAAAAAAAAAAAAGTATATGAAAGCTAAAAGTTGAATACTGACATTCATAACTACACAGCTGTCAGTTTTGACTACACAAACTTTTATTTTATAATTAAAATGTCAAAAATCGAATACCCTCAGTTACAAAATATGCACTTAATGCATGAACTGTTATTTCTAGACTTTTACTCTTATCTTAACTGTGTCAAAAGTTAAAAATCCTCCTCCAGCCCACTTGTCTTTATCTACATTTTCTTCTTTGTGATTATATTTAATAGGTGAAATCCATAAAGGATCATGGCTTTTACCTGAATTTACATAATCAGGGTACTTCCTTATATATATAGTAAGTCCCCCCCAGACAAATGTAAGAAGCTATTTCATAAGAACAGAAAGCTTGGAAGAAAAGACGTTGTCAACCTAATACCAATGAGTATGTTCTCTCTTTAAACTCTTAGCAGTACACACCAGCATCCCCTGTTTGTTCATCCATAGAAAGCTCATGTGTTTGTCTGCTCAAAGCCGTGAGTGATTACTGTTCATTGGAAGGGGCAGCCCTTTAATTAGTCAGGGGTCTCCAGGGAGCCATTACCACGGGGGAATCTTGCCCCTCTTTATTAGCCCATTTTAATATTGACTAAGGAAAGAGATACTCAGGGTGGGGCAATTTGGTTTCCTCAGACGGGACACCAGCTCCTGTGAATATGCATGCTGGGATGTGGGCTGTGGAGTAGTTGGGGGGTGCAGGTGACAGGGGTGATGGACGACCCGGGCCGGGCATCATCTGGGGTCCCTCACACCGTAACAAAAGGGGTTGCAAGTTTCATTGGACTTAATAAAGAGACTGTGGAAATGCAGCATCAGACAATGAGAGGTGAGAAACATTTCTGATGAAAAGGAGGTGAAGGGTTTGGAATGTCTGAACGAATTCCTGTCTGTCACTTGAATAAAGAATATATGCACAAAAAATCTGGAGTTTAAGGCTCAAGGTGAGCTATAGAGTTGCCCTGGACCTCATAGGGATTCAGTGTCTTGCCTGAGCACACCTCACTGATACAAAATTACCATAAAAATCATTCCGCAGTGAACTCTTATCCGTAGAACTGTGAGCAAACAACAATGTCATTAGCATAAAATGTGGTTGTAATGATCAATTTTTCCAAAAATGAAGTCATTCTTGTCAATGTCACCCTTTTCTCTTGTACCAAAGTCACAGAAGGGTGAGCTCATCAAAGTGCAGACACTAATTCCTGCCAAGGACAGACTTGAACTCTACCAATTTCATCCCTACACCTCTTTGAAAGCTACTTTAATTAAAAGTCAGAGTGGAAAATGAACACATTTCACTCCACAACTCTATCTCTTACTTTCCTCTTCTCTCTCTCTCCTTGAGTAAATTTTCATATGTCTAGCATTGTTCCCCGACTCAGCTGCTCATTTCAAATGATGTCAAATCAAGAGGCGCATCACAGGGGCTGACTAATTACTAGCCCTGATGCATGCATTTTAGCCATCTTGTTTGGGAATAGAGAGATTAAGGAATTGAGAGACATATGTTGTCAAGCACCGACCTTGGAGAGACCTGAGATGCATCTTTCACTGCTAAAGTGGCTTCAGTGGTGTATTAAGCATTTCAGAAACCTCCCGAATGCAATTACAGCAGGGGATTATGTCCCTTACTCCGCACTAGGATAAACTCAAATTGGCCACAGTGTGTGTTTAAGTGTATAGTTTTTTTTTTGTGCATGTGGAAATGGAAGGGGTTGTTATTGGCAGCTGATCCCCCCTCAAGGCCTCTGTTTCATCATGCAGCCTTGGCATCCTGTTCGGGCTGGAGCAGTCTGGTAAACAGTACATAAGTACATAGTGAAAAAGACTGCAGAGAGTGATGACAGTCAGGGTGTGTCTGATGTTTATGAGCTTTGACTTCAAACTGTTTTTCTACAGCAGGAATGGAAGTATTGTGGTATATCTCATGGCAGAACAACACACCCTCTGCCCTCTTTAGTGGTGTCAGAGCTGAAATGAAAGGCAGAAATATTTTACTAAAAAAAAACTGTTTTCACCTTAAAAATTAGACTTGGATGTTATTGAGGACATTCTCAAACAAAAAAACAAACATTTTAAATATTCCACTGTAATCTAGAAATACAGATCTGAATATGCATTATTATTATTATGAAAACAATCAGAAAGATTGAAAACAATAAGAAAGGAGTTGGTTTGACCCTTCCAGAATAAATATAAAACACTGATTTTTAGTGCAGTGCCCTGCTCATTGTCAGGGGCACGTTTGGCGCGCATGGCCATTCGGAGCGCGTGCCCGTTCAGATTACTTGCATTTGTTTGTAATATAAGCCCCGCCCACAGCATTTGAGCAAACTTTGAGGGCCAGCTGTAGCACTACTGTATGGAAAATCAAAAATCTGAAAAAGTATCCCAACATTTTCCGGCTTGGTCCAGATATGTTCTGTTCCAAATTTGGTGACAATTGCTCAAAATGAAGTAGAAGTGGCGAAAAAACTGATTTGGACAAAATTCAAAATGTCAGTAAATCGATCTAGATGCAAATGAGCATGGCCCATTATTATATGGATAGATTCGTCTGGACCCACAGAATCCAGGAAAAAAACATTGTTTCTTAGACTTACGGTTCAATAGTTACAGGCCAAAACATACATTTTGTTGTTATAGCGCCACCATCTGGCCAAATTGCACCAAATTCAACACTGCACTCCTTTGGGTCGTCAGCAATATACCCACCAAGTGTGAAGTCGATCGGATGAACGGTTGTCAAGAAAACCAAAGGACATACATACATACATACTGACAGACAGACAGACAGACAGACAGACGGATAAACAGACAGACAGACAGACAGACAGACAGATAGATGGATGGAGTAGAAAAACAAGTTTGAAGAGAAACATGTTAGAATACTGTAATGCTTAAGTAAACTAGGCAGTGGAAGTTTTCAATGTAGCCATCAGTTAAGAACCATGTTGTGTGTAGCTAAAGTTTTCCCAGCTGGTTTGGAGTTGGATGGAAACACATTTACAAGCACTCTGCTGCATGTAGACTTATATATCTAGGAAGTCAGTGTATTAGAAATCTGCACTGTATTATAAACACGTTCCAAGGCCCATTTGGGTTTCGTTAAAAGAGTACTGCACTGATTTAGCAATGCTCTCGTATAATATTGTCAGACTCATTGTGGACAGTCTAGGTTCAAAATCGATGCAGCAGAACCAGTTATCACATATCACTTCTCCATTTTCAAAACCTGATGATAACATTACCCACAATGCAACTTTATTTTTAAACTTCAGCCCCAACTGACACTGACTCAGTGACATCATTTGAGGACATTTATCAAACTTCACACAGCTCCCCCTGAAGCCACAAAAGTTAAACTTTTTTTCACATATGCAGCAGTGCTCCCCAACACCTGGAAACACACTTTGACATGTAAAATTGATGTAGTTCCCCTTTAAGGTCTGTTAAGGCACTGGTTCAGTTTCCATCTGGTCTGTAAGGTAGTCTATGTTAGTCATGAGCTCTCTTTGGGCCATGTACAAATAGTCAGACATGTGAGCAGCTCTACCTCAAGTGCCATTCAGGGATGCAAGGTGAACACACTCATAGATATAAGAAGTTCCACTTGATTACAACCAACCAAAGTTGTCATTATGCAAATGTATATAGAATTTTTTGTAGAACAAATTAAAAAGAGGGCTTGACTGAGTGATAAAAGAATGAGCTATGGTCAGTCAGCTGGCTGGGTTTTGATGAAATGAAATGTGGCAGCCTGGAGGGAAAATATGAACATGGCAGGCACCTGAGTTACCAAATGAATCACTACTGATGCGTAGAACAGTATCTTACAACTAACTCAGTTCATTTTACTTCGAGTGTTTTGTTAGAATAGTCATTTCTTTTCAACTTCACAAACATTTGAGAGAAACAGGACTTTCCACCCCTGAGCCATCACAATAAAGCCGGGGGGAAAGATGCTCCGTGGGATTCTCCTTTCCTCCTCTTAGCCACAGAGGGGTCACATGTGCGGCTGCGATTGAGAGGCATTAGTGCTCCATGGTAATCAAAGGCAGGGGATAGAGAGGGAGGGAAGCTGGGATATAAAGGGACTCGGTTGGGCGCCAAAGTAGCCCCCTCTGCACCCAGCGCCTTTTAATTAGGCTCACAGCAGGGACGCTCCACTGACACACACGCCGCTCATCACTCACACACAGATGCATGCACGTACTCATATAAACTGACAGTCACATACCTTTTTCTGCTTCATTATTCCAGAGTATGTCTAGTTTCTGTTAAATTGGGGGTTTGGATGTCTGCTCTCCTGGAGTTGTCAGGGGAGCAAAGAGGATGTGTTCTGATATTCTGTGACCCCTTTCTTTCAGGTAATCCTGCTCTGGCATGGGCTTTCTGTCTAACAAAGGGATTGTATGTGTCATATATGTTCAGGGGCAGCCATTTATAACCTCTAAAATATTGCAAAGTTTATTTGGTCGAGATGTTAAAATCATCATGTTGGTGATGCACACAGCTTTGAACTGGACAGTGTTTCTGAGTTCATCCTATTCTGTTTTAGATGGATGGATGGATAGATAGAGCAAAAAAAGATAAAGATAACAAACTAAAAAAACTATACATTACTTATCAACAAAGACATTTTTTCTGTACATAGCCAAGTAAAACCTAGTGCGGTGGACATAGTGCAAAAATAAATGAATAAAAGTATAGATGAGATGAGATGGGTGGAATTATTTGAAGATGGTTGTTTTTGTGTGACAAAATATTTCTCTTGCATCTGAATTTTTGCTTCATATCTAAATTAATTTCTGGAAACTAAAAATTGCAGATCAAATCTTCACTCACTTCAGCAGGAATTCCTTATTTCTCCAATCTAAAAAATCCATAAACCGAAATGGAAGTTGTCCATCTGTACTGAAGGGGAAGACATAAATCCCTCTCTGCATTTATAAAACTATCACAGCAGCACAATTTCAAGCATAAACTTTATTATCTCAGCTCATTAGGTGTATTGACAGGATCAATATTTTTGAAACAGAGGCACTGAAACACAGCTCGCCATCTGCCCGGACTCCTCTGTTTGCCGACATTTGGTCAATGGCCTTTAACCTTGCAGGAAAATGTCATGACACCAAAAGTCACCCCGATACAACAGTCCCTAAAAACACTGTCAGGATAGAGTTGAATCCATGTGTCACACAAAAACAACCAGGTTCAAATAATTCCTCCCTCCTAGATAAATCATCTCATGACCATGAACAAGATGTGAGCCTGGGTGATTTATCAGTTGGTTTGTGACTGGGGCTGTGAGAAGTTAGAGTGGTGCTGGGTTTTTACATGCCTGGTGCACACTTCATATGAGTTTATAACAGTTGAGAAGTGCTGACAGTGAATTACTATGCAGGTAGGCAAGGGAGGAGGGGTGGGGTCTTTGATACATGAAGGTCAAAAATTCATTTCATTTTAGTCACATTAAGTATGAACATCAGAACTTTTCTTTTACCTGCTGTGACTGAAAATAGTCCTTAGGGGGACCTATAGGGAATATGAATTTTGAAAGTACATAACAACATTCGCTCATCTGTGTAATTTATTCAGCAAAGACATTAGCATCATTCAAGGCCATGCCAGTTACTCAGTGATTGGACCTCTATGTACTTGCAAGCGTAGAACCAGTGGATGGTGCAGGATTAGTTCCTGAGCTGTTGAAGCCTGCTATAAGATATTGGCAATTATTTAATCAATCCGAGATTTTCTTGTCCTTCCTCTGTACTTTTACAGCTTTAAACAAAAGAGAAAGAGTTAAATGATATCATCAAGGGAAGAAGTTCACACTGACCACCAATGATAACAAACATTCTTATGTTCTTGTGTTTAATTTACTCCAATGCAACTTTATGTGTGATGAATGCTACCATTATTTTGCTGGGTGAAGTGGAGAGATTTTGTGTCACATTGTGGTTGGAAGAGTATAGCTGTGCCACCTCGCTGACTGAATGCTAGAGCAAACTATAAATACTGATAGAAAATATATGCTATTTGCAACAAAATATCAGCTATGAACAATTTAAATACAACATGTGTTGTGTCAGTGTAAAAGAAAGATAATTGTCAAAAGTTAAATGTTAATACACAAACATTTTGTCTAAACACCAAGACAAAGCTGCAGTAACATTAAAAATCAACATTTTCAACATTAATCGGCAACGCTTTATTTTACAGGTCCATAATTTAGTGATCATTTTCAAGGAAGATTCCTGGAAAGACCTGTGTAATTTGATACTAATTACAGGGACAATGGGAATGTTCAAACTTTGAGCGGGTGACATCACACACACTGTCAGCTTTAGCTGTTAAACTTCACAGGAGATTCAGCTCTAATTAACTTACACTTTATATGAAATTTCAGTTTCCATCGCTCACTCTTTCACTGTCATCTCAAATGCTTTCATCACTTATATGTCTGTTGACACTTTTTTATTCCACCGACATTTCAACTCCTTTCAGCACTTTACTTTCAACTGGTACTTTAACCTTCCTCAGCGCTTACACTGAAACTGAAACTTCTCTTAACACTTCCATTGTAGCTGCTATTTCAACTTTTTTTCCTGCATTTGTATTTTAACTGCCTCTTCGACAACAACTTACAGTTATAGTGTTCCAATTGTTTCAAATGTTTCAATGGCAGCATTTCAGCAAGCACACGTAAACTTTCTTTAGAAAACTTTGCCTTGTGTAATTGTTGAATTGTATGCTTACTTGTAGACAAATTTCACTTGCCTGCTCAGCTGACCTGCATGTGCACTAAAGTTAATACCAAATTATGTAGTTCTTTCGAGGACATTTTATGGAAATTATTCAGAAATGACAGACCCCTAAAATAAAGTCTTACCCATTACTGTAATGCATGAACAATTGAAGCACTGCTCCATTGTCAAACCTTTCCCTGTAGTAGGCACCAATTAGTGTAACTTCCAGAGGGGACAGTAGACAGTGAAGTAGCCACACTGGTCAAGTCAGCTGCAGAGGCTAATGGTGTATTGAGCTGTGGACAGGCCGTGGGTCAAGAGGGCTAGGTGGTTTCAGCTGCTCCACACCTGGGGTCCAGCAGGGATATGGTGGGGGTGTGGGTGGAGGATCTCAGCACTCCTCTCCACCATGAAGAGATACATTCATCCCTCATCGAGTCCATCTCTCCAACACCTCATGAATCCCTCCCCCAAACTGAGGGGGCTGCGGTTTAAGAGACAGCGATGACCATTAGCAGTCCTTCATTAATTTATGTCAACTGTTTTCCTTTGTCTTTTCACTGATGCCTGACATTTGGGGAATTGCAAACCAACACAGTCCCTCTCATATTGCTGACGGCAGGGACACCTAATGGGGGTGTCTGATTTGAGAGTGTGCATAACCAAAGCTCTCTAAAATCAGGCACATCTGTTTGCCATGTTAGCTCTGCATAAAATATCACAATGTGCTGTCTTACAATAAAAATCTAACAGCGAAAATAAAAGCACCACATTTAGATTGTGATTTATAAATGTCATATGTGCTGACATTGCAAACTATATCATCACCAACCAATTATTTGCTTCTTGGCTTAACATTCATGAGATGTTAATGAGCTGAGAAATGTCCCTAATTCAAAAATCTGTCTGTGATATCATTTAATTGGGTAATGGTACCCAGCTGCTGATCATTTTGGGTGGCATAAAAACTTTCAGCTGCACTGGTTAGAACATCTTCCCCCCCCCCATCATGTAAAACTGCTTCATAAACAAGGCAGCATCTGCAGAAAAAGCAGATTTTGAAAGAGGTGGTGGAGATCATTTTTGGTACTTTTTGATTAACACAAATTTAAAAGCTTAAATCTTGTGGTAGCTCGCAAACAATGAGCATGGCACATTAATTTAAACCCAATTCACATAAGACCCACCAAAAACGTATGGATGGATTATCTTTGAAGCATCAAGAAGACAAAGCGCAGCTCTTCACTCAAGTATGGTGCATTGTCACTCCCCATTCTTCTTCGTAAGTGTTTGAACTTCGATTCCCTCACTCCCCCCCGCCCGCTTCCTTCAGATGCAGGGAGGCGTGACATGACTTTGGCCCTGACCCTGGGCCCTACCTGGATGTTTTGTTTGGATCGGCTGGAGATCAGATGTTTTTGGTCATTACACCGCCTCTTATTAGGTCTCCCGTCTCATCCAAATAAACCTAATGAGACAGTGTTTAATGTCCAGAGTCCCTCCCTGCCCCTGATATAAAGAGAGTGTGTGTGTTAGGGCGCATCGAGCCAAATTACCCCGACGTCTCGTTCAGTGATGGCACCTGGGCCCCCTTGTCGCTCGGGGGAGGTTAGCTCAGGGTAGGTGAATCCACTGGGGGGGCAAAGGCTGGGCCCAGCTGGAGGAAGTTAAAGAGCTAAATGCTGATTGGGCTTGGATGAAAGAGGCGTTTGAGTTTGAGCATCAGGAGAGTCAGCGGGAGACTCATGGGGGTTCTTTTGTTTGAGGACATGTGGGAGAATCCAACATAACTGTCCCATGGAAAATTCCAGTGTTGAGGTGAATGCCTTCATTCAGTGTTTGCTGTAAAGGTTTAGCAATAGAACACAAGAGTGCTAGACATCTGAGATGTCACGTAGCCTATTTTAGTGACGTGCAAGTACACCAAAATAAAATAAAACAAATGCTTTAATTTTGGTGGACTAGCATTGAGGCTGAAACTGGTCAGCACCTCGCAGTGTGTGTGTTCTCAAAGTAAGAAATAGTAGTAATGTGCAAACAGAGTACAACTTTCACAACTTTCAGGCCACAAGAGTGCAGAGCACGCCAACAGTAGGTGCAGGTATCAAGTGGAGGTGCAATTTATGTTTCATTATCCTCTCAAAATATGAAGATGTAGGCCACATAAAGCTGATAATCAAGAGGTGTTTTACTTTACTTACTGTGATAATTGTGCTGATGCTGTGTGTGCATTATTTATACAGTAAATAAATAAATAAATCTGCCAACTTGATTGTATGTTGTGTCATGAGAGTAGCAGAAATAAGAAATGACCTGGAGATGATAAAAGTACTTCAAACAAAATGCAAAAAAATTATTAAAACTAACAGGCACAAAGTTGTCTAACTATCAATCAAATGGCAGCAGTGAGTCCCTCCAAACTCCACAGGCAGCAGGAATAGCATCAACACAGGTTAACAGGCTAACAAGCACTAGTCTACTGTCTGACTCTGGTATATGAATGAATCCAGCGAGCCCCGAAGCCCCCAAGAGGTCTATGCGATATTCTTCAGTGTACGGGCTGCACTTTGGCATGTGCGGGAAGTGTGGAGCTGGTATCAGCAGCAGCTGAGTCGTTTGTACTACTGAACGGTCTCAGTAGCAAGCGCCCCGAAGAGAAAACATGTATCAGTCACCACACGCACTGCTTAAAGCAAGCTAAACTTTGTCAGTACTTCAGTGGGTTTGTAACAGTCATGGTTGTAACGCGGGAAGTTCATTTGGTAACATATAAAATCCCAGTAGATGGAAAAGAGCGCACTTAGTGGGCAAGCATATATCCTGGAGCCAGTACGTACGAGTGCAGAGGTGCAGACCTGGCACAAATCGAACTCGCAAAAGAATTGGTACAAAACATTAGTTTGTTGATTTTCTTTGCTAGGTCCCTGGCCAAACTCCAACAGGGGATGTTGGGGTTCAGTGTGTTAAACCTCGAGGCCACCAGGGTACACTGATTAAGTAAGAATGTGAATATGTGCTGATTTCTTAGTCTTCTATAATAGTACTGTATAGTAACATATTACAGCAGAAGAGCAAAGTTCACAAAGTGCTCAACTATTTCAACTGCTTTCTTTCCTTTGGACAGACTTCTCTGTCCTTTCTGAAGTCTTGGGGTGATTTCTCCTTTGGCTAAAAAGACAGGGGGCAGAGACATGATTTCCATCATGACTGCTCTTTTTCAGCCTGGTGTGCTTAAGATGACATGTCTACTGCAATCAGTATCAAGGAAGCAGCCCACATAATGGTCATTTCACACCTATCTGGTAATGATCCAATCAGAGCACTGAGATGATGGGAATGAGATGACACTGAAATTGATGGAGGATGTGAAAAGCCTTCTCTAAAACTGATGGCTCCACAGTGTGTGGTTTGGGGGTCTAAAAGACTGAATATGGATTAGCAATTATATTGTTTTAGTGCATAATCTTTTTTTCTTTTTACTGCTTTTAGCACCATTTTGAAGTTTGAAATTTTAATGTGATGATACAATAGCACATTGGGCTGCAATGCCAAGAAAACTATCCACTTTACTAACAAATAAGTCATTTCTAAAATGAATTGCTTTAGCACATTGCATTCAAGGAGCAAGATACATTATGGAAACAGTGTTCCTGACACAGGACAGTTTAAAAGCAGTAAAAAAAACAGTCAGTCCTGGTCAGCTTGAAGCTATTTGATAATTGAGAACTTTCAATAATTTAGTCATACATGCACAGAATTTTATGTTGCTTTAGTTTATTGCCAAGTGCAGCTTTAGCTGAATCCTTACAGAGACACATTGAAATGCAAAAAGGTTGAGAAGAAGACCTGGACAATGAATATGATTAGTGTAGGTGTTTAGCCATTCCTAATACATGAATATTACATTCCTGTAGAGCACTAAAAGGGGCCATGTTGGGCAGCTGCAGTCTAGAAATCATTGCACATTAAGACTTATGAGTATATACGAGAATAGGCTGCTGTATCAAATGTTATTTTAATGTGTCTGTCAAATGACTTTTACCACCTTGAACTAAACCAAAAAAGACCTGCAGGTGCTTACCTGATCATCTGATGGATGAAAACACCATCAAATTTAAGCGGACAGGTCGCACTTTAACTTCATAATCATCGTGTCACTTCACACATGTAAAGTAATGAGTTTGGAGCCATAAGTAGGACTGCACTCAGATACGCTTAAATGAAAACACTTGAGGGCATCCCTGGCACTGTCATTAATACTGAGGCTCATGGGTAACAGATGTGGCCCAATCAAAGATAAGCATGGAGACAAAAATAAATCCATCAGCCGACTGACGGGGAAAATTAATCTTGCAGCATTCAGCAATACAAAGGTTGATTTTTAGACCTCCTTTCACATAAGCCTAGATTCCAGCTTATGAAAAAGGAAATTTTGCAAGCAAATCGTATCTTCAAGGACAGTCGTAGCCATCCTCTCTCAGGTCAATGACATCGCACTGATGAGGAAAATTGCAATTTCAAATGTGCAGTTGCAGACAATCAAAAACATCCTTCCCATATGAAATTAAGCAACACAAAGACTATTAAGTATACACTCCACCAAGAGAAAAATCAGTATTCAGCAAAACAGAACTTTGTGGTATTCACATTAATATCCATCTCTGTCAAAACCAATCTCTTAGCAATCAATTACAGTTTGAAAAAGCAAATCATCCCTCTGATGATAAACCCATGATTATGATCCCAACCATTCTCTAACTACAAAAAAAGCTATTCTCAAACTTCAAATTCATGAGGCGTCAGCAAAGCTGCTGGTACTGAAAGGTGAAGCCAGTGTCCCGAACATGTGCAAATAAAGTCCCATCTCATTAACTCTAAGTTATGTCTGTACATGTCCCCAGAATATAATGGCCGTCTCTTGGTGGTACATAGATTAACACAGATCCTCACTATTTTGTTCAGATGTGCTTCCAGGAATATTAAAACACAAATGAGGCCACAGAAGACTTGACCTCACTGATTTTGTATGTGCCAGTGGAAAATCCGGGCAAGGCACACTTTTCTAACATCTCTGCTAATAAAAGCATTAAGCAATTGCAGACTAATAAACCATCTTAAAGAGGTGATTGTGCACTTAGTATTTGGATGAAATTAAGTTTATTTAAAAAAATGTTTTTTCATGACTTCTGTCAGAAACACGACTTGACAGAGTGCACAGTGCAACCACATAAGTGATCAGACAGGTTATAAGGAGTCTCTGATATGACTACAAGCTGCACTTGTTCCACCAAAAATCTATGTACAGTATTTAGAGAGAGACACATATTAGCATTATTGTAGCATGCAACCAAATCTATGCATCCTGTAAACCAACAATGTGTTAGTCCATCTGTTAATACTCTCTGACTTCCCTACACTCTATGTGTCAAGGCCATTGGTTCCTCCTGAAAACATAAATCTATAAAAACGGGTCACGAATATAGACTTTCTTTTTAGCCACGCCAGCGGCCCACTCTGAACCAAAAATATCAACCTCACGGTGACACTAGAGGAAAAGTTTGTGACAATTCATGTAGCAGATGTCAAGATGTTTCAATTAATAGACTGCTGCAGGAATGAGTTCTAAAACCCAGAAGTGAGTTAGCAGTTTTACACGTCCGGTTCCAAGTCAGTTTCTTGAATGGGTTTTTAGTTAGATGCTTGAAATAAGGTCGGTGGTAAACACAAGCTTAAGAGATTTTCACGCTTTGTTCTGCGACATAAAATATGTCAGCTATTACCAGCTGGTGGTGCTATAGGAAAGGTCAAGTGATCACCAAAGTCAGAAGAATTCATCCTCTGGGCACCATGAATGTCTGTACAAAATGCCATCGCAGTCCACCCAGTTGTTGTTAAAGTAAGCAAAGCTGGCAGGTCAAGTGATTGGCACAGTCTGTGGTCTCCACTGCTGTTGTGCAGTCTGATAGCAGTTGGCACAAATGAGTGTCTGAAGCACTCCGTTTTGCTTCTGGGTGGGATGATCTGATGGCTGACTGAGCTGCCCATCTGTCTTGTCGTAGAGAGACATTACCAAAGTCAGCAGGATTCATCCTCTGGGGATGGTGAATGTCTGTACAAAATTCCATGGCAATCCATCCAATAGTTGTTGAGATATTTCAGTCTAAACCAAAGTGGTGGACTGACCAACACACAGACATTTCCATCCATAAAGCCACACCGCTAGTGTGGCTAATAAAGGCTAGATAATTTCTTAAAACAGCTGGGCATTGTAGTTGTTAATACACATTTGGCGCTCTAGTGAGTATATCTGGCAGCAGGACGGTGTATGTGGGATTGAGTGAAAATAAACTACAGGGTGTGTGTCCATGGAACATGTCACCCAGTGCAACAGTGTGTTTTTAACAACAATGGAGCTCTATGGCACAGAGGAAGAAGACATATCAGGCTTTGGATACACACACAATACTTGTTAGCAGGATACATTCATTGTTGGTTTTGGCCGTTGCAGGGGATTTCTTTACAGTAAGAAAAACAAAGAGTATCACCAGAATTATCATTTCATTTCAACCCCAATATGTGCCACACTTCCAGAAAGTTCATCCAGTCCAAATGCATTCAGCTGAAAAATGTTACAAGGTATTTCTGGCACATTTCATCTCTTCCTGACAGCAGACATGACAACACACTGACAGTGGCAATTTTGACATGTAAAGGTTAGACTGTCCAGTGCTTCCTGTCTTTGACCTTTATTGGACAGCCAGTGTGTAGACCTCATTCAAAAAAGATCTTTTGGCCAGGTCAGGGCCTCACTGACCACACACACACACACACACACACACACACACAGCCAAACACTGGACAGATGGCAGAGCAGTCTGGATTGACTTGTAGTCCCTGAGGGAAGCCAAGTAAAACATTGTCATGGAAGAGATGAAGTAAACAATGACATCAATGACCAATTATACACTCAAAATCCAATCTCATTCACTGCCCAGTGATGACAGTGAATTGCTGGACAACAGAGAGACTCAGTAGTGGATATCTGTGTTTAGACTTTGTGGATTAATTCATCTTACGTGCTGTGATAAAATTTAACTAATGATTTTGATATGCTTTGTTAGATACTGTATATTGAGGCTTAGTATTGCTGGTCAGGGAGACACACACAAACACATCACTGAGTGTTACAGATTCTACTCTAGTGACATTTTTGTCAACTGGCATCTTTCAAAAAATAAAAATAAAGACACAGACCCAGAATTCTCCCATGTGGACAATAAAATACAGCATATCTAATGAATGTATCTAATAAATCATTCAGCAAACCATTATATAGCTACACACACTCTGTGCTCTAACATCAAGACGTTACCACAATTTGATTGTCCGAATTGTGTAGAGTGTGTAAATTCATGCACTATAGTCCCTGCAAAAATTCCAACAATTAAACAGAAAAGTAGTGTCCATGCATGTGCGCAATTTTCTGCTAATAATCCCACAATGCAATGCTTCTCATTTTATAGATGCAAAAATGATGCGACCCTACACCAGTCAGTGATGATCCATACCTGTCAGAACTCTCAATTAACTGCTCACTATAGAGTTTACTGAGTGACTGTCATGGCTTAGTCGAGCCATTGTTAATGTAACACCCAGTGGTGGAAGAAGTATTCAGATCATTTATTTAAGTAAAGTAGAAATACCATAATCTAAAAGTACTCCATTACAAAAGTATTGTCAGCAAAATGTACTTAAAGTATCAAAAGTAAATGCATTTATTATATATGTTTTGCATGTAAAATCTTAATCTATAAGTTATTATTAGTGACTATAGGTGTCAGATAAATGAAGTGGAGTAAAAAGTATAATATTTATTTAAATATATATTTTTAAACTTGCACATCCTCCCATGCTGCATGGTTGTCTGCCACCCTGGATACCTCTGCGGTGCCATAATGCTTTCGAGGCAAAAGCAGTGACTGTGCCATGGGCTTATATTTTATTACGGTTATTTAATCTTTAAAAGGAAAAATAACTCGGTCAAGAGACGCTTGTTTACCTGAAAGTCAATCTCTTCCACCTTTGCCACTCTCACAGTATCCACGCCGTATTTTTCTCGGTGCCTTCTAGCGTAAAGCCCCGAACGTCACCGTCCCTCCCCCTCCCCTTAGCAACAGAGGCAACATGGCGGCGTCCAGTAACGCGGAGCATTCTCCAGAGATATCGACGCCGTTAAAGATACCGAAAACCGAGGTGCCATCCCCTGAGTCGGAGGATTTGAGTGACAGTAATCAATACCACTCGAATCCCTCGACACCTAACCGCTTCTCGCCTTTGAACGTGGGCTCAGGGACCGCGGGCCGGACGGCGGCCTCATCCTCCTCCAACAGCTTCACGGCTTGCCGAGGGATGTCGTGGACTCCGTCCGAGACAAACGCCCTCATCGCGGTCTGGGGCAACGAGAGGCTGACGGAGGCGAGGATGCAGCAGCTGGAGGTCGCGGGTACCGTGTTCTCCGGTAAGGCCCCCGGTCCTGCCATGTACGAGCGGGTGTCCAGAGCCTTGTCGGAGCTTGGATATGAGAGGACCCCGTCCCAGTGCAGGGAGAGGATGAAGGTAAATAAGGTTATGAGGACACAACAATGGCTGTAACGTTACATGTCCATCCTCCATCACCAGGACCTCTACCTGTAGCACTGAGACTGAGCTGGAGTTGCTAACAGTAGCTGTCACGCAGGCTTGTAATGTAACTTATGTTATAGACATGTAGGACAAGGGGAGTGAGTCCAGTCACAGTTTAATATGCCCAGCTGTTGACCTGACATACAGCTAAAACACAATGATAACGTTAGCTAACAGCAGTGTCAGTCTGTTGACATTAATAAATGTAGGTTTGGTAACTTCTCAAACTGGGATGCAGTAATCCCACCTACACTCAGTTTACCCTCCTTATAATACCCTGACATGTTGTGTGTTTTCAGTACACATCATACTAAATAGTGGCCATGTATTGTAATGAATATGACACAGGGTTTCAGTGGATAAAATACGTGCTTTTTTTTTTTTTTCCTCATGATGATTCAGTTCAGTTTAATTTATATATTACCAAATCATAACAGAAGTTATCTCAGGGCACTTTTTCGAATAGAGCAGGTCTAGACTGACTCTTTATATTTACAGAGACCCAACAGTTCCCACCATGAGCAGCACTAGGCCACAGTGGCAAGAAAAAAACTCCCTTTTAACAGGTGGAAACCTCCAGCAGAACCAGAACCAGGCTCTGGGTGGGCAGTCAATTGCCCCGACCGGTTGGATGATCACCAAATGAATATCATAGTTTATATTCTTACCACATTGCTCGTTCCAAGACCCAGAAATTGTTGTTTCTATTGGGTAGAAATTAAGACTTAAGTAAAATGTTTACTCATTCATTCATTCAGTCACCTCCCTGCATGTAATAGATGTAATATGTTTTACTCTTGTCATCAGAAAGGACGGCTGTAGGTTGTGTCAGTACCTCATTAATGTGACATATTCATGCATTTGCCACCATTGCATTAGATTTCAGCGTACCCAAGGTATTTTCCTTTTCAGCATCTTCAGCATGTTAAATGACATATTCTTCAAAATCTGAATTCCAACAGGTTGCCAACAAATGTCAGAAATAACAAAATAATCATTATGTCCAGCAGGAGATTGGGTTTTCATTCAAATTTCTCTGTCAGTATCTACCAACACTGAATACCAATCCAATACTATAGCTCTCCTTTTTCCTGAATGTGTGTTTCCTCACTGCATGGAACTCATTCTTATGCAAATTAACATGAGGCTGTAGCTGTAAAACATGTGACACATGCAACTCACTCTGTTTTTGTTTTACATGTAGGACTACTGGTGCTGTAAACAGATACAGACCTGACATAGTATTGAGGTGCTGTAACAGTGATGATGCTGCAATGCTGTCCTCTGTGTGTTAACAGGCAAAGTCCCCCCCAAAAATTATATTTTGCTTCTTGTTCCTTGTTTGAGCTTCCCTCTGCAGAATGATGTATGTGCAGAGTTTGACACTAAAAGGCTGTTCTCACATTGATCTGCTCATAGATTCTGTACTTTTCTTTGAGGGACAAAGAGCAGAGTTGCTAACTATTTTATTCAACTTGTCAAAAACATGTCAGACACATTGGAAAGACTAAAGAGATGCTCATAGACTTCAGGAGAGGGTGAAAGTGGAAAACGCCTCTTGATATCACCAGGAAACCAATTGAAAATGTGAGAGTTCAAATTTCTTGGGACTGTAATCTCATCAGACAAGCTCATCAGATTATACTTTTTGCGGAAGCTCAGGAAATTTGGCATTTCAAGGAAAGCTATGGTCCAGTCTACTTTTACACATCTGTAGTAGAAAGTGTGCTAACTTTCTCTATCACAGTTGGGTTTGGTTGTCTGACTACTGCTGAAACAAATAAACAAATGCATTAGAAAAAAAACAGTTAAGACCGCATCTAAAATCACTGACCACTCCTTCCCATCCATCACTTCAGTTTATAAAGTTTGGCTTCACCAAAAGACTCTGAATACTGTTAACAATGATTCTCACCCAGCACCCTTGTTTTCACCCCCACCCTGTCCTGTCCCGTGCGTCAGCTCGTCCAGATGCTCTCCACATTGTTTTTACGTTCATACGGATTAGGCGCAGCACAAAACACTTAGGCGCTGCTCCTAAACCGTGTAATGGCAGGGAAAACCCTGCAATTTGAAGTTACTTCGCCCTTGAATTGTTTCCAGACAACAACAAAAAGTGCAGAAAATATAAAACTATAATGAGTCAGTCTTGGCTAATGTTAGCTAACCACAAATAGTATTGTCAGCATGTTCGGTTTCACAGTAGAGACCTACTGCCACTGCCTTCTGCCTGGGGCGGCTGTGGCTCAGGAGGTAGAGCGGGTCATCCATCCTATTGTCCACATGTCAAAGTGTCCTTGGGCAAGACACTGAACCCTAAGTTGCTCCTGATGGAGGCCAGCACCTCTCATGGCAGCTCTGTCGCCATCGGTGTGTGAATGGGTGAATGAGACCAATCTGTAGAAGCACTTTGGGAACCGTTAAGGTTAAAGTCCATTTACCATTTTACCTTCTCATTAAAATGTATTTATTGTGCAGGACGTACAGGAAGTGTTGAGTAACAGCAGTTGCGTTAAGTATTGGATTGGTGACGTCCGGCCGATACCTGCTGCGCTCAATAAGTTCAGTCTGTGGGCCGATGGATCAGATTAAAACATTACCTATTGCAGTTCACAGCCAGATAAATTCAACTGCTGTTAAACTTGAAAGCTCCTTAGACTTGCTGTAAGTAACCAGCTTCCACTGCTATTAAAGCGTGAAGCGACCCTTTCTATGAATCACCGCACTGTGGGACTTGACCCGAGCAGCTGGGTAAATCCTTAATTTCTCCTCCCATCACACACAGACGCTGCGGCGCTGCTACAGCCGTGTGAAGGAGCATGGCATCGGCAAAAGGAAGAGCAGCTACACTATAGAGCAGCTGGAGAAGGTGTTTGGTCAGGGAGGCTGGGACTCCCAGAGCTGTGCCCCGGTGTTGATCAACAGCAGTGGGCTGTATCAGGAAATGGAGTCTGATGGCAGCACCCTGGAAGACTTCTCCCAGGAGGACTGGTGCAACCAGGTGCTGGACTCAGCCTTCCAGGAGGGAGACATGGAGACTGGTGAGTGTGTTAGCAAGCAGTGGACGGATAGCAATAAAAAACACAGAATTAATGGGTTTTAACTAATATGTGTGTTTGTTTTCTCTCTAGAAGAAATCCAGGTGCCTAAAAACAGAGCTCTGCAGATTCAAGCAGAGCTGTCAGAACAAACCCAGTAAGTCAACTAGAACAAAGCTTGACTTAACTTTGTAAATTGAATATGTTTGATATAAAGCTTTGTACTGTAAATTGTGAATTAGCTTAATCATTGCAAATAACTGTTGAAAAGCCAACATTGTAATTTGTCCGACAGTGTTCTGAATGAGATGTACTTGTTGCAGTTACCTCTCCCCAATTCATTCTCAATCTGCCAGTGGAAACAGATCAGGGCCCCGTATCCCAAAAGCATCTTAAGATAAAGGTGATCTTGGTCCATAAACATACAATACAACAAAGATTATCTTAGTTCTAAGATGTTTGTAGGAAATGGATTGGATTTTGGTAATTCTGGAATCTGGATCCGTGTGCAGTGCTGTCTGCCAGAGTGTCTTTTTTGAAACTACCACTGGGAGCCGCTATAGCCAGAATTTCTCAAATCCTACACATAGGGGCAAAGGAGTCTCCACTTCTTGGTGTTCTGTTGTTTTAAAATAGTACTTTATTCCCTATATACTGTGTCAAAGGCATCACAAGCTGATATGAGTTTATTATCTGTAGAGATATTGATGCATAAATATTACCAGAGGGTGCTATCCCTCTAAAACTGAGCTCTTATAACCATCTGGTAGCTTGACAGACAAAACTGAAAACCAATAAATTGGGCAGGAATATTTTAAGCCAGAGTAGCTCCCAAAAGCAGGCTAACAAGGTGGTATGTTTGACAGGTCACTGCTTTTATAGCACTTTCTAACATCAGAAGTGTGTTGTATTACTTTGTCATTAGTATGTATCTTGGGTTCTCTGCAGAAAAAGAGACATGATGCAGACTGTGATGCGTATCCTTGAGTCGGTGCAGCTGAAATGGGAGCACTTCCAGACGTGGACCGAGTTCTCGCGGCTGCATCTCTCCAACAAACTGGCCATCTTCGGCGTGGGCTACAACACGCGCTGGCGCGAGGACGTGCGTTACCACTACGCCGAAATCAGCTCGCAGGTGCCACTGGGCAAGAGGCTTCGCGAGTACTTCAACCCAGAGAAGCCAGAGGGCCGCATCATCATGACCAAAGTTCAGAAGATGAACTGGAAGAATGTCTACTACAAGTTCCTGGACATTACCATAAGCGAGGCGCGCTGCCTGGAGCTGCACATGGAGGTGGACTGGATCCCTGTATCCCAGTCCAGGGCAGCAGGCTGCAGCCAAGGCACATCCCACTACCTCCTTCCTGGGGACATCCCAAAGGCGTATGGACTCTACGCTATTGGCTACGAGGCAATGTCGTCCTCTAACGATACCGTTCAGACCTCTCCCCAGGGTGATAGAGAAAACCATAGCTTACCTCAGTGGGGGTCAGAGAACGGGGCACAAAGTCAGGCTGATGGAGAAGATGCAGGGAGAGGTGACAGGACTGGGGCTAAAGTCACTTACTGCTACCTAGGCATAGCTGAGGATAGGACCATACAGCAGTGTCTCTTCCAGCACTTTCAGGGTTCTGGCAAACACTATGTCCATGGTGAACCCCCCACTGTGACGCGTTTCCTGCAGGAGAACTGCCGCGGTGCCGTCACAAGTCGGGATGGTGAGGGAGGTGAAGACTCATCTCAGCGTTTTGCCATTTACATAAAATTCATTGAGGTGGAGCTGGACTTCCTCTCAGCAGGCTCCCTGGTGGAGTGCCTCGAAACTGCTGTTGGTTATTCCTTGAAATACAACAACAAAGAAACACCCTAACTGCACTCAGTGTTTTGGATTTGTATTGACTAAAGATATAATTAACAAGTGTTACAGCCAGCAAGGCAACATGAAAGGTGACCAATTCTGTCTGTTGTAAAGCATGGATGTGTGCAAGGGTCTGGCATATTTTTGCTGCCTTTTCAGCTCTATTGAACTGATTTTTCGTTAGACCCTTATTAAGTCTAAAAAGAATGACTATGCACAATATGGCAGATGTATTGTGTAGAAATATGGGAACAGTAGCTTAAGTATTACAGAGCTGCAACATCCAAGAAGTACTTATTATTTTAGGCTAATGTGCACTAGAAAAGGTTTCTGCTGCTTGTTTAGTGTAGATAGATATTGTCTCATCAGGGAGTGTGGGGTTGGCAAGGTGACTACTTCAGTATGCATCTGTCTACCTCAGTTGGATGTAGCAAACAGGGCAGCGAGGGGACCATAGCGTGTATTTATTCTAAAACTGCCTTTACTTTGACTGTTGAGGTCTGGACCTGAATTCACAAAGCGTCTCAGAGTAACGGCTGATTTATGCCTTATGTTTTACACGTGGAACTGGGCTGCAGCTAGATATGCTTCCATGCAAATGAGGGAGAAAAAACAAAGAACTCGTATTTGCCAATGCTGTGCAGATGGTACTGGCCAATGTGGATACCTGGCTATCCAGCAGTATGAACACTGGGTGCGCTTCAAAAACCGACCGGCCGGCTAGGCTTGGTTTCCACTCCATTTCAGAATGATACATGTCGCTTATGCCGACTTGCATCGACAGCACTGTGCAGCAAGTAAGTACCACGTGTACCAACCTCATCGTTAATAAGACAGACTAATGAAAACCTTTTTCACACGGCTTATCATGGCTGAATCCAAATGGAAACGCTTCTGTGTAGGGCTGCAACTAACAATTATTTTCATTATCGATTAATCTGCCAATTATTTTCACGACTAATCATTTAGTCTATAAAATGTTCCAAGAGCCCAAAATGACGTCTTCAAATTGCTTCTTTTGTCCAACCAACAGTCCAAAATCCAATCATTTACTGTCATAAAGGACAAGGAAAAGCAGCAAATCCTCACATTTAAGGAGCTGCAACCAGCAAATTGTTTTTGATTGTAAAATGACTGAAACGATTAATCGATCATTAAAATAGTTGGCAATTACTTTTCTTTCAATCAACTAATTGTTGCAGCTCTAGTTCTGTAATGTCTTTGCAACACATACAAGCTGTAAAATGATTGAATTACAGTGTCTCTACCACCTTCTGCTGTTTAATCATCAGCTGAGAGATTCAGTCATACCTGCCGCCCCATGCCGCCTGCACTCCATTTAACCAGGGTTCCCACCCTTGCCCTTACATTAAAAAAAATGGCATGATGGAGCGCACTTTTTAAGCTGTCTTGGTTATCTGTTTAGCTCTCTTGCTGACTCTGTTGCATGCTCTTTTTTTAGCTCTAATGCACATTCAAATGCTTGACGAGGTTGGTGGTTTTGCTCCTGCACAAGCAAAATATGTTGTACCCAGCGTCGAATTTTGTCTTTGTTAGATATTCTGAAATGCTGCCAGATCAGTAAGGACATTATTGATTCACTTCTTGTGTGCTTTTGGTGCCATGGTATCAGCCAAAATGAGAAATCACTGATATTACACTGGAGTGTAAATATACAGTAAGCCAATATGTATTGGTGGCCAGTACTTTGGAGCATCTCTAGCTGCAGCTGTGGGCTTGTGGGTATCAGTGGACCGACACTACAGAGGCTGTGTTGAATGAGTTACCAGCACCAACATACTGGTATTTTAAATGCACCAGTCTTGCAGATAACATATAATTGTGCCAGTGATTGTGGTAATCTACTTGCTTACAGGTATAAACCTAACAGGCCAAGAGCACTGATCAACAACTTCTAGTAAGGGTAAAACGATAAGCTGCAGAGGTTTACTCATCCTTGACTAATAATCAAACTGAATTCTTTATGAACATGATTCCTGAGGTTATGTGCAATGTGCCAGGAAGGGACTGTGTAGAGAAGAATCAGACAATGGATAAGTCCATATTGAATCTATGTATATGAAATCTACCTTATATATCTATAATATATATTTAAGAATATCGATGTTCTTGAGCATTCCAGCTTTTGCAAACTTGCAATGTTCATTTGTTTGGGGTATACAGTATATAAAGATAAATATGATATTTTCTATTTTATTGGTTGACATCATGTCTTGTATGTGATTGTTTGGAAGTCACCGTCTTGTATGTTTACATGTTTGAAAAATAATAAATGGGGCACTCACTGTCATTTGCCACACAGTGAAAATGAGTTTGTGTGTATTTGTTTGAGCTGTTGGTTGGCTTAAGTGCACTACTGTACCTAGACACGGTAAGATGTCACGTGCCTTTTTAGACATTCTGAATTATTTACAGATGAATTATGCTATGCACTGTCCTCAGTAATGTAATATGCTAAAATGTGTATTCAACTGAAAAAGTGTAGTGATGCAATACCAACCTCCAGGTTCACCAAGTTGACGGACGGTGTACAAGTTTAGAAATATGTCTTATGCTTCCCGAGTCAGGAAAGAAGACGGCATTCCAGAGGTCAAAAACAGCCAAAGAGTCACCTCTTGTGTTTTTTGAATGAATTTAGTGAATAGGCTGAAAAATCTGCTGACGCACCGACACCCCAAAGATCAACGAATAAGGTAATACTTTTGCGTTTTAGCCAAGCGTGGCTCTTAGGATGGCAATGTCTGTCTGTCGGTCCACCACTTTGGTCCAGACTGAAATATCTCAACAAGTATCATGCCATGAAATCTTCTACATACATTCATGCACCTCAGAGGATGAATCCAACTGACTCTGGTGATCCTCTGGCTTTTCCTCGAGTGCCACCAGCATGTTGAGTATTTTGGTTTTGAGTGAAATTTCTCAACAACTATTGGATGGATTGCTATGAAAATTGGTACAAATATTCATGTCTACCTCAGGATGAATTGTAATCACTTTGGTGATCCTCTGACTTCTCATCTAGCGCCATCATCAGGTCAAAACTTCAATTGGTTTATGACCAAATACCTGTAAAACTAGTAGTGCTAACTATCAAATGTTAGCATGCTAACTCACTAAATTAAAATGGTGAACATGGTAAACATTATACCTCCGAAATATCAGCATGTTATCATTGTCTTTGTGAACATGTTAGCTCCAATCAGCACTGTGCCTGTCAGTATAGCCCTGCAGACTTGACTTTTTGTTGTTTGTTTTTGAGGCAGAGCATGTTCAGTGCAGGAGCACACCTGCTTCTTCTTTTAAATGGGTAGACCACTGTGTGATTGTGTGATTTGAAATTTCAGTGGATGTAATTACAGTAGCTGAATGATTGTGACTTGGAAGATGTAATTTAACCATGTGGCCAGGAGATGGCCATAGATAGCTATTGCTGATAATGCCCACATGGTAGAGTAGAAATAGGGCCTAACTTAAAATTCTTGTCAATGTGAAATAAAATGTATTGCTTTGAAAGGCAATTTTAAAACAAACAAAAGGTTTAGATAGATGTGGAGAGCTGACTAATAATTCGAAGGTGCCTCTGAGCGAGGCAAAGCCACAACTGACACTGTGTATATCTGTGATGCATCTGCAGAGAGACAACGCCACTGACCTTTGAGAAACTAGCCTTTGGAACTGCAACACACTCACTTCATCCAAAAACAGTACCACAAGACTTGAACAGATATATGACATTATAACAAGTAAATAAAATCAATCTATCAAATCAAATCTATTCTTTAGATGTTATACAGTTTATGCACTGAGACACCAAAACAAATAGAAAGGCATGTCCTGTTTACTGCCCTGTTGTTATGAATAAATTGTATTGCCCAGTCAGTTAATTAATAATTAATGTTACATTTTGCCATTCACTATTTTATCTACATTGTAGGTGCACAGCATTTCTGACTCAACGACAGAAATGACACATGAATAATGTAAATAAATATTTCATTATACCTTGCTGTTGTATATATGATAGGTGTGTTTCCTTTTTTCTCACAATACATGTGCAATAGGTTTTCATTTATAAAATGCAGGAAACAAATTGAACAAATTTGAATCATCTGCATTAGCCTTTTGTCACCAAAGCATTAGATTCATAGATTAAACTTATACTGTGTTGTGTCTGAGCTGCAGAGCACATTACATTAAACAAAAACATATTATAATTATTTTCTAGTGCAGACTGTAGAGCTTCAAGATATTAATCAGCTCACTCCCACAAGCCATTAACATTTTCTTCTATAAATCCAGATTTGAAATATGAAAAAACATGACCTGGAACCAAATCAATCAAAACCTGAACTGACCAAAGTGTCCTTTACTGCACCCTCTGTATATCTACAGCATGTCCAGAAGAAGAGATCAGTAAGCAGGTCTCTGATCTTTCAACCCAATCTACAGTATCTAGGGCAGTGATGATAAGCGCCAAAAGCCAATGATACTTTTATGCAGGTTTATGTAGATTTCATGCATCTACCCTATAGAGTGTAATCTGAGATAATCTGATCATAAAAACAATAGATTCCCACATTGTGGTCCTCACACTGTTGTTTTCATATATTTTATCACAGCAGTAACTCGCTTCCAAATTGTTCTTGTTTATATCAGGGCAGGCAACAGTCCAAAGAAATGCTGCAGGTGACACGTAAGTCCCAAATATTTGCAAATAAGTCTGTAGGCTGGTCCAGCTGCAATTAATACAAGAGGCTTGTGTTGAATGACCAAACATCTGTACCAGTGAAATTCCACCTCACTCCAGCACTCCTACCTCGCTGCAGCCTGCAGGGTGTGCCAGTCTTGATTCTCTTGAATATCAATAGCAAACACCGTCAACTGCATATTCATGGTTTCTTCCACTGTAATTGAGACCTTGCTGATATCTTCTCCCTGATTATGAATGCAGTACTGTTCCTCATTGTTGGACTATAAAAAACTAGCTCCAAAAGTGGACCATGATAAGTTGACTACACTGTCGGCTGTTGACCCTTTTACAAAATATCTTTAATGTTAAATATTAAAGTACTATTCCCAGAGTTTATAATTAATGTCCATGCTCATGTTTGTGCTGTGTATATGTGTGTAGATAGTTGTGTATGTATGCACTGTATATTTTTATTTAGCCAGGAAGGTCCCGTTGAGGTACAATATCTCTTCTTCCAGCGAGTCCTGTATATAATGCACCATCGTAATGTGAGTGCATATGCATACTGTATATAAAACAGATCTGCTGTTTTATATCTTTAGATACATGTGGCATTCTTGGCATGAGTAATGTACTCAGTATGGCAAAGATTTGATAAGGAGGATATGGACATTGGGTAGTGGAAGATATCGGGATGAGGGGGAAATACGTCATTTATATTGCTGCTACTTGGCACTTTTTCCATTGAATTTTCTCTTTTCGTTTGAGAAAAAAAACTAAAAAGATCAGAAAATATCTTTAATGTATCCTTAGATAGATAATCAATTGGCACGAGCAACATATATGGCCTGCAGGTGTCAGGTTTGCTCATCATTTTACCAGACATTGGTCCATGTGTTTGGAGTTTGCAGTAGCAGTCTAGTCCAGAATCCAATATTAGCCTCTCTGCCCCTGCTCAGAATCTTTTTGCAGCAAAATAAAAACAGGCCTGTTTTGACAGCTTTCCCCTGAATGCTGTTGATTTCAGCTGGAGGCCCAGATGCAATTTACAACAACACAACAAAATCTCATCCCCATAAGGCTTGGACCCTGCTTCTTTGGATTTAATCACAGGGATAACCCTTGTTCACCTCTCATAATTGAGCAGTCCTCCTGCATTAGCTTCACCCTTGTAGCTGAGGCAACTGGCCAACCTTAGAAAATGAAATAAAGGGCTCTGACCACCTTGGAGAGCACAGGTCAGTCCATATTTTTACATCAGGGGGGCGAGCACACCTTGGGAATTCACGTCAAGCTGAGTCCAGTCTGTTTCTCTGCTTTCAGACCTCCACCTCTTCACACATGATAGAACAGAAGCTGAAGATTTCCAAGGGGAGAAAAGGATGTAGTTTTAGTTGTGTGGGTTTGGAAATGTGCTTGTTGTTGAAAAAGCTTGAGCCAGCCAGGGTATTTGGAACGGGAAATTTGCACACGAGTATGCCTGCCTAGAATATGATGATTTATTGTATTTAGAGGCAAATTCAGGTCATAACAGGTCAGTGCTGACACATTTGAACTAGGACAGTGTTTATGGCAGTTGGGACTATTTTATAATCAATGAATTTATTTTCTGTGGTTTATGACAAGGAGCTTATTTTTGAGAAAAATTAAGCTTGACTGAGAGCTTCACAATGAATTTTCTCACACATCATCTTCCATTCACAAAGACATGTGATTGTATTACTCCCACTGCCATTATGTTTGAAATTGTTTTCAATTAATGTTAATGTTTTTGAGGAACATTGGGAAAAGACATAGGCTACGAATCGTTTTTAACAACGCAATCATATTTCTCATTTTATAGTCATTGTGTCGCACGTTTTGTGCTTGTAATAATCTGCCATTGTTCATTTTGTGAATTATATCCAGAATTATGTCCAAAATTGTACATGAAAAGTAGCTTTTGTACCTGCACATACCGCTGCGAACCAGACAGGTGTACCCTCCGTCAAGCTATAAAATATAGGTGGTGAAATAACGGATGTCAGTCAACGTTGCTTTCAAAATAAGAGCGGACTGTCGCGCAAAGCGTTCACCAAAGCTGTGGATTTTATTTTGAAGCTCTTAACCGGAATTCGTTATTAATATTGAGGCAAACTTGACGCCAACTCGCTCGCTGAGGTGGCACTGCTCTCTCTCGTCTGTCTCGCTTAAGGTCTCTCTCCCCCGCTCTCTGTCTCTCTCTCTGTCTCTCTCTCTCAGGAAAGGACACAGGATGACAACTTGCAGAGTTGTACTCGCTGCCGTCTCGATAAGGAGAGAATTGTAGACCTTAAGGCGAGGAGGACAAGAGTCGTGGAAGACCTTCGGTGTTGGAGGTGGTGATCCAATTTGCACTTGACTTTATTACCATCTCACCGCAAAGTCAGAAAAGCGGACTCCTGCGGTTGTGGGATTAGACGGCTTCCACATTTCCTCACCTGAAGTGTCCCTTACCATCCCCGGCGGCTAACGTCTCTGCTACTCTACTGAAGGAAAACCACTTGACAGACTTGAAGAGCATTGCCTGAGGCAAAACAGAGCTCAAATATAAAGCTGGGTGAAGGCCATTAACACACTGAGAAGTGGAAACTGTGGCTGCATTAACCATGGATACTACTTCGAGGAAACTTACTCTGGTCTCATTTACCTCTCTGTTGGGGCTCTCAGGTCAGTAAAGAGCTTATTTTCACACATTTCCACTTTTATTCACACGTGTGTATTTATGTTTTTTTTCATACACCAAATAATACACTTATTATAATACCTTTTTATATTTTAGATATTTTTAAAATAATGCAAATTTTTGGACCTATAATTGGACTAATTATCTGTCCCAGGGTGACATTCATTCAACACTTAGACTCATTTTTACATTGAAACCACATTTTCATCCAGTGTATCAGCAAATCAAGGCGATAGTTTATCTCCTGTAAGTGTTGTCAACATTAAGCCCAGCCAATTTTTAGCCTACTTTTAAAAATATCTCGAGACATTCCATTTTTCAATTTGTGAAGTGTATTTTTTACATGAATGGTATAGAAACCATCCTGACATTATTCACCACAGCCTATTAACTAATGAGGAAATGACAGAAAAGGTCTGTTTCAGGGGGTTCTCTCCTGTATGTGTGCCAGAGGATTTAAAGCTGAAACACCTGTTTGTTTTTCACAGGATTTGAAACAAGTGTGTTACACATGATTATGTCTTCCAGGGAAGAATAATCCCTTTATAGCTGCTGCAACATTGGCTTAGCCATCACTCTCTCTAGCAATGTATTAAACTCCTACTTTCACTGATAGCTGTACAGTACACGCAGCCTACTTTTGCCCTGCCATCTCTTTGATTTAGAAATTGGGGCACGATACAGCCGCACGAGCATTTTGCAAATCTTTTAAGGAATGAGAAGTTTTAAATGATTAATTCAGGTAAAAAATTTAACAGTGTTATGTAGAAGGGAGCATCACTTTACAGGAAAAGATTATTACAATTTTTCATAGTCAGATAATTGTTTTCTTGAGTCAGACTAAAGGCACATGTTTCTAATTTGACAGAAAATCATCCTCCTTGAATCGCAACTAGGAATTGCTGTAAGTTCATGTATATCTGGTCATGAATTTTAAGTCCTAACATTCATTTTTAGCTTGGTCATAGACTTCTCTCATGAACTATCCTGCTCTCATATGGAAAAACAGGAGATATCCATTTAAGTTAGGGAGTTTCATCTGCTTCAGGTGAGTGCGTATTAGTTCCAACAGACAGGCTGGTGGCTTTCATTTGGCCTGTGAGACATGAAAGCAAGTGGGAGCTTCACATTTTGCCTGAATTTGCTCTCGGCTGCCCAAAGCCTGTGTGTGCTTTTCAGTGCTGTTGCCAAAACAATCACATGCGCTGACACAGGCAATCATCCGGTTTGCTTGTTACACCCCGAGAGAGAGGTATTACCTGAGAAATGCTACCATTTTACCACCCAGACCCCTATGACGACATTTGGTTTTGACACCTTTTAAGGCATTTCAAGGAGTGTTTGCTAGTAATGTCTCCTAGTGACTAATCTGGAGTTTTAACAGCATGCTGTGATTCAGTGTCACAGTACAACAATTCAACCACAGTAGCTGACCTTGACCTCAGTGTTTGACTCGCCATCAGTCGCCCTGCAGGTGTGTCCTGAAAACACAGAGTGGTCAAGATACAGAGAGGAAATGTTCATGAATAGCAGCCTGTGGCAACAGGAAGGCTGAGCGCTCCTTGAGTCCCTGATGTAGCCGAGTGCGTTAGAGCAGGAAGTGAGCAAATGTCCTCTGACAAACAAGATAAGACCTCATTTGGTGTTTCAGTCAAAAATCAGATGAATGGAGAATGTTATGAGACTGTCGACGTCAGATGAAATGAATGAGTGATTGTGGTCACATTAAAAACAGTCTACACATGTAATTTCAAATTAAGAGCTCCACTGATTTTTTACTGTTCAATCTCGGAACCCATCGGCTATCGTCTGACGCTGATTTGTCAGTTTTTAAAAAAGCTAAAAAAAATTAATCTCTAGGGTTGCGAGATTGATAAAAAGCAAAATAGTTGTCAGACAACAGCAGATGGGTTTCGAGATTGCATTTCGACCATTGTGTTCCAAACAAACAAACAAATAATTTCCTGCCAAGTGTACAAAAATCTAGACATGAGACTAACACCGTGTCCTGGTACGATGTTCAGGTAGAAACAAGTTACACACACTCATTGGTTCAAGCAAATACAGCTGAAAATACAAAATTCTAGGTTACTGATGTGGCGCGCCACTGAACTTCAGTGTTGTCCTCAGTTCAGTTCAGTGCTGCTTTTCTTAATTTAATCTGGCACCAAACTTCTGTGCTTCCTCCCAGCAGTTGAATCGTTTTTGTGTTAAGCTTTTAGTTAACCGTGCTTCTCAATTGCATGAACCCATTAAGATTGTCTCAGTAAAGACGTGTTTGGATCAGCTAATCTGATTACATTAGCCTAGGTTCAATAGGCGGTGTGCCTTATTAGGCCTATGCATTGTATTCTAATTGTTTAAATGAATTTGCCACCCTGTCATTTGTTTTTAGGCAAGTCCTTGTCATCTGTATTTATTTTTTTTTATTCTGGCTCAGGCACTCTCATTCATGTTATCTGGACAGCCTGATTAGGAACACAGAAATATTCAGTCACTAAATGACTCAAAGCCAAGTCAAATTGTTAGTAAACTGGTATGTTTGCCAGGACAATAGTCCCCCCCATCTCTTGACCAACCATTGTACAATTACTCTTCTATTCTGGACACACCATATGGCAAAAGAACATCTTAATTTGTTTTCCAGGTGGGTCCCACAATGGACTTTACTTATTTAACAAGGTCAGTCCGTGCAAGCTTCAAAGGCTCCATTGGGATGGGGGGGGGGGGGGGGCTGCACTGCCACTGCTGATTTTCTGTGGCAACTCACAGTGATTTAGAGTAGTGAACGAGAGGATTGCAAGCGTTATTTTTAGCTATATATTATTTTAACACGGGGCCACTTAGGGCATAACATAACATGTCTTAAAGCCTGGCATACTGACATACTCTATATATGACAAGATGACTTTGGTTCGTCTCCTGTTTCACCCCCTATTGTTACCCTGACAACACTTCATCCCAAATATATATTATACGTCCTCTAAGACCTCCAGAGGGAGGGCCATGGAATGCAGTTCACCCAACATACAAATATTGCCTTATCTTTAATTGCCTATTTCTTAGAATAATACCAAATGCATGTGCGGCAAAGCCCCTTTCCACTTTGAGCCGGGATTACAGCAGTTTGAAGCCCGCAGTCCTCATGTATGTGCCCCCAGCAACTGGTGCAATTTTGATTTGAGGAAGGAGATTGAAGGATTTACGGTGCATTTTTCCTCTCCGGCGAGGCAGTTTGCTGTCCAATCGTCAGTCTGTGCAA
Source organism: Macquaria australasica (assembly GCA_005408345.1). Lineage (NCBI taxonomy): Eukaryota > Metazoa > Chordata > Actinopteri > Centrarchiformes > Percichthyidae > Macquaria > Macquaria australasica. The sequence goes on along the minus strand of SEMN01000060.1, from coordinate 1,317,243 downwards.
GTGTGCCAGTGCCTCTTGTAATCCCATGTATTTACACCCACTGGCAGTCCGTACAAGGCCCAGGAGAACAAGAACCTGAAGGGAGATTAGTGCAGGTTCAACCTCACAGTGATCACTGTGCAAGAGACATCGTACATAGTTTTTACATTTTACCATGCTTCTCCTTTTCAGTCTTTTTCCTCATATCCCATTTGGTTGAATTTCCAACAGACTGAGGCTTTGGCATGTACATCGATACTTCCATCTTAGTTTGATTCTAAAAATACGGCAATTAAGCCTGGGGTCAGGTAAACACCTTAATCTAATTATATTACCTTAATTAAAGTCACATTCACAGGATTAATGCTGTGATTAAAGAATGTGGAGCACTGCAGTATTAGCTGCATATTTTAAAGGCTGCTTTGACCCCCAAAGACCATGTTCAGGCTAACCATTAGAGGGTTGGCAAGTTGAAACTCCTGCCCCACATTCACTGAGTTACTACTATTTTTAAGTATACCCAAACATTAATATTTTTAGTCTCAACATGAGATAAACTGTGGGAGAGTGGAGTAGAGTAACATAACTATTAGCTTGGTGCTTGGAGATGTGGATGTGTTGATGTAACTTGTAAATGCATTTAAATAGGAATTTGTGAATTATCCTCACAGTCAAACCTAGACAGTGAGAGGCAGCTCTTTGGGATGTGCGGATATGTTGGTTGTCCCTTGGTTGTCCCCCTGGGCTTTCTCTGATGTCCCATCTCCATCCATGGACCCAGAAGGAAAAAGGCCTCCCCTCAGGGGTCATGAGAAAGGCATTGGGCGACTTTCCCAACATTCTACCCTGGCCTGGGGATTCTTAAAGGCACAGGCACACATACTTCACTTCCTCACTTCATCGTTCTCTTCCTCTTTCCTCCGTGTCCCTCCCTGTCTTCCTCTCTTGAAAAGGAAGAATCTAACATCAGCCTACACACACACATATACATGGCTGTATATGGATGTTGATATTTTTTCCCCCATAAGTGATTGATGCCTGCAAGTTCTGATAGAAATCTCTGGTGGACAGTAAAACATGGTTTTGTGTATTGTTTTGCATATGGGCTACATAAACAGAGTTATTCCCAGCTGATGTTTGCTTCTAGCCATTTACGGACAGACTATAATAGGTTCCCTCAACAAGGCATTATGTACATAAATGAAATGTGGTATATTTATAGAGACATCATCATGATTTCTGTAGGGTTTGCCCCAAGTCATAATAATGTCATGCTGCTGAAATGCACACACAATACAATACTGCAGTGTCAGCCTCATACCCAACTCCTAAATTAGGGTTGCCTGTGATGCTACTGTAGCTGGGCTGACAATACACTGGCTAATGACTATTTACAGCCAAGAGAGCCACAGGAGGCTTATCAGGTGGTTCTTAAGGCCAGTCTGGCTTTTTTGCTGGGTATTCTCCCTCTACTCTCAGCCTCACATCACTGCTGATGTCAGACCTCTTTACCTCTCTGCCTCTGGACTGAGTATAATAGTAACCACTAATAATGACTAATAATGGGTCACTGACCTTTACATTTTCCACTATTATTCGATTATGACAATATTTCAGATTTAATACGGGTCATGTAAACAGCATATTCTTTTTGGATATGCCAAGTTAGGCCTTATTCCAAATGTAGCATTTTCCGATTAAGACATGTGGGATATGTTGATATTATTCTGGTTTTAGGAGCATTCTTTGGACATGTATACAGCGCATTGGGAATATGTGTCTCAGTTTGCGACACACAGCTTACCTGTTTATGGTCAGCTCTGTGCATTATCAATAAACCAACTAACCAACAGTTTGCAAGGCTGGGGTAAAAATGCATGCATCAAAGAAAAGCCCACATTTCTGGTGGGAAGAAGAAACACACCTACTTTTACACATTATGATAGGCTTAGATATCAACAGGCTTTTGGATATGCACAAATATCGCAATGCAACCTTTTCAAGAAGGTGGTTGAATGAATGAAAGAGGGAGGCCGAGTTCACACGGTCGAACAGCCCTGCTAAAAATTTATTAATTTGATGGTTATCACATAGAGCATTAGGTACGTGGGAATGATCCCTAGAAAGATAGAACCTGGAAAAGCTGTCAAGTTTTCTGAAATCTGAGCTTGTGAGAAGCAGGAAAGGTTACCTGAGATACTGACGTAGTGGATGTAACTGTGGACTGTCGTTCAGCATCGCAAGGCACCACAGATGGCATCAGCATAACTTTCTTGCAAGCTTAGAGAAACAAAGCACTCATAGGCTCTCTCTTTAACAAATGTTCTCTGTGCTTTCCCAGGGAAGGTCCAGAATGGAAAGACAGAAAAGAGCATAATATGCATACTAATATTACTGTTAGTTAATAACACCAAAGATGAATAAAACCCACACACCTGCAATTGTAGAGAAACAAAATATTCACAGGGTTTGTCATTGCTTGTGTAACAGCATGAACAGAGTCACTAAATGTTATATCCACCATGGTCACAACAGTACACTCCAGTAGAGCTGAAAAAGTTAGTCGATTAATCGATTAGTTGATCGACAGAAAAATAACTTCCAACTATTTTGATGAGTGATTAATTGTTGAAGTCTTTTTTTAAGCAAAAATACCGATCATTCTCTTCAGCTTCCAGCTTCTCAGTTGTGGGGTTTTGCTGCTTTTCTCTATTTTATGTGTAAATATATATGTTCTGTTGTAAACTGAATCTCTTTGGTCAAGACATCTGAAAGTGTCACCTTGGAATTTGGAAAACAGGGATGAATATTTTTCAATATATTTTGACATTTTATACACCAAACCAATAAAATGTTTAATTGAAAAAATAATCTGCAGATTAATCAATAATGAACATAATTATCAGTTGCAGCCCTACTTGTTTCAAGCTACACAACAGCCCTGCCACACACATGCCTTGACAAAGTTCTCCTCTAATCAGCTAATTAGATTTATCCATGAAAAAAAGAACATTAGCTGCAAAACTTCACTTTACACTTGATTAAAGCAGCTATAATTGAGTCAATTTTTAATTTTAAAAAAAATTGATTATTATGTATCAAATGACAATGTGAAAACAATGTGAAAGGGGTTGCTCGTTGTGATTAATTTACAGAGAATTATCACCAGAATCTGCAGCTCCCCTTTTATTTATATATATATATATATATATATATATATATATTATTTTCTTCTCTTCATTATGCCACTGAAGCAGAAAATGTGCTCTGTGCTGTTTGATTTCAAAAATACAACAGCCACCTGACAATGGTAGTTATTAAGGGTCCATGTTGTCGTTTAAAATCAACCTTTCAGGAAGAAGGCAGAATGCCTGTCTGCCGTGTAATTTCAAAATGTCTGCTTCTAAAAGTTGTATTTGTTGAACACTCGTTACAGTTATCTAATGGGTTTTGAAAGGGTCTCCTAAGGTCAAGGTTTGTAGAATTTTCTCAACCCACAGGGGGCCACAGTTACCAAAACTGGGCTTATAAGAGCCCTGATTCTGCTAAAGGCTATATGGCAGTCTTGTGTCCCAGTTAGCCAAGATGACACCGCTGCTATGAGAAAACACAGCTTCCTTCCAGTGCCGCTGACAGATGTCGCAAGCAGAAGTCAACAACAACCGCAACCACATATCCTTCTGACCTGTCCTTCATAAAAAAGTGAATAAAGCTGTGGACAGATGGGAATTGAGGGCATGGGCTTAGACAAGATAGACTGTGCTGAATTATTCTTACTTGGAGGTACTTAGGTGGGGGTGGGGGTTGGAGCCTGATGCATTTACGACTTCAGGGACATTAACATAATCCGGGTTTTCTTCTTGAAGTGTTTGGGCAGCTCATAATCACAATCTGCCAATCAAATATCCGTTTGTGAGCTGCTGTACTGTTTTATTTCCATTTCCCCTCCTTTATATCTTCCGTAGGAGCTATTCAAAACTGTTTTAACTGAATTGTTCAAGCTGATCATCGAGATACACAGGTCATCAATGTGTTTTCACGACTGACACTTACTTATACATTGAGAGCAGTTTCAGTAAAAAGCATATTACCATTTTATGTCATTGAAACCAAATGGAAAAGCTTGTATTACCTTCCTGCTTATGGTTGAATAGGGGTGCTTGTTTTCCTTAACAGTAAAAGAGTGTCCACAAGCCAGAAATGTGACATTGATTTGTGATATTGTTGTGTTCAGGCATGTAGTCATTTTAAAAACCATTAACTGCAGGGTTTCCCCCAGGACATTCAGTTAGCAGAATGAAATTCATATTTTTTTTTAATTTCAGGCAGAATTTGGGTGAGAATTGTGGTTGTGTGTCAATGTAGCCGAATCTCTGACTCTTGTATCAGTTTTCCGATATACATCGGTTAATCTTTACACCCTACATCTTTGTCGACCACGTGACATGCTGCTCTGATTTATTAGTGTGAAGCGAATATACGATGTGATCAATCAATCAATCAATCCATCACCTGCTGAGCTCAATCTGACACATTCTGACGCTTCTCATCTTCTTATCAATGTAGTTATTAGATGATGGTTTAAACACTCATTAATAAGGTTGTCCCAGTCAAGTTTTTTTAGCCTTGATCCTGATCTGAGTCCTTTAATATTGGGAGTCTGATACTTATATTTACCTAAATGACACAGCTGCCCAATGCACACTGGTTACAAGTTAGTGTAACCAGTCCATTTTAAGTAGTACTGTATGTTTGACAATTGAATAACTCTGCATTGATACAAAATGCAGCATCACAGCTTTCTTTTAACTGTTTTCATTTTACTTTTATAGTTCCCACAAAGCACTGACCAAAACATGCATCACTTCCAAAGATTAACACTGAAATTGCAAGCACACTTGTGTACTTGTAGTTCGCTTGTGATTGTACAGTGGTGTCACAGAGTGGAGTTTCTTCCCTCACAAATAATATTTGGCCGAGTACAGACACCGGTTTGCAGAGAGCACACGAACTTCAAAACAGCCAAGTTTAACATGGATTTATCATGGATTTATATTGGATATTTAACGTCAGCCTGTCATCAAGTTACTCATGGAATGGACCTGCTGCCGTCGACATTTGTCTTTTTAGCTGATGAAAGCAATGGTTAGCGCCGGCTAAAAATAAGAAGGTAGCTGAATGTTTGTACACTGCTCTTTGCAATGAGAAAGATACTGGCCTGATACCCATACTTAGGACCGACTTGGAACATCTCTACTTATGTGATGAAGCGCCAAAAACTTTAATAATTTCTTTTGGCTTTAGTGGAGCCGGTTTTTTTTGCTGCGGGAAACCCTGAACTAATTTAATAATCTACTACATGGCTGACAAGAAGTGAGTTACTTCTTAAGTTAGTCACAACAAAGTAGCCAATGTGATGATGAGGGCCGTAATAGGTTAAAAGCCTTTTCTACTCGTTGTGATGTCTCACAATGAGCTCAACTCGTGGTCATATAGTGTATCAGGCTAATACAGTATGACACACACAGAGCCAAGTAGTCCAACTGACACCTGTGTGCTGAGAAGAATGTCTTTGACATTAGCAAAAGTTTAATTACAATGGCCCAATGATAGCCAGATGGAGTAATTGTGTATGAGGTGATGCTGGCAGCAGGCAGCTATGTGGAAAAAGTCATTATAGTCACACTATTAAGCCGAGGCCTTTAGGGCATCAGAGCTGTATGCTGTTCTCAGGGAGGCTGAAGAAGAAGCGCCGTTAGAAAGACAGCAGGAGGCATAAGTAAGGTTTATGCCACTTGTCTGCTTTGGACACCGGAAAGAGACAATCCCTCCCTGGATACTCTGACACTGCTAAATATCATTCATCTACTGTATGATATTCAATGCTCTCCAGGAGGTATGTTTGATGGAGCTTTGAAAATAAATGTTTTGGTAATTTGACTTGTCTTTATCCTGCCTCAACTACTTAGTGATTTCCTGAGTCTCACAGAAGTCCGTGTATCAACCCCAGGGGATGGCAGTGGGCTTGTCGCATTTAGATGACATACAGGAGAGGTTCGGACAAAAATTTAGAAATGATGTTCAGGTTCAGCTTGGGTGTGGTCATGTCAGTTGGGCTAGCCTACTTGACATGGTGCTTCCTGTTCAGTGCTGGGGTTTGCTATTTACATGACAACGCATGACCGCAACATATAGACTATTTCAGGCAGTAAATATTCATGGAGGACGCCAAACAGAATTTGTCATTGGGTTTAAAACTACGGAAAACCATGCAGGGAAATCAACAGGATGGATGCATTTCGATTTGCTTCAGCTTACATTAACTGCATTGGGCTTGGGTCGGGTTCGCACATAAAAAACAGAATGTCTGTCAGGTTCGGGTCAGGCTCGGTTACTACTCTCTCGGACTGTGGTCTTGCTGCACTCTAATACACACATATTGTTGTACGCACATGAGAAAGAGACTTGCACTGAGGTAGCAAGTAGAGATGCTCAGTCTTGCTCAATCTGAAAAAAGCAGAAATTCCCATGGAAACAAGCACAAATTCACGATAGCTGCAACCACGTACGCCCATGCATCCACCTGCCCCCTTTTAGACAATTGGCATGAACACAAACACACACCTTCACACACATACACCTGACCTACATGCCAAATTTCAGCCTCCTAGGTCGAAAACTGTGGCTGCCAAAGGGTGGGGAACTTGTAACGTAGTCGAGCTCGAATGGCAAGGAAGGTGGTAGGTAGGCAGACTCAGCAGACATTTTACTTGCTTTGAGGTGAAGGTTTATTTACAGCGCTCTCCATAATACAGGAAAATCAGGAAAAAGAAAAAACACAAGAAAAATAACTCAAAACTAACTCTTCACAAATCAAACTAAGGCCTGTGTTTACAGCAGCACGACCTCACCTCTGCTCCTCTAGAGCAGCAACACAACTGAATATATATATGGTCTTCAGTTAGCACCTAGAGTGCTGCGGCCAGTACCACAACCCCCAAAGGTTGACCTCCCCAGTCAGCTATGACATCACCAACACCATAAAAAATCAGAAACTGCTGGGCGGCCCCCTCCCAAACAATAAACCTGCATGAGTTTGGACAAAGGAACAAACAATTAAACAATGTTCAAACCTGCAACATAATAAAGATAACTGAAACTAACCTGTGGCTGTGTGTTTGCTTTTATTTACTCATGTGCTTAGATTTAGACTGTAACCTAATGCTAACACAAACAAACCCGGGATAGTAAGTGCTGCAATAATACAATAGCAATGGTAAATTATAGCAAAATGAACACCTGTAGAAACTAATATATGTAATGTGTAAAATGAACATGGACGGGACAAGTGGTGAGTAAAGGAGTTCTCACCCACTTTGTCACAGAACTAAAAAGCAGGATTGCCACACACTATAATGAGTATGTATCTAGCTTATGTGCAGTTTGATCAGAGGCATGACTGTTGACAGTCACAAGAGTTAATGGAGTGATCAAGAGGCCTGGTGAGGCTATAGACCCTACTTTCACACTGTGTGTGCCGCATAACGGTGCTTTCTGACAGTGCCACAGCAGTTTCATAGGGCACACATCTACATCCGTTTGTGTATTTTGTGAACTTGACTGTTCTGAAAGTGGGAGGAAAGGTGCATTAAGGAGGATGATAATGATCAAGCAGCACAGAGCAATTTGGTGTCAAAGATTACAGAGATGTGTCCTTCTACTTAGAAAAGGCCAAAGGCATATAGATCAAGGAGTAGTCACATTCAGATCTATTTTGGTGGTTTTCAAGCATAAAGATCTCATTCAAAAGCTTAGCAAAACGTTTGGTAGATGATATGTTGCAAAAGGTATTTTAATGTATTCAAGCCATCAGTCAGAGACCATCTTTAAAGGAATAGTTTGACATTTTGAGAAATACATTATGTTGCTTCCTTGCTGAGAGTTAGATGAGAGGATTGATACCACTCTCATGTCTGTACGCCAATATGAAGCTAAAGCCAGGAGATTGGAGATTGATGGTTATCTTAGCTTAGCATAAGGAATGGAAGCAGTCATGCCTTGCTGTTTTTACACTTTGGTTTTTGTACGGATTAAACAAACAAAATATAATGTGAGCTTTAGAGGGGATTACCTTTGGACAGAGCCAGGCTAGCTCTTCCCCCCTGTTTCAAATTGTTATGCTATGCTAAGCTAAGCTAACTATCTCTTGGCTGTAGCTTCATACATAATGGACAGATATGAGAGTCGTATCGCTATTCTCTATCTAACTGTATTTCCCAGAATGTTGAGCTATTTCTTTAAGGCATAAACAGGCAACCAGTAAATGCAACAATAAAAAAAAAACAGATCAAGTTTGTTTAATGGACAAATACAGGCCGTCTTCCAATAATGCAACTCATACAACACCCACTACTCACAGATGGACTGCAAGTTAGACAAAATGCACAGAGTGAATCAAGGAAATAGGAAGCACATTCATATATACATGAAATTAACATAACAGAACATACATTACAATAGATATATTTCAGTGTTAAGGCACCAGACAAAATCCACCATTAAACATGGAGCATATAAATTGTATTGTAATTTATTTATAAAAAGAAACTCAAAGATTTGGGCATAAATCCCTTAAGCTCCCCTTGTGGCAACTTAAGTCTTGTAGTGGAACTGCTCCGGATTCTTTTCATCACCAAATTTCCAGAGCAGTGTGGCATTCGTGAAGCACACTGCCCTTAAAGGTTAACAGGTGATTTACTGTAATGGGTCACGAATAAAGATTTTTCTTGCACACTTCCAAATGCAACAAAGGTAAGGCTTTGGCCATGAAATGACCAACAATCATTCCCCTCACCCTGAGTGCTCCCTCTGTGTGTGCTGCGCTATTAATTAAGAAAATAGATCTACTTCCTTTAGGTCTGTCATTGTGTCCCACAAACAGAGGTAAAAGATTGCACTATTGATCCAGCCAATTTAAAAGCACCATTATGAGGTAGTTAGTCCAAGGTAAAATACTTCTGCAAGAGAGATTCTAACTGTCTGTAGATGATCAACCAGACACAAACTATAGTAATGGTCCCAGCATCTCCAGAGCTCAGCCCGCCTACGTGATTTGAGATATGAATGAAACTGGAGCCTTTCATGGAGGACTAGGTTAAGCCAGGGTTTGCTGCAGTCTCAATCCTTAAATCGATCACATTATTTCACCAGCTTGTCTGTGATGTTCCAGAGGGCAGGACCTCCTGTCATCTCACCACTCACTGCACTAGATGTTCCTCTCCTTCCTCCTGCACCTCAAGCCATTTCATTAATAACATTTGTTGTCACTGTTTATTGATAGACTAAATTATCTGTATCTCCTTTTCATACAGTAGAGCTCTTCTTTGTTTCTGTTCTTTTCTGCTCATAAACATCTCCCTGTGTCCTCTTTCTCCTTGCCCTCTTCTTTTTCTCTTCATCTTGTCATCCAACCCTCCTCCTCCTCCTCCTCCTCCTCCTCTTTCATTCCTTCATCCCATCCCTCCTGAGGGCTGCAGCTCCAGCATCTCATCAGCATCAGTATAGTGTCTCGGGTCAGCCGGGAGGGTTGGAGCAAGGGGGTTTTGTTTCACCAGCGTGTGTGTGTGTGTGTGTGTGTATTCAGTCCTTCATCTTTACTCCTCACCTCAGCTCCAGACTTTTATGTGTTTATTCTTCATTCTTTCAAATAATTCCCCCTCCATCTCTCTCTCCATCTCTCTTCACTGGCCCCTTCCTCCCTGGGTGGTGGTGTATGTAATTTTAAGCTCTTAAGCTCTTATCTATTTTTCTGTCACACACAACTACACTCCGGAGAGAGCTCAGTTGATGTCATTATCTCCAATAATGGCTCAGAGGTGCAGCCCCCCACATCCCCATCCCCACCCCCACCCCCACCACGCTTCACCGTATACGGTATAATTGCTGTTTATTGAAAATATCTCCCACATCGCCGGCCTCCCCTGTACTCTCTTTTGGCTAATGCACCCTCTCCCACAGACAGTCATGAGAGTGGATATGTTCTAATATGCTGCTAATTTGCTCCTTTTTTTTCTCAATATGCAAGGGGATCTCCGCCAACACTGTCATAATTGGATTTCTCTTTCTTCATTTTCAGTCCAAGTGACAACAGCCCTCAAACATGTTTCCATCAGATTAATTGCCAAAGTGCTTTTAACAAACTCACACAAATGGACAGTAATCTGGAGTCTTTTCCACCTCCAAGTCCTCCAAATTAAATGACAAAATATGTTATTTGTCCATGCCCTGTAGGACAACACACTCTGACCCCCATCAGCAGGATGATATCATTTCTCTGTCTTCCAAAACTGTTACAAATCACTGTTATAAAATATATCAGTTTTATGATGTGATAGTGCTATGGTTTGGTTACGCAGTGTCTTCACAGGCTGCATAGTGAAAGCAATACATTATAGTGCAGCAACAGTCCTCCGTCAATTTCTACACAGGATGCGTTCAGGCACAGTATTGAGTGTAGGTACCCACATTTTGGCAGCGCTCAGAACCCAACACACAATCACTGTAGTTACGTGTGTAAAACAGAAGTACGTGACGAGATGTCAGAAACAGCTTCTGTGCAGACAAGTTGTTGGGTTTAAGAACAAAAATATGGACTGGTTAGGTTTAGGGAAACATCGTGGTTTGGGTCAAAATTACTTTGTTATGGTTAGGGGACCTTTGTCGTCATGGTCACAGTCAGGAAACAATAGTGGTCATGCTTAAAAGAAACCAACCTAACTATCGGTTGGAAAAGGGAAACGAACAACGGTCTCCAGGTTAAAGTCCAATGTTGAACTCCTTTGTACATGGACGTTAGTGCTCTGTAACGTCACCTCAGTTCCTCCTGTGCTCCCGTCATAATTCTTAAGGCTGCTAGAGGGCTTTGCCGCTTGAACGGAAACAAGAATCGTTTTGGGGCACTTGCTAAAATGACTGATTCTGTCATCTTTTCAAAGGGGGCTGTTTCATTTGGGTTGTACTTCTGTCCTCGCAGGGATATGTCCCCTCACTCACAGTAAATCCCCTCACAAGGCATTGAGATCCGCTGCTCAGGTCCAGCTGTCCTCTCATGCAACCATTGTTAATTGTGAAAGTCACCAAGGATCTGTGGCCCACGGAAAGGCTAGATCAGTTTCCTTTGCAGTGAATGTCTGACGCAAACTCTATTTTCTGATTCTCCCGCCAAGAACAATGGCATATAAACTGACAAGCAACAAGACAGGAAAGTACAAGGGATTTGAATTCTAACTAAAAAACTGACTTTGACAGAATGCTATGTGCTGTGTTAAATGCTAGACTCCTCCTAAATGTCACTGTTACCTTTGCTGTGTCCCCTACTGCCAGAAGAAAAACGATTACTCCTCCTTCACTCATCTCTCTTCCCATGTATCTGTATGCAGCAGCACTACTGTACATGGGCTCTGAAGTACAGTACAGCAGAGGCACAGAAAGCCCCCATAATCTCCCCTGCACATGTGTTTGAAGAGGTGGAAGTCTCTTAGCTGAATGCTAAACAGGATCTATCAGGATTAAGTCCGGGTTTGTGGCAGTTTAGCTTATTGCTGACTCAGTTTCAGATCTGGGAATGTGGAAACGCTCGCCACTTGAGCCACAAAGCAACAGATTACTCTAATGTCGCATGCAGAGTCTCGCTGAGCCAATCTGGCAAATGTGGGCCTTTTTTTTTTTTTTAGACAGAAACAGACAGAAAGCCTTTCAGTTGAGCATCATCATTGATGTTTTGAGCGTTCATTAGTGACTGGTCATTACGTTCACTGATTTCCTGAGGCCAACCATCCATGAGAGCCCATTAACCCCAGACATTAAGAGTAATTAGGCAGTGGCAAGTGCTCACTTTTTGTGCAGATATTTTCACTCTGTGGATTGTTTATGTGGATGTATGCATGACGTCCTGAAGGCAATTTGGCAATCTACATTAGGTAGGCAATTGGTGCTCTATTTCTGTATTTCCGAGAAACTTGAATTCCTATATGCAGTGATGTTGACTCAGTGAAAGAAAAGGATATTAAACAGGAAAAGGATGAGACATTGGTAGTTGTGGTAGTGCTAGGAAGGATCCTGTCAGATGGTGTAGGCCACACTCACATGCACATATGTGCTGTACGTACATACATGTGCACAAAGGCCTTATTAAATGTCTTCATCACACTGTCATATGAAATGAAAATCCTCATTCAGATGCAACATGTTTTTTGTCCCTCTTGGAGACCCTGCACTGCAGTCACTTCATTCTCCCTTCCTCTTGTCGTACACCCCCATACCGTTTCCACGACACTCCCGCCAATTCCCTCGATGGGAACACTTTAATCATGATGGCAGATCTATATATCCCCACCCCCTCCACACACACACACACACACACACACTCACACTCACTCTCTCACTCATTTTAACGCACATCCTCTGGGAGGACAAAAGGCAAGCCTTGTCTGATCCGTAATCGCTCTCTCGAGTTCCCCCCTGCGCGCCTCCTCCGCTATCACAATCATCAGGAAAATAACTTTACAGATTCTGTTTAATAACAGCATTGGCACGCACACGAAACCCACAGAGGAATACTAGTTTCTGTCTCATCTCCCCTCCTGACATTACCTGTCAGTGAGCGAAACATCACACAGAGAGGCACAGGAGAAATGATCAGAACTCCCCTTAACCGCCGAAACTTGTCGCTCATCTGTCTTTTACCTCCTCCCCGTGTTAAAAATAGACCCAAGATGTCAAGTGCCAACCACAATTTTTCTTTTTCTTTCTCTCCCCCTCTCTCCCTCTTTTCTCTTCTCCCTCTCCCTCACTTTCTTCAGCTGTTCATAATTTGCTGGCTGCAGCCGTTTTCTTGGTCACTACAAGCCACAAGACAGAACCGTGCAGGGCTCATCATTATAAACTGTTTTCCCATTTCTCTCCATGTCAATCACTGCTAATATGCCTGCTTGTCAAGGCAGTGTACAAAACAAGATGAAAAACTACTTCAAATATAAAGTAACTAAGGCACAATTACAATGGCAGGAGCACGGCCACATCACTGAAGCTGTAAAGTGTCAGCTTTAAATAAGGTCTTTTTATATATGAGTCATCAAAGCAACGTGAGGCGACTAAAGAAGCTTCATAGAAGTCAGTGCTGTGGTGCATTAGGGAGCATTTCCCACCTACTTCATTTAAAAAAAAAAAAAAGATTGTGTTCTGCAGAAAGCGAAAAGCGATATTAATGTTATTTGATGTTTTTATATATATGTGAACTCACTACTACAGTATACTTGCATCAGTGGATGCACATGTGTGGTATTTTACCTTTACACATATGTGTACATTAGCAAATAATTTTCATGACCGCATGCCTTCACCTCAGCTAAACCTTTAAATGAGCTGCTAAACGCAACTGGCCATAGTAAATTAATGGCGAAGAAAATAACGTAAAATAGCATCTTTTTTCACTTAAAGTACTCAAAAAACAACAAAAAATAGGCTATATGGAGAAAAGGACTAAATCCAGTATTTTCTTATTTTGCTGAAATGGAATCTCAGTGTCCTCTTGTGCGCACAGATCAGCAACTAACCCACTATCAACCTGTAGAGGTGAGGCGATAAAAAGAAGGGCTCTGCAGAGAAAGTACTGACAGCTGCTGATACTGAGGACAGACAGGATGGCTGTCTACAGTATCTGAAACATGATGCATCGTTAATAACATGTCAAATGAAACACCACACAGTAATCAGCACGTACATGTTAAGCCTTTTTTTTCAGTTTTGCACTTTTGAGCTACTCAGCAGCAGCTGAGTTTGCTGCAGGTTTAAATAGCCTCGATCATAAGGGTCATATTGTTTATCCTGCTGTAATATTATTTCCACACAAGTTTCACATTTAATTATAGGAAATGTGATTCTCCATCTGTCAGTTGTTTATTCTAAACATTAATAAGTGCATGCACGTATCCCCCCCACTGAAAATATGTTCCTGTGTGCATGTATGTGTACCTTTTTGGCAGTAGTGGACTTTAATTTCTCAAATTGTAAATTGTGTTTAATTTAGCCATTAAAGGGTTATACACAATCAATAAAAACACTTGAAAGGGATTCATTTTTCTCAACTGCAGCTTCAGTTTGTGTTTAATTTAGAGTGAACTGACCTCAACTGTGGTTCATGTGCGGCTCCTCAGGAATACAAAGCTGAGAATCAAAGTGAGGAAGGAATGTCCGCTGCTTTCATGAGGATAGATGCTGACTAGACTGCTGTCCTTCATCACACTTTTGTTTATGTTCCTCCACCAAAGCTTAGAACAGGAGTTATGCAATCAATTACTAGTACAAGCAACATGCAGAACTTGTGATAAGACTGAAGACGTGTTCGCTCTGGTGTACTTGTGTACCCCCGACAGATACAAACTTGTAGGCTCGCAAACACACACAGAATTTTAATCTTTGATTGTTATCGCTAATGGATGGCTCATTTATCCTCCCTTTAGTGTTTGATGAGTGGGTTATGTAAATAGTTGGTGTCTGCACGTCCAGACTGATGCATGTGATTCATTTTAACATGGCTTCTGAAATGAGCCCTTAGTGAGTTTAGAGTTTTTAGAGTAACATTTTTATAGGGGCCTTACTACCTGCTTTCTAATGTGCAACACTCTCAAAAATGCATGCAACAGTTTTAGCTGTTAAAGGTGAGGTTTAGGCATTTAGTCAGGTAATGATGAGAAGATGAACCTTGTGAATCAGCCCACAAAAAGTATTCTCATTCTTTAGTCTAATCAAGTGTAATCAAACATAGAAAAAAAGGACAATGCACATGAAATCAGTTTTAAACTGTAACCGAATCCATTGAATTAAAATCATGTCTGCCATTGCTATAAATTAGTGTAGTTTAGCAAAATGACTCCAAATATGAAAATACATTTAGAACTGAACTTTCAAAAGTGTAAGAATTCTGTGTTCCTGTGTTCCACCTTCTCATTTTCAGCTGTGACACTGAGTGCACTGAGGTTGATTTGTCCCAGCCTAGTTTAACTTGGACTCAGTGGGGTGATGTCAGCCCAAGTTTATGCACACTCAGTGGCGTCTCTAGACTTTTTTGACCGGAGTGGCCCAAGTGGGGCACTGACTTTATGCAGGGGTAGCATGAAGTACATGCGCACGCACCTGTGAGCAGCCTGTGACCTTATACATGTTCTTGTTTGAGATCGTGTTAGACCAGTAGGTATTAAGGATTCTGCATTGGTAGGTGAAAACTATCCACATTCAAAAATAGTCACAGTATAAAGTACCAACAAAATTCAAATAAATAAGCCTGTTTGAACAAAATATTGTATTGAAAATTTGCGCAATTTAAAAAACGAATACAAAGCTAATCCCTAGGGTTCCAAGTTCAGAGATTGCATTTCGGCCAATGCGTTCCGCCTCTTTTGCTCTCCACATGGACTGTTTACCTTGCAACCAAAGCCTGTTCAGACGTGATTGGTCAATACTACTCAGACTACAAATGGAAAGCAGAACTCTTCTGATACCAAAATCTTGTCCCTTGCCTACAGATTCTGATTTCATATGCAGAATCTGTTTATAGAGATTACTTGAACGTAAACAAATGTCGTTTTGCCATTGAATGATTACTCCTCTTCCAAACTCAGATGAGGAAACTCCTCATAGTTCCTTTTCTTAACTGCAAGGCTAACACTTTTTTTTATTTTGGCCAGACAGGACTCACTAAACTCATTGAAAGTCTAAGCTCCAAAACCTATTCAGTAGGATTTTTCTTAAAGAAGATTTTTGAAAAAACGAAGGAGTTGAAAATCTACCTCTCCTTATGTGCTCCACAATTTCCAATAAAGGAGAACCACTTTTAGACCAACTTAGAACTTCTGACTGCTCTACCAAAGAGAGATATTACTTTAAATGTTCAGAAAGCTGGGGTTCATCAAGAGTTTTGGACCTAGTTTTCCAAAGGTATCTTGAGCACCTCTTAAAGTGACCTCATGGTTGAGCTGTTTTGGCAGAAACACAGTTCATGTTTTATCTGAGCCAGAAGAAAGATGTGACAGAAGCAATTTTGGGGACGGAGACAGAATGAGTGAGAGTTAAAAAAGACAGCGATGAATCAGGAGGCCGACAACGCAAAGAAGATAAAGACGATTTTGTTAAGAGCGGAGAGGTGGAGGACAGGCCATGGAAAGAGAGAGAAAGGAGGGGCGGGAAGAAAGTGGAGGAGAGCGAGTACAAATGAAGAGTGCAGCATATAGAGCCAGATACTGAGCTGGAGATTTGGCTGTTTAATCGAGTCGGTGAGGATTAGAGGCGGATTATGTAGGATTGCGACATAGCAGCAAATTAGCCCGATAGCTTTAATCTGAGAGGCGGACAAAGCCAAAGTACTTGACCAGACAGCAGCGTATGTGTCTGTGTGTGTGTGTGTCTGTGTGTGTGTGTGTGTTATACATAAGTAATGAGGTGACATAGTTTATGACGTCTGTTAAAATATACAGTGGCAGAGGCCACACTGGCACACACACACACACACACACAAACTGATCCAGTTCTCTCTTGCTGTATTGGGATAAACAGCATTGTGATCATAACATCACAGCTTGCTATTTATGGCTATTCTGTTTTTTTTTTCCTTCTCAGAAACCGAGATTTCCAAATGAAATTTTCCCTTTACCACATTGACTCTGGATCAGAGGAAAATTAATCGGCAGCTATTTTGATAATTGATTAATCGCTTAAGTCATTTTTCAAGCAAAAAAGTCAAACTGTACTGTTGGTCAGACAAATGAAGTCATTTAATGATGTCACCTTGTGCGCTAGGATAACGTGATTGGCATTTTTCACAGTTTCCTGACATTATATAGACCAATCTAGAAAATGATTGGCAGATTGATCGATAATAAAAAATAATAACAATTTTTTTTTTATCTTAAGATGCCCACCATATTATCTAGCCTCTCTTCCCATTGCTGGATGGGGACGTTACTCTAATTTACAAACCTAAAATCTGTTGAATACACCTTTTAAAGATCATGAGAACTACAAACTGACAGATATGAGCAGTGTAAATATTGCTCCCAGCGAGTTCAATTTATTTATGTTCACCTACTCTGAAGCCTTTTTTTTGTTTTTTACTTTTACTTGATTTTAGAATGCAAGTAAGAATTCTGCAAGAAATTCACTCCTCAAAGAAATGCTTGTTGGAATCTTTTTTTGTAAACACTGAGCTGTAAACAGGAATCACCATCCAGTAAAGGCCTAAAATGAAGTGAGTAGTTCCAGTCCAGTGAGCAGTCCAGTCCCGATGAAACCTGATCAGAGCAGGTAGGTCAGACACCCATGCAGGCAGAAACAGTCCAGTGAGTCCTCCATACACAGTGTACACTCGGTTTATTGGTGGTGGAAGAGCCACTCACCTCAACCTAACTGCCTCTACACCTCTGTAAATGAGGATAGATGGGGTGTAGAGGAGTGCAAAACATCTGAGTTATGACTTATTAATGCTTTAAAGATGTGTGTGCAGGGTGGGGTGGGGCTTATAGAGGACAGGATGAAGTTGCTTACGTAAGAGCTCATTTCCAGACTACAGTAGCACCTTGGACTTTTTTCCCTCGCAGCCCGTGGACTGGCGGCCGCCTCGTGTCCATTTGAATCACGGTCCCCTCACTAGGATCCAGCGTGTTCGTCCCCCACCTCAGTGCTTAGCGGGGCTCGCTAACAGGCTGCGGACATCGTCTTATATTTGCACACGCCACGCCACACACACCATGCCAGCGTTACTTATTCACCGCCAGACAAATGCTTGTGTTTGCTTGCTGCTCTTCTAACCCATTCTTCATCTTCCGCGGCGAGCCGGGAACTGACAGAAAAAAATTGGGGAAAGCTACAAGAACAATCAGAGCAGCTCTTTGTTACTTTCCCATTGGGCTCTGAACACTCAAAGTATGGGTAAGGCTTTATATTAAGGTCCCTGTAATAAGCGTTAATTAATAGGTAATAATATGCTTATTAACACATAATGATGTTAATAAGCATCTTATAAGGACTTATAAGGGCCTTATTACCTATTAACTAGCGCTTATTACAGGGACCTTAATATAAAGCGTTACCCATACTTTGAGTGTGTATGTCAACTGATGATGTGATGGAGACTCTTCCTTGACCACAAATATTACATGGTTTAATGGACATGTTTCGCTCCATGTCAGACAGAGATTTTATTGTCTATATGTTGAGTCAGAGAAATGATTCCATTACATGGAATTACATGATGTTTTTCTAAATGTAGGTTTTTTTTCCCTTATTTGTTCTTATATTTTCAGCTTAAAATGGTCAAATTTAATGATGCTGAACAGACACAGCCTTAGTCCACTTATTTCTGGCCTGATAGCAGTATATCTCACACAGCAAAGACCCTGACAAGTTAACAGTAACACAAACTGGGTTAAATTAAGCAATATGAACATGTTTTAAAGGATTGGTTTGGATTTTTTCCAATACTCACGTGCCATGTGTATGTTTAATTATTGGTCGCTGTAATCATTCCTCCTGTTCATACTGGCCGTGAAGTGATCCCTTTGTAGCCTGACTACACTGTATGTACAGTAATGGGGAACAGACTACATATCTAATACAAATCCCCCTTCTGTTAGGTTTAGCCAAAGCTAATATGAGGCTTCAGGAGTCCAAGTTTGCCAAATTGAGTGGGTATCTTCATCATGGTAGTCACGTCAAGGTTTTATGCAACTAAAGGCCAGTTTAGACCAAAGATTTGCGACGAGACAAACCCGTTGCAGGAAAAAGTTGCAGTGGTGTGAACTGGACCGTCTCAGCTCGACTCAAGCCGGCTGATGGCGTCTCCTGCGACTCAGCTTGTAAAGTCGCCAGCGGCTGGTTTTAGAACGTAAGGCACGTCACCTGTTTCAACAGCCAATCAGCTCGTAGCGAAGTCAGCTGATCATCTCCACCCTCTCTTTTTTTTATGTTTTTGCTGTTTCATCAACACTAGAAATGCAACTGTAGTAAGTAGCTCACTATCACTATCCTCATTCAGGTTTTAAGACACTACAAACTATATCCAGCTACAAAAAAAAGCCTGAAAAGCCGGCAGCTAGAACAGAAGTACAGAGAGTCATTGCTATGGTCTTGTCTAGTTGCATTGATGTAAACTGGTGTAAACTGGCAGGTTTCAGAACATTGCAGACCGGCACAAAGAGATAACTGAACAATTAACATGGGGATAGGATTAGACCTATTTTTATATTTCACTGTGTATGATGAGTATAATCGCATACTTTCAAAGCACAGGATCCTATCTCCTGGCTGCCGTGGCCGAGCCTCTACCCCCTGTCTTACTTCACTGCTGATTTGTTTGTTTGACAGTTAAACAACATGACAGGGTAATTCCTGCCACCCTTGGGAACCACTGGGAAGATCAAGTACAAACATCTCACTTCTGAAGCTCGAGCAGGATATCGCTATCACCACTGCCCATCACATAATTACAAAGCCCTTCTCCGACTGAGTCCCCACTGCCACTGGATGATCGTTGTCTATGAGGGGAGATGCTCAAACTATATAGCCCCCAATGGAGAATGGCTTTTTAGGAGGGACAGCCGAGTCCTGGAAAGTCCAGAGTGCTTGGTTCAGTGGAAGGAGAGTGTCTTGCATTATGCATGGTGGTTGTTATTTTCATCACATGGTGCTGTCAGGCGTCATTGTCGTTCCTGCCCCGTCAGCACAAATTGCAGTGTGTTCACAGATTGCTGTTGTGGTGTCTACTTTAACCCTCTCCCCTCTTACTCGCTCCACCCCCCCACCCCCCTCTTTACTTTATTTCACGCGTTATGGAAATGGAGTTAGAGGACCCAGTGGGCTCCATTAACTGGACCCTGGCTCCAGAGTGGTTCCCGGTTTGAGGTGGGCTGTAAGTCGAGCTGGTTGTTGTGACAAAGCTAGCCCTCGCTGTCAGGCCACTCAGGAGAATGAGAGGGGGAAAGTGGCCCTGCTCTGGAGCCCATGCATTATTTCACACAGCAAGTGACAGCCCAGCACACAGGCACAAATGCCAACAGACGCCGGGGTGTCAGCGAGAGGTGTGTGTATTGATATATGTGTGTGTGTGTGTGTGTGTGTGTGTGTGTATTTTTCTGGCTTTATGCCATTGGTACCGTGAAAGCTTGCAGCATACAGTATCCTTCGCAGCCAAATAACCTAGATTAGGGCTGGAAGCTGTGAAGATGTTAGAAGAAACCTTTTGAGGCCATGTCTGGTACAAGATGAGCGTGTTGCAAAAAGGGCTGTTGCCAGGTCTCAAAGCACTCTTTAACAAGGTGTAGATAGCTGAAAACACAAGACAAGATGCAAGGTGTTTTTGATTGCCACTAGGCTGCACTTTTCACTCCTCATCCAAATTACTCGCGTCCGCCCACCTGAGATGCACTTTTTCTTCTGTTTATTTTCTGTAAGGTGCATTTCATGATAAAACCTATTTGTTCAAAGTGCTCTAGAAATTACCTTGATACTCTGAGCTTTCTGTTAACGCATTGGTCTACAAAGGCCCATTTCCTGGAAGAGTAACTCATTCATTTGAAATGAGAATATGATGCATCATTAGGCTGTGGCTGCTCTCAATTGACACTGTAATTGAGGGCAAAACAGTAATGTTAGAGCCTGGTTTAATGAACTAAACTAAAACAGTTATTTTTACTTCATCAGTGCACACTCATCACTCTCATTTAACATGTTATTTGGTGTTAATGGATTCCTTCATCTACAAAGCCTTACCAGAGGTTTCTTAATTACTATTTAATTACTTACGTATCAATTTATTTGTCACTACAGTTTATCACAATATCTCAGGGTTGAAGGTTTTTTTTTTTATTTTAATTTGTTTAATTATAACGGTTAAGGGTTAGGTGCCTTGCTCAAGGGCACCTCGGCAGTGACCTGGAGGTGAACCGGCACCTCTCCAGCTACCAGTCCACCTCCGTATCCGTCCATATTGGACTCAAAGCAGGCACCCTCCGGTCCCCAAACCATGTCTCTATGGAATGAGCTACTGCTGCCATGGTTGGTGCTGGGTGATGTACTGAAGCAAGATTCATCACAGTGAAGAGAACTATTTTAAGCTACTTATACTTTTACTCCACTACATTTCAGAGGGAGATATTGTACTTTTTATTACTCTACATTTATTAGTTACTTAGCAGGTTTACTATTTTACATTCAAAACGTATGAATAATTAAAAAAATATCATGCATTAGTATAGATTAAAACTAGCTAAACATTATATTGTTTATGCTATTGTAATATCACTCTAAAACGGGCCATTCAGTATTATGGGTTGTAATTTAGGTACTAACATCATGTACATTTTGCTTGTACACATTTTGAATACTTCTAAAGGAATATTTTTACATGGTGGTGTTATCAGTAGATCCTCACGCAGAGGACCTGCTTCTTCCACCTTTGTTTAAAGGGTGTAAACTAGGAGTCAGTAAGCATGTTTCCAACCAACAGTTTTAATGTGCATTTTCAATTTGAGCATAAAAAAGTAGAAACGCAGAAAAGTCCATAAAAACTTAGACTTAGACTTAGTGAGGAGACTTAACGTTGCTCACATTAATGCATTAAACAAATAGAAATGCCATATTTCCATCATGTATTTCACCGTTTGAGGTTTGAGAGGTGCACTTTTAATTATGTCATCTTGTTACACCCTCTTCTTCTGCCAGGTTTAACTCGATGAACCTAACTCCTAACATTCAGTCAGGAGGACAACGTTAGTGGATGGAAATGCACATTAATTTTCTGGAAATTCTGTAAACATTTTGGATGGAAACTTGTGTAGTGTAGTGAACACTAGATATTACTACTATAATATAGCCATGTAAAGGCATGGTTTAATGGGTGAAATGAATGCTTGACTTGGACATAAAGACATACTAAGATCTACCTGTGCACACAGTTCTTACATGATCCCTATTGTATCCAGTTTTGTCAACAAAACAGCCTCCCTTGGTTGATATTCAGTAGACCTTGAGCACCATAATGCTTCAATTTCCCTATTTGTTCCCTCATTCACTTTATTACTAATAAAAACTACTGATAAAGGGAAAAGGGAAATAGAAAGAGAAAAAAAAGAATCAGGAGATAGAGGAAATAAAAGAAACAGAGACAGGAGAAAGATGGGAGTTGTCTATCTCACTAGCATTGCAGATTAGGCAGGAAAGGCTATGTGCTTGTGTATGTGTGCTCGCTTGGATGTGTGTCTTTGTGCACGCCTGACTAATATGTGTGTGTTTGCGTGTTACATCCTAGCCTACTTCCTCTTTCCCCTCCTGACATTCCACTTCCCGTCACAGCAGCCTGCTGCTCCCAGATAAGGCCTTCCAGTACATTCCTCCTTCCTGTCGTCGCTCTCCCCTCCATCCAGCACCAATTCCAGCCCACAGCGATCAATCCCACCGATAACGGTTAGCCACCAAAATAAATACATTCTGTCTTCTCCACATCTCAGTACAAAAGGCACGAGGCTGCTGGTGAATAACAGTGTCTATTGCAGAAGCAGGGTGGGGAAAAGAACAACCTATCCTGGGCATATTGTGAAGAATGACGTATGGAGAAGTGAATGTGGAGTCTGCTGCTTGTGTCACGTCAAAGTGGTAGAGACCTCAGCTGCTCAGCCAGCACAGATCAATATTTCGTAACCTTTTCTGGGTGAGGGATATATCAAGGTGCAGGAAGGCTTCTACACTGAAAGTGAGCTAGTCTTCAGACCATATCGAGCAGGGATTGTTCATTTAGCCAGTGTGACGGCGGCACCACGCTCATCCTCCCTGCAACTGGATCCCTGCTGTGGTAGCTGGTGGAGGTGCAGAGGGGGTCTGAACTCATGGGGAGATTGTGTGTGACTTTCTGTCTCCTGTTTCTGCTTATGTGCACGAGTATACAGGTGCTTGGTAACTAGAGTCGGACCCCATTGTCCATTGTCCTGAGGGATTCTGGGTAGCGGAGCAGGCTGTGGCGCACACAATGGCTTGATTTAGAAAACTAAGGCTCTTTCCTGGAAAGAGAAAGTATAGGTATAGGTCGTTACTCCTGCTCCAGCACTGGATCAAACACAAACTGCTCCTGAGGATCTCTCTAACCATGAAGTGAAGATAATGTTACTGTGTGGGGAAGCGACTTGTGTGATAGCCTGTTCCTTTAAAGAAGAGAGGATGATCATTATCTAGCAGACTGCTGAAATTGATAGGGGGTGTTAGTTCACTTTGGTCATTACCTGCATGTAGGACAACATTTCCAGCCATGAAAATACTTGCCTGACATTTAACTTAAATTGACATTTTACTTTCCTTCATTATTCATTTCACAAATGGTGTGGAGGAGCTTGTAATGGTGCACGAAATGGATGTTATCAAACCAGATTTGAGAAGAAGAAGAATTAGACAAGTACAGAATGTTATATATAAAAACCTACACTAAATGACAAAAATACATCCTAAAATAACCATCCTAATCTAACCATACTGACACCCTAAAGAGTTTATTGGACGTTCCATCGTTTTTTGTGTTTTTTTTTACCCTTACTATATTTCCACCCCATCAACTATCCAGTATCTCTGATGCCTCGTGAACTTTGTCTTCCACTTCATAGTTAAATAGTCCTGGTTAGCATGGACAAGACTGTAAAGACAACCAGGGTACAAGCTGAAGGCTTTTCTGTACCTTACAAAGTCATGATAATACCATAATGCAAAATTAACCCTCAGCTTAGGATGACTGAACTGCCAGAGCTTTAGAATACTCAACTCAACTTTATTTATATGACACCTCTCATACAAACATGCAGCCCAAAGTGCTTCACAGAGCAAGGTTAGAGAACACTAAATAGAATTTTGCAAGACAAAAAAATTACAACAATAAAACAATAAAATGTTAAAAATAGATCAAGTCAGTAAAATATGTAAACACAAGGGATAGAACTAGTATGAAAACCAGTGATTAAGACTTAAAAACTAAGGCAACAGATGACAACGCACCTTAAGTAAAAGCCAGGCCAAAGAGATATGTCTTAAGGTTTCTTTTAAAACAGAGGTGGAGTCCCTCATGACCTCAGGCAGATTGTTCCAGAGACCAGGGCCACAGTGACTAAAAGCTGACTCCCCATGCGTTTTTGTTGGAAATAAAGAATTAATTCAATATTTTACTTTGATGCTGACCTATTCTATGATGCTAAAGTGGAGACAGTCCTGTTTCATTCTCATTTTGCTATGTGGGGAAAGTCAGTCCCATTTTGCCTCTTACAGCTCTCTATTGTTGCCTCATCCATCCATCATCTGTGTGTTCAGGACACATCAGCTAGGCCGTCTGCTCATGCTGACAGAACAGATCACATCACACCAATTCTCACATAACCTCATGGGTTACCTGTTGGTCATAGAGTTCACTTTATGATTTTAAAGCACAGGTTTATCTCTGACTTTTTAATTCCTGTGCCAAAGTGTGACCTTGGATAGCCTAACTACCTTTTTAGAAAGGCTTTCTGCAGGGAAAATCAATATCGCCATTTACATTACTTCATAAGACCTACTTCAACAGACATTCAATAGAATGTTTTTTCCACTGTTGTTTCCGTCTTACAATTGCTGTTCTTGTACAGTATAGTACAACAGTGTCTCTCTGCTGTTGTTTCCCACTGACTTCTTATTTTCTTGTGAAACCTCGTTTATGTCTTATGTCTATGATTTTGAAGCACATTTTAACTTTACCGTAGAAAAGGGCCACACAAAAAACAGTAAGATTACCTTAATGTTGCTGACGTAAGGATCACACAGGGACGTTAATACAGACTGCCAGGATGAGCAAAATATAAACTTCATTTCCACCCCATCATCTATCCAGTGTCTCTAATGCCTTGTGAACTAGTCCTGGTTAGCATGGACAAGACTGTAAAGACAAACAAGGTACAAGCTAAAGGATTTGCTGTACCTTCCAAAATCATTGCAATTAGTGTATGACACTAAGCTCCATGTGCTTATAGCATATATTATAGCAATCACATGTGTTCGAATTTTTTTTTTTTTTTTGCCATTTTTTTGCATGGCTCTATGGATGTCCACCACTTTGATCCAGACTGAAATATCTCGACAAATGTTGGATGGCTTGCCATGAAATTTGGCACAGACATTCATGTCCTCCTCAGGATGAATTGTAATAACTTTGGTGATCCTTGGCTTTTCAGCTAGCACCATCATCAGGTCATAATTTTGAGTTGTTCAACAAATAGCTGCAAAACTAATGACATTTACATCAGCCTCAGCTGTACTTTGTGTTGAGTGCTAATTAGGGTTAACATAGTAAATATTAGCCTATATCTGCTAAACATCACCATGTTAACACTGTCAATGTGAGCATGTTAGCATGCGGACGTTAGCATTTAGCTCAAAGCACTGCTGTATCTACTGCAAGCACAGCCTCACAGAGTTGTTAGCTTGGCTCCTACTCTTGTTACCATATAAACCTGCTCTATTGAATGGTAGTGGCAACAATCCCGTATCTCTTTGAGGGTGTAGCACTGCAATACACAAAAAGCTCATGGTGTCACAAGACATTCATGTTGAATGTCTCGTGCAACGCAATTTAATTTGGATAATCCGGCAAAATATACAAAATATTAGCTATGGTGGATTGGACACTATTTTAGTATAGATTGGTATGGCTCGTACATATATGCTTAGAAATCATTCTTTGTGTTGCTTTAATAACTTATAACTGGTGGTCACGACACGTTTAGTATTCTCAAATGGCTCTATCTTTTTATTTTCCTCTTTTCTACTGTATCATGTTTTCACACATTCCTTTTTAACTCATTTGATCTCATTAAAAGTACATCTCCTGATGACAGGCTGACAGCTTGCTTGATGATTGACAACTTGGCTGTTGATCTTAACTGTGGCATAGCAGCTAATATTTCTCACCGTGAGTTTGATTTCCATCGGTGACATGTTTACTGTCACTTTAATTTATAGCTGGTAGGGAAGTTTCATCAGTTACATGTGTTAGCAGGTGGATGGCAGTGCACAGTTCAGTGTCACTGTATGTATGTGCCTGACTCCCAGTCCGTCTGCTGCTACCATCCCTTCACCCCAGCACCAGATGTGCTTGTCTCTTTGGGGAGCCTTACCTTTAGCACTGCCTTTGAACACTGATAGGATTAGGAGTGTTGAGGCTTAGCACAGAGTCCTCGCTACTTCGCCATCTAACCCAATCAACTGTGAGTGCAGCAGAGATGAGAGGAAGAGCTACCATGCCAACACCTCTGTCCACACACTTTTACTCACACTCTCTCTCACACACACACACACACACACATACACACACACACACACACACACACACACACACACACACACACACACACACACACACACTATGGAATGCATTCACAGACTTTTTCTCTGTGAAATCAAATGTAATCATGTTTTTGCTTCATGTAGGCATACTGATGACTAAAGCAAGACATATCCTACTGTGTTTAAACTGAAATATATATGAACATGTGTTGGATTCACAGTGCCAATGTCAACATGCTGTGAGGTGATATACCGCTAATGTGGCATAAAAACAGTGATGCACTATTTGATTATTTGGATTTGAATAGTTTAATTGATTGTTTGTTTAACTGAAATGTGATTGTTGTCTCCCATTTCATGATTTAAATTGTATATGTTGTCAGTTTTCATAGCTGGCCAGACAATCTTTGTCAGATATTACCTATCCAGTGTCTGTCTTGATTTAATTCTCTGTCAATGAGGATTCATGTGTGGCAACACTGTGTGTCCAGTATTCTACATATGACCACAGACCTGCTAAAAGTTAAGAGAAATACTTATTTCAGTGTTAAACTACCTACATTTTCCATTTTCAGCAGCATTTTACCTCCCTTAGTATCACAAACAAAAGATCACAAATCTACAATGTAGACATTTGTAGTCCAGTGTGATTATAATGGCATTGGGGTCAAAGTACTGTAAAAAAAAAAAAAATATATATATATATTTTTTTTTAAAGGCAGATATTTTGGTTTTACTATGACAAACAGACATCCTGTGATATCTGTGTTTTAATTTGGAAGCTGCACTTGTGCCAACTACATGGACATTTCCTGAGAGTTCAGAGGACTACCTTTATTTTGGAAAAATATGACATACATGAATAAAGTGGGTTTGTACAACAGACGCCTCTATCAGACTACAGACGCTACAGCTCAGCTAACATAGCAAATGATGACATTCATCTGCAGTCAGCCAGTTATTCTGTATATTGCTGCTATCTCTTAGACATTGAGTAGTATACTAAAGGTACTCATTTGAAAACTAGAGAAGCATTTTCTTCAGAAAATGCGTGTGATTGATCTGCATGCTTTTTGGATGACTTTATAATGATATGAAAACTCAGTGGTAAATGAGTAAATCTGGGCTTGAAAATGCTTTAATGCATTATGGTATATAACTCATAAACTGTATGTGTATATTTATATACAGTTGACCAGTGTGATATAATGTGAATTTTGTACTGTATACAGGTGCTGAGTTCTAAATACAACGGTACTGAATCGGCCTCCATAGACTTTAATGTATTATACAACTTCAGATGAATCAAACTGTACATGTCACTAATAGGAGCTTGTGTTAAAATGATCAGTGTGCAATACTGAGCTATTTGAAATATGAATAGAACTTATAGCTGTGATATAAATCAATAGATATCCATGGGATTGGTTTTACATCTTAATAATTAAATCATAATTTAATTATAAAAATTACAGCTATATTGTCTATAAGACAAGCTGTAGCCCCCATCTACTAAGAGTTATGCATGATTTGACATATCAATCATTTTAGCATTAAAACTGTAGGAGGAGATACAAATGAAAAGGGTCTCTAAAAATCATGTTTTTTTCAGGAAAAGCTCATAAGTATGCAAATATATACAGATTTATGAAAAAGCATTCAGACAGTTTTGTCACCTATGAATATATAACACTGAAAACGTCTCTTGTCCATTAAAAAGCAACTTGTCAGCTCAGTTTCTTTCAATTTAATCAATAAAGAGTTCTGGGAAGTTTTGCAGCAAAATCTACTTTCCCACTCTACTTAGTGTTTGGTGAGAAATTACTCTTTGAGCTCAGAAAGTGTAAATCAAATACAAGTAAAGAGAGTGATGATACAGTCTCTTAGTACAAAGTTTCTCGCATGTCAGTCACTCATTCTGTTGCCCTGAGCTTGATCTATATACTGTCAGTATAAGAGCACAACAGAAAGGACATGTTGTTGTCTTATAATTGTTGAAAACTACTACACTGAAATAACATTAAATAGTGACAGTGATGGCAGTGGAATGTGTGATGATTTCTATTTACTGAAAGCAGCAAGAGGATAAAATCGACAAAGTGTTGAGACTGTACTGTGATTAGTGTCACCATTGTGTATATTGCCATAAGTGTGGTAACGTCTGGCTTTATGTCGGTGATATACCTAACCCTAACCCTGGAGTAGGATAATTATAATCTCTCCAGCAACAGCAATAATTACAGGATAAATATAGCTTCTCTCCCCAGGGGTTCATTCCATACTGTATTCACAAACGCTCGTTAAAGCCAGACTGACCCGAACCCCCTTGTGGGCCACACCAACTTCATGCAACCATTTAATTACGTGGCACAATTGCTGTTATTGTGATACATTTTTCATACATTATGCCAAGGACACTCATTATGACACATGAGCCACTCCTCGCTCCTGAACTCAGTCACTGGAGGACAAACACTGTTCTGGCTCTTGACTTCAAACATTAAACAGTCGACACAGTTAAACTTTATGTTTATTACCCAAATTATTTGTGACAACCACAAAATCCACTGGACAGTGATAACATCAGTGAACTGCAAGCAGACTGAGCCAGAGAGCAACACAAGTGAATTTAGAGTGTGTAAAGACTTTTATGAGTCTGAGCTACTGTTTCTAAACAAGACTGGCATCATGAAATATATTGGAATTGTCTAGCTATGGTATGCTTCATATCCTTGAGTAAAAGTATCAATGCCATTCTGTAAAAATACTCCATTACAAGTAAAAGTCTTATCAGCAAAATAAACAAAGTATCAAAAGTGAATGTACTCATTATTCAATTCAATTCAGTTTTATTTATATAGCGCCATATCATAACAAAGTTATCTCAGGGCACTTTTTCGAATAGAGCAAGTCTAGAACGACTCTTTATATTTACAGAGACCCAACAGTTCCCACCATGAGCAAGCACTATGCGACAGTGGCAAGGAAAAACTCCCTTTTAACAGGTAGAAACCTTGAGCAGAACCAGGCTCAAGGTGGGCGGTCATCTGCCTCGACCGGTTGGGTTGATGGGGGAGGGGGGAGCGGGAGAGAGAGAGCAGGAGGAAAGAGAACATACAGCAGCACAATACAGTTCCACATAGGGATGTAAGGCAATAGATATGGTAATGGCATTGATGTTAACACCAACAGAAACAACACTAAGAGCAACATTATAATAGCAATACTAATAACAAGAGCAGCAACAGCAATAGCAGCAGCGGGTGCAGAGCAGGAGCACGGGGGCAGCAGGCGGCAGCAACCACAGACCCAGTCTCTACAGCTCCGGAGGCAGAAATACCTGCAGAAAGCAACAGAAGGGGAGAGAGAGAGAGAGAGGAGAGAAAGCACACAACTACGGGAAGAAGTTGAATTAATAACAAGCATTGATGGGATATGAGGGCGTACAGATGGAGAGGAAGAGGAGGAGAAAGTAGCTCAGTGCATCATAGGAAGTCCCCCGGCAGTCTGGGCCTATAGCAGCATAACTAAGGGGTGGCTCAGGGGTCACCTGAGTCAGCCCTACTATAAGCTTTATCAAAGAGGAAAGTCTTAAGCCTACTCTTAAATGTGAGGAGGTTGTCCGCCTCCCGTACACAAACTGGGATCTGGTTCCACAGGAGAGGAGCTTGATAGCTGAAGGCTCTGGCTCCCATTCTGCTTTTAGAGACTCTAGGAACCACAAGGAACCCTGCATTCTGGGAGCGCAGTGCTCTAGTGGGGTAATAGGGTACTATGAGCTCTTTGAGATATGATGGTGCCTGACCATTTAGGGCTTTGAAGATGAGGAGAAGGATTTTAAATTCTATTCTGGATTTTACAGGAAGCCAGTGTAGAGAAGCTAATATTGGAGAAATATGTTCTCTTTTTCTGGTTCTTGTCAGTAAACGTGCCGCAGCATTCTGAATCAGCTGGAGAGTCTTAAGGGATTTATTGGGGCAGCCTGATAATAGAGAGTTGCAGTAGTCCAGCCTAGACGTAACAAATGCATGGACTAGTTTTTCTGCATCTTTTTGAGATAGGATGAGCCTGATTTTTGCAATGTTACGTAAATGAAAAAAGGCAGTTCTTGAAGTTTGTTTTATTTGGGAGTTAAAGGACATATCCTGATCAAAGATAACTCCAAGATTCCTTACGGTTTCGCTGGAGGCCAGGGCAATGCCATCTAGAGAAACTATATCTTTAGATAATGTGTTTAACATCAGAAAATTGCAGGTCATCCAGGTTTTTATGTCCTTAAGGCATGCTTGAAGTTTAGCTAATTGATTGGTTTCATCTTGCTTGATCGATAAATATAATTGGGTATCATCTGCATAACAATGAAAATGTATGGAGTGCTTCCTAATAATATTGCCTAAAGGAAGCATATACAAGGTAAATAGAATTGGTCCAAGCACAGAACCTTGTGGAATGGCCCCTGTCATTGTTAGAATATTATGTTATTGAATCATTAGTGCATTAACACGTTGTGCGTATTGATGCATTAACATGTAAGTAGTAAATGTTGTAATTGGTTGAGGTGGAGCTAGTTTTAACTTTTTAAAATGCTTTTGGGTAGGTAAAGGTTGGGTAGGCAATATTTGTTTGGCATCATTGGGCAAAAAATCCATATTAACCGTGCAGCATATTGTAATCCAAGTGGTCTGAGAGCAAACATCTACTTCAGCCCCCCCCCTTGGCTCTGTTTTCAGGCTGCAGAAAATCTGACGGTAGACTTTAGCTAATTACAGGTTATTTCAGAGAGACGGTGCGTTCCTATTGGCTGTTCTACAAATGCAGACGCGCATGCCCATCCTTTCAGATGGTGAAAGCCTGATTCAATGGCCGAAAATCCCGAAACTTCAAATAAATTTCGAATACCTCCTTTTCCTACAGCAGCATGTAGAACAAAACAACACGTCCCGGCTCCACACGGAGCTCCGGGCTCATTATGTTCGATGCCATGGCGCTCCTATCGATGTGGCAAAGAAGCTTGTTGACAAACAGTGGGGAATAACTTTTGACGGGGGACAGTGGTGTGTGTGTGTGGTGTACTAGCCTTTCTTCCTGCTGCTGGACGGCGTTGCAGCTGCCTCTGAAGCCTGGGGCGCTGTAGTAGTGGAGTAGACATATAAAGTAAAGCATCAGATGAAAATACTCAAGTAAAGTACCTCAAGTACTGTATTTAAGTAAATGTACTTAGTTACCTAACACCACTGTCAAGCTATTACCTTCCTTTTTAGCTGATGATAACTGGTCATAAAACATGCGTTGTAGTCAATAGTGTATACAATGGAGTAAAGTGAACTTTATAATAGTGGCCTTTAATGTGAAAATGGTGCTAAATGTCAGGTCAGGTTTTCCTTACACGCACTTGGTGCATCTGCTCCTAGATTAAAGGCTTCTCCTTTAGCTCTTAACTGTCACTTCCAAAGTCACAGTTACATTAACTTGCAAATTAATTGCACTTTTATCCTAGTTTTAAGGCTTTTATGAAGCCTGGCAAGTAGGCAATACAGAAAACACAGACCTGCTCCCTGAAAAAAAAAGTGATGATCAAGTTATGTTTGAACTTAATGGAAAACAATACTATACCCTACCCTGCTTTAATGCCTATCACAAGAATCCAAGAAGGGATAATCCATCTTAAACCTCTTTCCAAACTGCAATATAAAAGCGTGATTTTTTATAAAGAGTACCATAAACTTTAAATGGCCATTTGCATTACTTCAATATAAACTGTCGTTTCTATCTTTGGTCTAAGTCGTCACTCCTGGCCCTCTGCCAACAAAAAGCTGACACTGAGCAAATTGATATTTTTCCATAAACAATTCCTCACAGTTCAGAGATTTAGCTTTATCAGAGACGCATGTCCCTCTGAATAATCCATCTACAAGTAGCTCTTTCATAGCTTGTCATGAATACCCAAGGGACTGTTTCTCCTCTGTTTTGTCGCTGTCTCTTGAGGCTAATACTCAGCAAATATCCCAACCATGCTGATTTAATAGCTCAATCTTCAGGTGTTATTTTTTTTTTTTTTCTTTTCAACTCAGATCCACTGTGGACAAAAAAAGGACATTTTCCATTGCACTGAGGCTGGAGGGGATATCAGAGACCAAACAGCAAAATAACCATTTCCTCTGGGGACAGTGAACTTTGCCTGTCACTTCCCGCCTCAGAGAGCTCTTTTGTTTGTTTTTGATGCCCCCACCCCCACATGCTCTCTCTGGGATTGTGAGCTTGCTAATTAGGGTATGCAATGTCTTCTGTAAGGAGGAAAGACAGGATGTTATCAGAGGATGCTGAGGGCGCCCTGGTACGGTATGGTGACGTGATAGATGTAACATCTGATTGAATGTTTATCAGTCAGCTTGTTGAAGCATATTAGTAGGTTAGGTCTTCTCAGTTTTTCCTTGGCCTGAGGTCCTGTTTTCACCTCTCAAAGACATAAACCTGAGAAGCAAGAGTCAAATGTCTCATGTCACACCTAGGAGCTGCTACTTCCTGAGCATAAAAGCAAGATATTTTGATTTAGAAAGTGGCATCACAGAGGGAAATATGAGCCAATCACCTATTCTTAAAATGGCATCAGTTTGGATAATGTAACAGTAAGTTAGCTGAACATTATGGGAAATATGCTATTGTGCTTTCTAGTTAAGAGTTCAATGAGAAGATCGATACCACTCTCATTTGTCTGTTAAATATGAAGCTGGAGCCAGTAGCCAATTAGCTTAGCTTAGCATAAAGACTGGAAGCAGGGGGAAATAGCTAGCTGGCAAGAAATAGTCCTGCACATAACCGCTCGTAAAACCACAACTCTTTTTTTTTTGTTCGTACAAAAGTTTGTACTTATGTTTGTATTGATTAAAAAAATGTGATTAAAGACATTAATTACTGAGCTTTAGAGGTGCTGGTAGGTGTATTTGTTACCTTGGGAAAGAGCCAGAATAGCTGTTTCCCCCAGTTTCCAGTCTCTATGCTAAGCTAAGCTAACTATCTCCTGGCTCCAGCTTTGTATTTAGTGTACTGACATGACGAGTGTTATCGATCTTCTCCTCCCACTCTCTGCAAGAAAGCACATTTCCAAAATGCCAAAGGGTTCCTTTGAAGCTTAATTTCTTCCCAAAGTAATCATGACATCTTTAACCATTTGTCCTTGACTTAGCTGCAACATAAGACATCAAGTATTCAGAGTTAGGACAGTTTCTTCTCCATTAATGAATATGCAATATGTCATACCTAATTGTTGCAAGATTGTAACAGCAACATACTGTAAATGCACTCCAAAATGAACTGGTAATCTTCTTCAAGAGGCTTGATCCTTCTGTAAAGATTCCAGTTTGTCTGTGTATGTGTGTCGTATGTTTACTAAGAGCATCACTAAAGTGTTGTGACATGGTGTGGGAAAACCACAAAATTTTCTGAGAATGTCATGTTATTCAGCACCTCATGTAGGCCTGTCTCACGCTCTGTGTCATGGTAGTTCTCATTTTACAACCCGTCCAAACCCACTGCATTTCTTTTTTTTGGCTCCTTATCATTGTCTCCATCTGCTGTCTACCACTATTCTACCAGTGAGGATATAATCCAGAAAATATACTGTCACTTATTTCTTTAATCATTGGGAAAACAGCCAAATATCAGCTGCTGTCACACAGCAACATGTGATCACATTCCAACCAAGGAGAGAAAGTTTCCACTGCATTTTTTCGTCACTGGCATTTCAGGTCAAATTAGCATGTTAAGCTGTTCGACATCTTTAATTAGCATCGCTACACGGCAGACAACCTCGCCCTCGCTCCCCCCCCCCCCCACTCCCCAACCCTATACATTATCAGTCTTTGTGTCAAAACAAGATGAATGCCTCTCCCTCTCTCACTGCAGAGCCCTTATCTTTGATTTCAAGCATCGCTCTCCTCTCTCCTTCCTTGCCTTTTTCAAGGGTGTGCAAGACTAGGCTCTTAATTATAGAGAAACCCATTTTCAACAGCAAAGAGTTACATCTTAAAAGATATGTAACACCTAATAAAGCACTTAAAATAAGACAGAAGCTATAAATCCTAATAAAAGGGAGCTGTCAGAATCTCAAGATCCTTTGGGAAATTAAATGAACTTGGAGGAAAAAAGCCAATCAAGATTGTTAGACTGAGATGAGGAGCGTGTGTCTTTAATGTACATTCACGCACCTGATTCCAGAGAGGATTTGTTATACTCTCACTGAGCTAACCATGCAAACATCAACATCTGCTCTTGCTAGTTCTGAGAGAAAGGAGGCAGGCCAAACGCGGGCTGTGCATTGCACCATGGGAGGACCAAATGGCATCATTATGGACCTTGTCCGCTCCTTCAGTGCCAGACAAACTGCTTTCATCTCTCCAAAAACCAAGTCCTTCCTCTGCTCTTGTGTCTTTAAAGCGCAGCGCTCCATAGCCTGCTGCTCCCCAAGGGAGGCTCGGTTGAATTCCTGAGCCTCTCTTAGCTTTTTGTGATGAAAGCGTTTAGTCAGAAGTTAAAATGAAAGTTTATGTTGACGATCACCACATCTAATCAGTTTTACCTCAGCCTGGCTTTCTGTTGGCTCAGAGCTCTGCACTCAGCTGGCAGCAGCACAAATGCATTATGGATCAAGTGTGATGCTGGGATCACACAGCAACTAAACACACATACACACACACATGCTCCACATGAGATAGCATGTATTGGAAAAACCCTTTACTAGTCATCAGTTTATGTAGCTGTTATAGACAGTGATCCTGTAGCTGTCCTTACTTCACTCAACTCCAGCAGAATCCCATCTCTCCTGGTTTCACTTAACCACCTGCCTGTCAACCTCCAACAATGCCACCACATCCCTATAATGGCATCCACTGACACACACACTCACACTCACACACACAGTCAGCCACTGGAGGCAGCACATGTCCATTCATCTTCCTTGACACGACAGAATCACGTCATATCATAATGTTTCCCATCTTTAGATTAACGTGGAGGAATGATACCCAGGTTCCCAGATTGAAGGCTGGTGGGTTTTTATGTCAACACATTCTCTCTGTGTGTGTCTCACACACATACACACATTCTTGTAAGGCCATACTCTAGTGGTAGGAGGAGGGGAATGTGGTGGAATAACCCTGGGCTGAATACACTGTGATCCAATGGTGTCCGTGTCACCTGTCATCTGTCAGGTCGTCCGGATTGATCTCCACAGCTGTCAGTGTCTCCCTGGAAAAATTTTTACTCTATCTGTGCACGTGTACAGTCATATTCAGCCTTCCCACCCTTGCTGTTTACAGTCTTTTTGTGCTTTATGTGTGCTGATGACAGTTCTGTGTAAATGGATATGTTTCCTCATGCTTGTTGCGTTTATCAAAATGACACTGATAACGGGCACAAACATGGTCCACGCAAGTACGCAAACACAAACGCTTCGATATATCAGTTATCAACGTCACCTTCTTTAAATCACAAATGCTTATAATTTGTGTCCTACAACTGTTATTGTGTCACCAAATCAAGATTGAGAAGTTTTATTTACAGCTAATGTGATTCTAATGCGATACTTCAGTAAGGAACAATAGTGTGTTTTGGAACAATAAGCTTACATTAATCTTACAATGTATTAGCTTTTTATCCATTGTAATATGTTTGCTGATAACATTACTACCCATAAGTGAAGGTCAGTGAGTCAAATGTGGGAGTAGTCAGCCAGCAGAGAGTGTGTTAAAGGCTGTTGATGTCTGAGTGTGGGCTACTTCCTGTCTGACCCTGACTACTGGACTTCACTTTAACACCACCTACCAAGACAAACAGGCTAATCCTGGAATAAAGCTCCATCACAGTGGTATCAGGAGGCCCAGCTTTTTCCTCCCTGCCATCATCCACACAATGCAGAGGAAGTGTGTGTGTGTGTGTGTGTGTGTGTGTGTGTGTGTGTGTGTGTGTGTGTGTGTGTGTGTGTGTGTGTGTGTGTGTGTGTGTGTGTGTGTGTGTGTGTGAAGGGGTGTGAGGCTGTCTTTCATTTTTTGTAGAGGATGTGAACTTTTTCTTTTCTCTTTTTTTTTTTTTTGAGATTGTCCAGTCCCACTTCTAATCAACGAAAGCAGATCAGTTTTAGACTTTTGCTGGTACGTTAGTGTCATGGCTGCGGGCATGACTTTCTTTTTTTTTTAATTTCTTTTTTTTTTCTGAAGGTGGATTGGAATTGAGGTACCATTGTTTCTGTCACCTGATAAGGCTGATGGTGTTGGGTGGGTGAGGTTGGCTTTTTATCAACAGTGCTGCACAAGATTATGAGAACAGAGATATGAGAATAAGAATCGTATTATTCGTTAGGCACAAAAAATATGCAGGAATTTGTTCTCAGCAGGACCTTCATTATCATCTTTCTCAGCATGAGCATGTTTGTTTGTCACAGAAAACACCATTGTAATATAATTATGACAATATTGCAACTAAGACAGGGTTCATGTGAACACAATAATATGATTATGTATTAACCATGCATTTATCCTGCAAATGATGTGTTGCACTCTTTTGTGTATGGTACATTAGCTCAGATTACATTTGTATTTGGGCTTTGAGCAGACTAATTAAGTGTTTTATGTTGGGTAGGTATTGCATTTAAAACCAGACACAATTGTGGAGGAGTAAGGAGGATGGCGTTTTTTCAGAGCATGACCTCAACAATGGATTTAGCTGATTTCCAACTATTGGTTCTAAGACATGTATTACTGTGCTGGGTGATCACAGACAAATAGTCCAAATATTTTATTAACTTTAGGTTTCTGCTGGACGGTATGTTTGGTAGGGTCACTATTAAAAAAAAAGTGTTGCCTGCAGGATTGATATTCTTAACTCTTTTAGCCCATTAGTCTGTGGTGTATGATGCCTTAAAAAGCCAACTGATTAAAAAATACATTTTTATAAAAATGGCCAATAGTAATAATGAGTGTGGTCTTCAAGTTCAACTTATTTTGAAGTGTCAGTTAACTGTTAAGTGCATTTAAAAAAATAAAGCACAAGTGAGTCGTGTTTAAAATATTGTCAATGTAGCTTAACCACAGTCCTTCTGACACAGGTATGGGCAACTTTGATGATAGAGAGGGCCACAAAAATTTTATCCTCACTACCAGAGGGCCAGATAGTGACTGTACACTTCCACCAGTAGGATACTCTCAATTAGCAAATTATTATAGCTACTAATTTAATGAAAAGGAACAAAATATTTACCGTTAATCAAAGTTTATTAGAGACTCCTGTGTAGTCGTGGCTTTGGTAAAAAGGCTCTGCTTGTCGGTGTATTTTTCCTTTGAGGTCAGCGATGATAGCGGCTCTGGCAGCTCAGGTGTACATGTCATATTTGTCTTTGTGCGTGGTGTTGTAGTGGCGACTCAAGTTGAAATCCTTTATGGCTGATTTTGTTTCCAGGCACACTAAACACATAGGTTTGCCTTTGAATTCCGTAAAAAGATAATCTGTTTCTCATCTTGTCTGGAAGACACGGTTCTCTTGGTCCAGTTTTCTTTTTTGGCCGCTCATGTCTCTCTTCGTCGTGTGTCATTGCGGAAAACGCCTGGCGAGACCAAGACTAGCGTGTGCAAGCAGTTGCTTAACTACAGGCCTCTTGCATTTGGAGGGAGCGCCCTCTATCAGTGGACAGTATAATTACAATTAGGATCCAGTTCAAATGGGCTCAAATGGCCCGCTTGCTTCCAACGCCTGTGAAACCAACTTGGAAATTGACTCGCGGGCCACACTGAGTGAGGATGGGGGCCGCATGTATTATGTGTATGTAAACATAGCCATTGTGACCAAGATAAATACTGTATGCTCTCACACAATGTGCAAGAACAACAGGACCTTCCACACAATGAAGTAGACTCCACATGTCTCTCTATACATTTACATAGTCAGTGTACAGGATGGATTCAGACAGTAAAGCATTCAGTATGCATCCCCAGTCACATTTGCAGCTGGAGAGGCATTGGAGATGTGTATCACAGGTAGATGGAAAGGCATATACACATACATAAACATAAACTTGTGCTTGAACACACACATACATCTTCAGCTACAAACACACACACACTGCTGACCCTCCTGGCCTCATGCTATCTCTGTTCCCCCAATTAAGCAGATGCCTCCCTCCTCCTCTCTCTTTCTCAGTGTATCCAGCTGATGAGTGGCTGGTAGTTTTGCAGCTCGAGGACAGAGATGACACATTCTTCTCTCCGAGAGTCCCACCGCTGTGTCTCTCCTTTAATTATAGTGGAAGGAACGGCCATCACACAGTTATCAGATGATGAGCTCTGCCTCGGTCTCGAGCCCTGAGCCCTCTTTGTGAACGAGAAGCTGTACTGCATGTGTGTCTGTGTGTGTGTTTGAGTATTCTTGTACTTTTATTATT
The DNA here is from genome assembly GCA_005408345.1 of Macquaria australasica. Lineage (NCBI taxonomy): Eukaryota > Metazoa > Chordata > Actinopteri > Centrarchiformes > Percichthyidae > Macquaria > Macquaria australasica. The sequence goes on along the minus strand of SEMN01000060.1, from coordinate 1,278,446 downwards.
GTGAGGACCAAATGTCTCTATAACAATAGTAAGATTCAGAAAAACATCTAAAATGCGCACTTTTTTGATTCTCACTGTAATGGGATTACTTGTGCATTAGTTCTGTGAATGTGAGGAGTGAGTAGAGCACAGCTATTGTTTGGGAGGGATGGTGGGGGAGACAGCTCATTTTTGCCACAGGGCCCCCTAGTTGGTTAATCCAACCATGGTCTGTGTCAAAAATGCCTTTACTTAATAGGATACCTGGGCATTTTGAAATTATATTATATCCACCACCATACAGTATACCCATTTTTTTGAGGTGGAAATATTGGCACTATATGTTGTCTGTCTTATTTTTCTTTTTATTGAATTGTATCTATAAGCAGTAGTCAGCTAGTGTGTTCTTAATGTGTTCTATAAAATATGTATACACTGTATATGCATATTTTTAGACGTTAGCAATAAAGGGTACAAGGATTTTCTGCACGTGTTATAGCTGTGAATGTGCAATGTGAGGTGTGTTACTAAATAATGCAGTACTGAATAGGAAAGAGATTTCTGTTAATGTGAAGGAAACTAATGTACAGAACACAAGTGCACAGTATATGTTATGAGTGGTTGGGAATGTGTGTGCAGTAAAACAAGAGGGACAGTAGTACATCTGTGAGCTGGAAAGTTCAAAGTTGATTTGAATGGGTAAGTCAGCACCAAGTACTATGGATGTAAACAAATCTACTGTATTAATCGGATATGAACAGGTACGAGCGACATCTGAATTTTTTTGTAATATTCCCACTGATGTGTCACACCATGGACACACTTAGAGTAATACCTCAGTCAGATTGAAACACACACATCATACACACACTGCTACTACAGTAGAACCCACTCTACAGTGGTGGCAGGGTCTCTGATGTCCATTGAAGTCTGTTTAGAAATCATATTAAAAAAAAGTGTTCCTTGTAATTTCAGATCTCGTCTCATAATCATGAGATTCTGACTTGTTCTTCAGGATCAAAGTAATGCAACTGATTGCTGTCTGCATAGTGTGAACAGGTCAGCAGCCAAAGCAGCAGGACTTTACCTGAAGCAGTAAGCTAAAAGCATGGAGCTGTAGATGGTTTAAAGTTCAATAATCAGGCATTCAGCAGGTTCACCCTCAATAACCTTTCATCAGTTTTCACCAGATTAGTTATGCAGTGCAGGATAAAGCTTGACTGATGTTACACAGCTCTTATTACCTCATGATCTGATATTGAAGCCTGGCACCTTGGTGACTTGACAGTAGGGGGCAGCTGAAGAGCTGAAGTCAGGGATCGGCTTAAAAGTGGTAAATAGACCTTTTCAGATTTTTGTCAACAGCTTTCTCTCTTTTTCTATTTTTTTTTCATCATAGACCAACTTCACATCCATCTGGGCCTCTTCTGAGCAACCACAAGCTCTAGTTTTCAAAGAAATATCATGAAATACAGCCCAATGCAGTTGTGACTTGTGTTTCCCCTCTGTTAAAACCTCCTGTTCTATTCCACTATTCACTTCCACTCTGACCATTAAGAGTCACACAGCTTCTATTTAAGCTCAGTTTAGACTTACTTTTTTAATTTTTTGATTGTAAGGTTCAAATACAAATCACGCTTTATTATTTGATCCATTTAGGTATATGGTTCAAATATTATGGTATTTTGTGAGCAGCTATACTTATACATAGACCTATTAGTGGTAGAAAACAAGTTAACATAGAAAATGCAGCAGACTATATCTGATATTTTTGTGAAATAAACAGCTGTAGATACAGATAGTATCTTTGCATTACAGCCCTACCTAGTACCTAAATAAGTGCTGTGCATATTTCAGGCCACTAGGGCATGTTAATAGTTTTGTGTAGTTGTTGAGGAAGTAAGACAATTTAATTTATGACCATTTGTCAATGTCCTCATATTACATTTAGTTGTACATATAGTACCCGGAGTCACGTGCCCTTTTTGCCAATATGTGTATATGCACATCTAACACCACCTGCGATCCACAGAAATCTGTCAGTGAGAAATAACTCTCAATCTCTATTTCTGAGAACCTTTTCCACCTGCCCTCAGCATTTTGTCAGCTTCTTGACATGTAGGCAAACATGACACTGCTACATGCAGACATTCATCTAAATATTAACAATGTGGCATGCTTTTGTCATTTGATCTAACTCCTGATACTCACACATATTTTCCCCTGGTTTGATGACAGAAGAACCACCAGTACAAAGCCATATCTGGTGAAATTGGGATAAGCTGTCCCATGAGTTGGCTCAGTAGTTTTATCTCCATGAGAGAGCTTAGCATCACATGTCCACCCAGCCTCCAGAGAGAGGACTCAGTTGTCCTCCATGGGGACATCTTTGCAACACTGAACTACTTCTCACTGCTGATCATCCAGATGATATCTTTTCCCCTTCTCGCCTCTCGGCCTCTTGTTCATCCTCTCGTCTCTCCACTCTCATTCTTTAATGAAGTTGTTGTAAAGTTTGATTTTTTGTGAAGCTTCTTCTTCACATATAACATTATGACCAGATGTATTTGAAATTAGGATGTAGAAAACACTTCACAACATCTTACCTCTGACATTCTCCTTTTCCATCTATTTCTCTACCTCGCTCGTTTCAGCTGTTTACTCAAAGTAGCTGATAACGCTCTCAGAGGAAGTGACCGACCCACTCCACCCATCTTTTTAACATGAAAGATGCTAGTTAAGGTCACCCTCATCAAAGCCCACTTGGCTTCTGCTTTATCTACAGTGAGACCTGTAAACAGGCTCAATCTGTGTGTTTCCTGTAATTAGAAGATTTGCACATATAGAAACACACACACAGAAAACTATTTCCATCAAGGGAAAGAACTGGCTCTGATGTGGCTCCATAGTGCTCAGAAGAACGCCAGCCAACTCATGTGTACAATATACACTCGGCTCTGAGGTTCATACACTCAACTGAGAAGTTGGATGAGAGTTTCATCAGATTTTTTTCAACACTGATATGTTGGCTCATGTCCTGTGCATACATTTGCACTGTACTGAGTCCTATTATAACTACTAGGGGTGTAATGGTTCCAAATCTGCGATAGAAGCATTCAAGGTCTTGAGTCGCGGTTACGTCCTCTGTGTCCTGTGTTGTTGTGTTTTTTTTGTTTTCCCTGCTATACTGAAGATGTACCGAACCATGACCCTAAAACCGAGGTACATACCGATCCGTGAATTTTGTGTAACGTTACACCCCTAATAACTGCATGATTGAGACTGTGCTTTTTCTTTTCAGAACACTGAATTCAGTACCTGCTGATGTGTGGCCAACTTGGTTGTTTTCCAAAGAAACGGCTCGACTTTTCTGTTGCTACCAATAACAATGAAACAGCCTGATTTTATTACTTCCAGGAAATAGTGTACAGTGGAATTGGCCTGTTAAACAGAACTGTTTTGGATACATTTTTCCCAACAGCCTTCATATAATTAGCATACTGGAAACCTAGTACACATAGAATAGAACAGGATAGGATAGGATAGAATAGAATACAATACTTTTGGTGAAGCTGTAATTGAAAATCAGGTTATATAATGAGTTTTATTTGATGTACAGTAATACATAACACTGGAACAGAGATCATTGCATTACATTCTTTAAGTAACATTACTCCTACTTCATTTTTTTTCATTCCTCCTGAATATTCATAACACTTTCTGCTGCCCTCATGAAATATACTAGGCATAATCAATAACAAATGTCAGGTTTAAGTTTGTTTCTGTGCACATGGAATTGATGTAAAAGAAATGACGAAATGAGATACCTGAACAGAATAAAACAGAATACAACTTCATGGTCCACCAGAGTGGAAATTGTCTTTAGCTCATTAAAACATAAAAACAGCATGAGAACATGTGAAAGAACAAAACTGGGTAAAACACAGCACATTAGTAAAAAACGCAAATACAATACTTAAGACAAAGTAAAATGTTAGCTCAGTTTTTTTTTATTTAAAATTCTGACTGCACATAGACTTTTTAAAAATATTAGAAATGGGTGTAGTGGACACATTTCCTTATTTTCAGCTGATGCAGTGACTGAGTGTTTCACCTCAGTTTTCTGTCTGGAGGCTGTAAAATCTCAGTGAAACTCACTGAAATGTTGCAGATAAACTTCTGTTAAACTCTGGTGAGGTTCATGATGTCAGTAGCTGAGATGTAGTAGAGGGACAACCCACATAAAATATCAGCGATAAAAACTACAGAATCTAAACAATGTAAGTACAAAATATAAGCAATATATAGTATAAAATACAAATAGCGATAAAATACAACTAAGGAGGGTGCAAAAAGCATCAGTAGCAAAAGTGCAGTAAAGGTGCAGTGTGACAGATATGGAGTGATGGTGTATTGGGGTGTTGAATGACATGTGGTTGATGTAGAAATACTGCACATAATCAGTGGCCTGGAGTGACATATGAGTAAATATTGCACGTGCTCCAATGATAGCAGCACATCAGGAGATGTCCTCAGCCTGATGAGTTCAACAGTGCCACAGCTTTTGGGGAAAAGCAGTTTTTCAGTCTGTGTGTGTATGTGTGGATTTATCAGACGCACCTGCCTGATGGGAGGACCTTAAACAGTTGGTGTCCAGGGTGTGTAATGTCTTATATGATGTTCTTAGCCCTCCTCACACAGCGAGTGCTGTGAAGATGTTCTAGTGATGGCAGCTCAGTGCCAACAATGTCCTGTGCTGTTTTCACAACACGCTGGAGGGCTTTTTTGTCAGCTTTGGTGCAGCTGATATACCAAGCTGTCATGCACTTTGTTAGGATGATCTGTAAAAGTTGACAAGCAGCTTTTGGGGGAGGTTGGCTCTCCTTAGCCTCGTAGTGGTAGTGGTGGAAGATGTACGCAGATCTTTTACTAACAGTACCAGTACCAGTCCTGCATTCAAAATTTTACTTTAGTAAAAGTACAGAAGTAATAATGTACAACAAGTAAAAGTACTCATTATGCAGAATGGCCCATTCCAGAATAATGTATATTATACCATTGAATTATGATTATTGATGCATTAATGTGTACATTAATTTACTGTTGCAGCTGGTAAAGGTAGAGCTATTTTTTTACTATATATACTACTGGGTAGCTTGTCAATTCTACCAAGGTCAAGTCTTATTTTATCCATAATAATACATTATAATTTATTTGCTGATTATATTTTGTATTTTTAGTCTCAATCAGCAAAGTAACTAGTGACTAAAGGTCAAATAAATGTAGTGAAGTAAAAATTTTGAACTTCTGAACTGTAGTAGAAATATAAAGTAGCAGAAAATGGAAGTATTTAAGTAAGTACCTCAAAGTTGTGGTATTGCGTGTTCCCAACATCATATATGTGTGATGTGGCTCTCTCATCTCTGTTATACCTGAAAACAGACCTGCGGGTTGTGCTCTCTTTCCATACATCAGAGAGTGACAGCATCCTCACGTCCCATTAAAATCACTGCAACCTTTTTCGTTTTGTTTTGTTTGTTTGTCCTTTTACACCCCGGTCCTTGCTTTGACCGGGGGTCACTTTTGCAAAATGACAGGAGGCCAGGGGCCAGTTAATAAACAAACATTAATATTTATCAGATATCTGGTGGTGCTACCAGACGGGAACGCTGCACTGAAGCTAGCATGTTCTGACTCGTGATGGCGTCTGATATTAGCAACCTTGCATACAGCAATTGTCATTTGGCAAATTAAACACAGAGGTTTGGTATGAGGTGGCAAAATGAAGGCTAATTCATCTGTCCATTTTTCATTGAATTGCCTGATTTCATTAGTAACCTTTAGAAGTTTGGTGTCCACACTCATCTTTGCCAAGAGGCAAATCCAGTTGCACATGGGAGAAGTTTGCCCTCACGACCTTCTGCCAGGCAGACAGCCCTGAAGGCAAACTTCTCCCACATGCCCCACGCAGGTCAGATGTACGTGAACTTTTTGCAGAAATCAAGTGTCACCAATTGCACTGCACAGATTGCTGATGGGCTAATATGCAACAAGGCAAGGGACATTATTGAATATTTACTAACTTATATAAACAAAAAATTCCCAGTGTGAATCAATTTGTTTTCATTGTGAATTAGAAAATGGTCGGCGGGTCACCTGGCACCCTATCGCGGGCCACGGGTCGTAAGTTGAGTATCACTGTTGTACACGTTAAATATAAGGTGCCAGGGACTGCAGATGAAAATTAGTCTGTATGGCTAAATCTGGCACATTTACATGATGGACCTAAGTGCTCATGTTAATTAATGTGCACTGTCCCTTCTTAAATAAAATAAACATAAACATAAGCTCATTTTGAGTTTGAAGAAAATGAAAGAAATACATTTAATATATGACCACATTTAAATATATTCATCTTTTATTTGTTTATTTCAAGTGAAATATGGTGCACAGCACCTGTTGGCTGGATTGATTGGGAATGACCCTATTTAACGTAACAATGATAATATAATATAATATAATATCTAAAATTGTTAAGACCGATAAGCATCTGTGTACATACATGCGGGTTGGGTGACTTGGGGTGCCATGACAAGAAATTGCCTTTAAAGGGGTGTTGACTCTACATAAAGTTCTGTTACAGGTCTCACATACTCACCTGTAAAGGCTGAAAGATTATTAAAAGCTTGTCCACCTAACCATGAAGCACCTTGTTAAATCACTTGGTGAAATTACCCCATTACCTCCAGTGAGAGCCATCCAGACCTCATTACTCCCTTCATTCTCTTCATACTGAACCAACTCGCTCCCATCTGCCCTGCCATCAGTCACCATGGAATATTTAAAACCAATCGTCATGAAGCCTGCATAGTGTATTTCAGACCTGCCACAGCAGGAAAGATTAAGCCTCACTGACCAAATTAAGAGTGAAGAGTGAATGTTATGAATGTGATCCCCGTGGCCTTGTTCATTTCTCCATTTATCTCCATTTCTCCATATTTTCCATGTCTCCATACATTCATTCATCTTTTCCTCCGGTGGGTGCACTCTCATTGGAATCAGGGAGGATTTCTGTCAGGAAATCTTCTTAAAGCCCCACTTGGCAAGATTTTTATGGAAAAAAAATATACACCCGCGTGATCAGGCTAAATCATGAAGTGCAGGCCATCCACACTAATGAGGAGCTGAAGATTTGGCCCATTTTCCCCAATGAAATGTTGGTGTCTGGGTGATCCCTGCTGGGAAGTCTTGTATGCACACTACAGGTCACAAATTGCAGTTTTAGTACAAAATACTGCATTTTCTTTTCCACAATAGTGAGTAAGCACCGTATCCATGCAAAATCAGACTTATCAGCAACAACTGAACCTCTTATGTCCTTCTGACTGCGCACAAAGACACTTAGGAATAGTTCAATATTTTGGGAAATATGCTTATTTGCTTTCTTACCAAGAGTTAGATGAGACTGTTGATACCACGCGATCTGTCCATTAAATATGAAGCTACAGCCAGGAGACACTTAGCTTAGCTTAGCACAAAGGCAGGGAGCAGGTCAAGATATAGTCTGCCACAGAACCCCTCATAAAACCACAATTTGTTATTTTTACATGTTGGTTGTTTGTACAGATTAAACTAACAAGATATAACATGTTAAGTAGTGAAATTTAGAGGTGCTGGTAGGTGGATTTTGTTCCCTTTGGACAGAACTAAGTTAGCTGTTTCCAATCCTGTGCTAAGCTAAGCTAACTGGGGGTGCTGTGGCTTCATATTAAAGTTGAGATGAAACAGCATTTCGAGAGTATCTAGCTTCCATATCGTGACGCATTTTTGAGTGAAACAGGATGGGCGGGACATGATGTTGAAAAGTGGGCGTGGCACACCGACGTACCATTCTGTCGCTAGCAAGCTAACTAATGAAACTCAGCTCTGTGCCTCTAAAAGTTGAAGATTGATTGATGGGTGATGGCTAGCTGTTTTCCTCCCTGTCTCTAGTCTTTATGCTAAGCTAAGCTGATTGGCTTCATACTTATCGTGCAGACATGAGAGTGGTATCGATCTTCTCGTTTAACTCTCAACAAGAAATAAATAGGTGTATTTCCCAAAATTCAATTCAATTCAGTTCAGTTTTATTTATATAGCGCCATATCATATCAAAGTTATCTCAGGGCAAAATGTCAAACCTGTCCTGTAATTCACTGACCTAGCATTGCATTTGTTCTAATTACACAACATTCAAACCGCACTCTCTGTTTCTTTAAGAATACAGGTCAATGATTGTATTGTTTTGGCTTTCATAGCATTTCCTTGTCCAAGAGATTCTTACTTTACATCAGTAAATCCATTCCTCCATCCATCCGTGCTTCTCTCCGAGACTTACAGCAGCCTCTCAGTGGAGTCTGATACAGGCTTACTGCAATCATCAGAGAGCTGCTCCACAGTGACTCATTGCGTTTATGTTTAAGCCTCTTTCTGTCATCTCTACATGTCCACTGATCCATCCATCCATCCATCCATCCGTCAGTCAGCACCTCTCCAGACAAGAGGTCTGCTTCTCACTGCTGCAGCAAATCTTCATAGGGTCTAAAGAGCAGTTGACACAATGAATCTCTTCTTCTTGTTTCCCGTCACTTGTCCTTCCTTTCTCCTCATTTTTAGCCCCCTCCCACTGTTCCGCCATCTTTTTTTTTTTCATCCATCTCCTTCCTCACCTCTGTCTATTTTGTAATGTCTTCATTGGCATGACACTTTATTAGAAACCATGCTTTTAAATATAGCCTACACATTCTCTGCCTCTCTCATCACTGTCGCTCATCAGCTCCGTCCGTCTCCACAGTGACAGAGAAAATGACACCTACACCTACTCTCTGCAGAGCTCCCTTTACATAGTGCATTGTAGTTCTAATTTCAGCGATGTGGAGAAAGCATAAGAGGTGTTCATTAGAAAAAACATGAGGTCTTTAATTTAATATTGAATCTTACAGCTGGATTTTTCTCAAAAGCAGGAAAAAACAGATTGTAATCTTATTTCCAAAGTAAAGCATCTTGAGCCAAGTTTGTTTTCTGGAATTAGACAAGATGTCTTTATGTTTTTTAGGATTTATGTGCTTATTTAATATTAAAGCAGTTATGATTGGTATTTTATAACAAAATTGTATTAAAAATTGACAATGTGAAAACAATGTGTAATGTAAAAGGGATCGCTCACTGGAAGTGAATTATCACCTGAATGTGCAGCTCCCCTCGGCTTTACGGAGCTTTATAGTGAGATTGAGTTCAGTGTTTAGCTGTCCGGCCCACAGCTTCTCACCACTCTGAGCCTCGTTTTCGACCTTAGCTTTCAAGGAAAAAAGCTCCAAAAACCCACTGTACACTACCTGCTGAGCAGACAGACACAGTTAGCTGGTGAACATAAAGTGGCGTATTTCCCTCAGGAGTTGGTAGAGACCAAAAACAGAGCTAAAAGAGAGTGAATATTGGGCTTAGATTTATCAGGTGGACACAAACACGACTTGAAATGAATGATAATGTTGCTGCGTTACTGCTAGATAAACAACTGTTTGCTAACAAGCTCACCATGTCAGCTTAAAAGGTGATGATATGTCAGTGTTGTGTTCACAACTTCCACTGACCCCAAGTGGCCAAAATAGCAGGAACAGGAGCTGTATGTATAAAAACCATAGACTGTATTTAAAAATGGACGACGCGTCTCCACTTTCTCCTAAACCAAAACCAAACTTATCAAGAAAATGAACACTTGAACAAACATCAGCGTGATACCTAAAATGACAGAAACCGTCTTTGGGAAAAATGTATTTGACGTGTACTTTTATTTCAGTTTGGCCCATGTCCCATCCACTAACATGGAGCGGGTGGGTTTTATGACCTATACTGCAGCCAGCCACCAGGGGGCGATCGAGATGTTTTGGCTTCATTTTTGGGGAGCTGTCATGTCGTCCATCTTTAAATACAGTCTGTTAGAAAACTCAAATCAATAAGAGCTTTGCAAGTTTAACAGTTGCATCACACCACATCAATCTGTCTTTCTCTCTTTAGCTGAGATCCTACTGGTTCATCATTTTGAGTGTTACCCCCCTGATATTCTGTTTCAGAGGAAAGCACAGATTAAAGCAAGCAGGACACTTCTAAAATGTGGTTTTATTGTGACTTTAAAGCAGTGGGGAACTTTGCAAGTTGGTGGCCCAAAGTGGCAGCAAGCCTGAGGCAACTATTTGAATACTGAGGACTTCAACACCCAGAAGTCATCATGTACCATAACATTAGTAGACCACATTTCTTCTTTGTAGTGTCTAGCTGATGCAGAGGTAGTGAAGAGGTTCATGAGCCCGGACAGAACACTACTTCACACTTTTGGATTGGACTTTGCACTTACATTTGATTGCATCACTTCCTGTGCATGGAGAAATATTTTTGTTGCTGACAATTGTGACACCCAAACGATGGTACTAATTAGTAGGAACGTCTTGCTTTTCCCTGTTGCCGCACAGTGAAGCAGGCTAATACAGTATGCATGATGCATGTGTGTGTACAAATCTTGTGTGGCTTTAAAATCACTATTTTTGGAGTGCAGTGTCGTGGATGAAGAGTGTTTGTGCATGTAGGTGGATGTCAGATGTCATGTAGATTTCCATCTTTCTGCATTAGTATTCACACGAAGGCCATGTCAGTCACACTGGTTAGAACACACAACAACACACACAGAAATCCAATCAATTTTTAAAAATGTACACCTGCCACATTTCTGCATTGCATGTTTACTAATGAGCAGTCACACACATACACACTTAGAGCTGGCAGCCACGTGAGACTGATCAAGAATGACTTTTCTCAATGTTGGATTTGTTAAAGGGAATATTATTTGAGGGGCAGAGTGTGAATGAGACAAGGAGAAATCCTGTCAGGGAGAGAGGTGGAAAGGTTAGAGATGAGAGAGAAAGAGAGACCAGGAGAGAGGTTATGCGAGAGTGATGGGGAAGAATAAAAATACAGAAAAAAACAGTCCCCCTGCAGTGTGTGTGTGTGTATGTCACCTTCCTCCTATATTCATCTTCTTTTATACTACCTCTGTCTGATTATCTCTGTTATGATTGCTGGGATGGACAGAAAAGTAAGAGGACACTTTCTGTTGACTAACAAAATGATCCAAAGCAAAATCATGTCTAACTAAAGGAGGGAATGGCAGTCATTTGGGACACCTTATTTACCGTGAGTGTAAACTAAGCACAGTCAGCCAGTGAGTATTAACAAACACTGTCTCAGTCGAATATGTACTGTCACACAGTTAGAGTGTACTTGAATGAATCCAAGTCATTTTCTTGACTGGTGACACATTGAATAATCTTAAAGTGGATATCACATATAATATATTTGTGTAGATAGAAAATGTGTAAATATAAATGTGCAGAAAGTGCATTTCACGTTTCACACGTTTGTTTCTGTGGGTAGCAGATGTGTCTTGGCTCTCTGCTGCCCCTCTCTGGCCACTAATGCACACTACATTTTACACTGCCAATGAGGCCCTGAGTAGTTAATTTCAGGTTGCTCCGGAAACTCTGTCTTCTTACTTTGCCACTTTACAGCCTCTGGTGGATTTACAGGCGTGCTCGTTGTTATTTATTTTTAGCTCATAGTTTAACCTTGAATGGAGATACTGAATGCAGTAATCAACTAATACCTCAACTAATCAGTTATTAGAGGTACTGATACATTGCAATAATGAGGTGAATCCAAGTAAAACCCATTACCTATTGGTTTCCCCTATGATCAATCAATAATGTACCAGATAGCAACAAGATGATGATACCATCTTGTCCTTTTAGTGTGTCGTGTGCTAGCATGCTTTGTGAGAAATTTGTGCAACTTACTCCTAAGGTCATTTCTGTTATGCCTATAGTGAGTTAAATAAATAGAGGGGATTTTTTTTTTGTTGACATTATTAGTAAAAGAGTGTCTTTTTCCAGGGAATCGCTGCACCTCTGCAGCATTATCTATTTAATTTTTTGCTCTCATATCAACATCACATATCAACGTCACATACAGTCGCATATAATTCCCTTAGATCAAATCTTTTAGAGATGAGAAGTGGAGAGCTCTGCGTGTCATTTGTTATGGAATGTGTCACTGCTCTGTGGCTTGATGACTAGACCTCCACAAGTGCTCACCTGCATGGATAATTCTCCCAACTTTGGTTGGTAGGAACAGCATTTGTAATGATATTTATAATGATGAATAGGCTTTCTGGCTGTTTTTATATGTTCCTTCTAAAGAAAACTCTTACCAATGAGCTTTTTTCTCAACATATTGTACTATATTGTTTTATTCTTACTGCATAGACTTGCCTTTGGCTTATGACATTCGTGCCAAATTTTAGTTGTTGTTGTGAATATTGTGGGATCAAATCGTGACTTCTCTCAATATGTGTGGCTGTGAAATTTTTTACATGAGATATGAAGTGTGCAGTTGTATTGAAAGCCACAACTGGATGAGTAATGGCATAATATGAAATGCAGGACATGTTTACTACTGTGTCAGCTTTGCAAGTAAAGTTTTCAGTGCCGTTATTAATACAGATTTGTTCAGATTTACACTGAGTATGGATGAAAACATTTCTCTTCCCTTTCCCTTCTCCTACCTCCACCCAGGCATATGGGCCCAGATCCTGATGCCCCAAACCAGTATGGAAGTGATCAAGGGTCAGATGGTGGTGCTGAAGGCCTCGTACAGCACAGTTTCAGGCAGTGACCTGAGTATCAACACCATCCTCTGGAACTTTGTCTCTAACAACACCCAGCTGGTAAGGAAGTCGTGTGGAAAACGTTGAAGTGATATTTGTTCATGTCTTGCTTTATATCCAAAAAACTACAGTATCTACAGCCCAGCAGTGAAATCTTTGTACTCTGCCTTCTGTGGCTATAATATCTGGGATTACAGTTATGAAGGATGTTTGCCTGTTCTCATACTGTTAATCTGGCAAAGCCCTTCCTTTGTAAACCCTCAGAAATTAATCCAAGAAAAAAGGCTTAAAGCTTTCATACAAGCACTGAATTATTTCTTTACTGCTTTAATACACTATACTGTAGCAAGTGTGTGTTTTTCTGCATTAGGAAATTAAGGCTAAGATAAACGTGTTTTTCCAAATCAGATTATTTATGAAATCATTGTGGCGGTAAAACATGAAATGAAACAGAGGGGTTTTGCATAACAAGCCCAGCTGAACAACCCCTGTCCTCAACCGTGTATTGTTTTATTTTTTTATTTTTTTTACAAATTATCTAGAGACCTGGCCGTGGCTCAGCTTACATATCTGCCTGGGTCAGATTATTGGGCTGTGCAGATGGACGACCCAAAAGAGGATCACAATCAAAAAGAAAACAGGGGTAAAGAGAACTCACAGAGCTGGGAAAGACACAGTTGATTAAAAGTGAGGCTCTGTAGAGAGTTTTATGTGTATGTTACAGTGATGCACATGGAAGCTGAGAACGGCCATGCTTGCAATTATTTTTTTAATGCCATTATCTCGAGATAACAAAGGTCGTTTTCTTGTGATAACGGGTTAATTTATCTCGTAGTCTTCTTAAATGATAAGGACTAATATGAATGTTATCTCTAACAGAAAGACACAATGCAATGGCTACTCCTTGATCTGACATTTTCAGCTTAAATCAATTGCTACAGTTGTCAAGACGCCATCTACGCATGCTGGCATGGCACTCCTGATCTCTAATAAACTTTTTATAAGTAGGCTAATAAACGGAAACAATATTTTGTTTTCTCGTGATAATGGGTTATTATCGTGTTATCTTGAGATAACAACGCTTGTTTTCTTGACATAACAAAATAATTAACTTGTGATCTTGAGATAACAGATTTTAAAAAAGTAATTGCAAGCCCCTCGGCTTTTGTATACAGCCATCCACATGGTAAGCAGCTAACGTGAGGTAATCGCTAGTTAGTTGAAAATTGAAAAACCAGTTTTGTTTTTTTCCAAATTAAAATATTTTCTGAAGTCTATTCTACAGGAACTTGTCATCCAGTACTATGGAGAAATATGGAGACTTAATCAGCATCATATCCCATTTTGGGAAAATCCAACCTAAAACTGGTTGGAAATGGGCCACAAATGGTGCAGTACATGATTATATGAGTTTTATAAGTTTGTAACAGTGGAGCACAAATTGTGTTCCATGTAACTCAGTGTACTCTGTAATGCATTCCACCAAATGTTCGAGAAATGCCAAATCCCTCTGATTCTTTTGACCCCAGATAACCGCTAAATCATATTGACATGGATGTCAATGAAACTGTTTCCTCCGTTGTGCACGGACAAATGCTTGTTCTTGAACTGTGTGCTCACAAGCCTCTTTAATTCCTGTGTCTTTACGTCTGACATTGGCTCTCTGTTCTCTTGTCCAGATAATCTCCTACACCAAAAGCTCCATCAGCGTGGGCAGCTCCCAGTTTAAGGGCCGCGTTGGTTTCACCTCCACCATGCCCTCAGGCGACGTGTCGCTGTACATCAACAACACCGAGGAGTCTGACTCGGGACGCTACTTCTGCCAGATCATCATTCCTGATAATCCTGGCCTCACTGCTGAGCTCAGTCTGGACGTGAAGGGTAAGAAATCCATTCTGCTTAAGAAGACAAGACATTTACTTCACCTTGCACTATAGTTCTTACATTGAAAATTTGACTAAGAAAGATTGAATTGCATATATTATGTTGTATGATGATGTATGATAAGAAAATAAACATTTTGTAATCCTCTCGTCTCAGTCCCTCCTGCTGTTCCTAAGTGCTCTCTATCAGGGAAGCCTGTGCTGAAGGGAAATGTGACTCTGAACTGCGTATCTAGCTCTGGGAAGCCCATTCCTATGTACAAGTGGAGGAAAACCAGCCCCACCTCCGAGGTCTTCTTCTCACCCATGCTCAGTGAGTGGATAATCAGTAACTGATTATTATTATTCAGTTAGAAGTAAGATTTATATGCCTGCTAGTGTTGTTGGAGTTGCAGAACAAGGAATGACTCTCCACATGAGTTTCTGCATTATTTTCATTCTTGAAGTCTGTGTGATACTACCAATAGTTACTGTATATACTTATATACTCAGAAATATTTACATATCTCCTTATATTACTATATTATACTTATATATTACTTATGTATATTCTTTAGTCAGGTTTCTGGAAGCCTACTGCAACCCAGTTTTTGATGTCAGATGATGTGATGATGGTGGTGTTGTTATAGTAGGAGATTCTTTTTTCTGATTTGCTCCATTCATCTCCAAAAGGGCATAGGTTCATTTTAAAGGAATAAGCTTATTCCTCTATTTGCCGAGAGTTAAATGAACGTCTTCTTTTTTTTTACCACCTGCTTCCAGTCTTTAAGTTTGAAGCTACAGCCAGCAGGCGGTTAGCTTAGCTTAGCATAAACGACAGATATGAGAGTGGTATTGATCTTCTCGTCTAACTCTCTGCAGGAAAGTGAATAAGCACATTTCCCCCAAAGAAAATTTTATGTTTGAGTACTTGTTGACTTGTTGCCAAACTTTGTACTGCTTTCATTTTTTTATGCAATGTTAAATAATATAACACATCTCCTTCTGCCTTCATGAAATATATTTGCCATAATCAATTACAAAGTTCTCATTTAAGTTTATTTTCATGCGCACAGAATTGGAATTGGTTAAATAAGCTACTCAATAAAATTAGAGACACACAAAAAAGTAGTAGTATTCTTCTTAATTGACCAAATTGGATGTTGGGATGTTAGTAAAGGACTGACTCTGAACTGATTTGTCTTCTCTATACTCTTTCATCATAACCAACACTGAAAATCAAAGATGAATTATCATCTGAAGAGTATAATTCTGAATAAAATGTCAAATAAAGTATATTCATAATGCCCTAATTCTGATGTGTCAAAGTAATGTATGCATCTACAGTCTGGTTTTGTGTTGTAATGGGTGTGCATGCATGCTTGACTGCAGTCCTCCGTGTTCAATGCTGTTTTAGATGAGAAGACCGGCACTCTGAGGCTGAGCAACCTGAGCAGTAACATGTCAGGGAAGTACGTGTGCACAGCCAGCAACACGGCCGGATCAGAGAGCTGCTTCATCAACCTGGAGATCGTCACCTGTACGTAGCAACAACACAGGACCTCATCATATACATACGATTAGGAAATAATAAAAGGTGGAATCAGACTTTTTGTTCTTTGTTGTAAAGCTAGTGTTTGCATGTTTATAATACAACAATTCCTTTCTTACATACTCATTTAAGACATTGTTTAACAGAAAAACCATTCCAAAAAACAATATGTACGCTATGTAGACATATGTGCTTTGGTGACACGTAATAATTGTGTGTCCCTTGATTCTTCCTGTAGCCACTAATGTGGGGATGATTGTCGGTGCCACAGTAGGCTCAGTGGTTGGCTTCATCTTCCTCGTCCTTATCTGCCTCGTCTTCCTGGTGAAGAGGCGGAGAGACAATGAGGACGACATGGCCAACGAAATCAAGTGAGTTCATGTTGCTTACCTCCAAGTAGCTTTTATCACTGGCTATGTAGACATCTACAGAATATTTTATAATTAAAAATAAATTTCTTATAATGGAAGGTTCCAAAACAGTTGTTTATATGAAGGCTGTCTGACGCTTTCCCACAATCTTATTGGGTTTACAGCACATGAGGTGATTAAAAACAACTTTCTCACAAGAAGAATGCTACAACTTGATGCTTCTTACAGCAACTAAAAAGCAGGTAGTGCTCAATGAAAATGACACCTCCTAAGTGTGGTTTAAACAGTTTGCTCTAGTTGCATTTGCACATTTTACAGAAAGATGAAATGATAAAAAACCTGAACATGGAAAAGCCAAGAGTAAGAGGAAGTTCAGTCAGACAACTCATGTTTGAAATGTTTATTATAGCAGCAGAACATAGTTCCAGTTCACTCCCCGCAGATATGTGTACATAGAGATATTGGCAGCAAAACCCTTAAGTGCATTGAATTTAACAAGGGTGTGTTAATTGCTTATGTCAAATAGTCTCACTTTACTGTGCTGTAAACAGTAAATCTGGCTGTGTGTCCTGTCCACCTCCAGGGAGGACGCTCAGGCTCCCAAGCGTGTGTCCTGGGCTAAGAGTGGCATGGGCTCAGATATCATCTCCAAGAATGGCACCCTGTCCTCCATTGCCTCCAGCCCACACCACAAAGAGCCCTCCCACCACCACCACCACAACAACCATCACCACCTGCAGCAGTACCCCCAGCGCCCCTCCTCTGACACAGCCTCCATCATCACCGCCACGGGCAGCACAGCCGGCTACCGACCGTCCCGCCATCACGGAGCCTCCACCCCCACCCACTACAGCTACAACAACAATACCAGCCTGCCACGCGGACAGCCCGTCTCCTCTGAGGCCAGCACCAATGGGAGCTCCCTACCCAGACCAGAGCGCTATGGCCAGCTGCCCCAGGCTCAGGCGCTGCCGCAGACCTACAGCCAGCCCCAGCTGCAGCTCCATGCTGCTCCCTGCCCGCCGCCGCTGCCCACCTCCACAATCACAGCCTCCAACATCACCCGTATGGGAGGGGTGCCCATTATGGTGCCTGCACAGAATCAGGCCGGATCTCTGGTCTAACGCTTGCAAAATAGTGCTGTTGACAAAAAACACTGGAATACTGTCCCTTTATGTGTTCCACTTTAACTACTATTTAGCAAAGATTTCCAGTAGATGAAAAGATCAAATTCACTTATTGATGCTTGCTTTTGCGCCAA
The DNA here is from genome assembly GCA_005408345.1 of Macquaria australasica. Lineage (NCBI taxonomy): Eukaryota > Metazoa > Chordata > Actinopteri > Centrarchiformes > Percichthyidae > Macquaria > Macquaria australasica. The sequence continues at coordinate 1,260,670 of SEMN01000060.1, read as the reverse complement.
CAAGCTTTCATGGCAAGACTTTCAGACTCTTGACTTGCTTTAAGTCTTTTATATTCTGTATGCACTGTATACATTGCAAACTATGTATAGATATGTTTTTCATACATTTATCCAGTATCCTCTTTTTTACTTTATCAATGCATTTCTAATATTTTGTTGCATTATATATTTTATTTCCTCCTGCCGTACTAATTCCACAAAGTGACTAGCAAATGGATCATCACTGGGGGCTTTCATGTGTATGTAAGTCTCACAGATGAATATACAGATGAATTAAGAAGAGGGTCGTGCAGGTCTGCTGTACTTCATCCATCATCTTTTCTTAAAAACTACCATAGGTTGAAGCACATTATATCAGTACTGTTCAGAGAGGAGAATGTTGCTCAAAGGGAAGTCAGTGAGGACTGGGTGTAATATATGAAGATCTATGAGTATATTTCTGCAGCAGACTTATGGAAAGAAAGATAAGACAACAATATACATATGATAAAGTATCCTAATCCTTTTTTTTGGCTTTACTTCTGTCAGTGGTTTAGCTTATAAAATGTTCTTAGACTCAATTCTTTAAACACAGATTAGCAAAAGCTTCTTATAATATTGAGCACTATTCAGACATGCAGTATGGTGACTTTGCTAATACACAAGTCCACACTTGAGTTGTAATAATTTAAAGTTGCCTGCAGCATTGAAATTGTAAATATGATATTTATTTTCTGTTAAATGTGTGACATGCAGCGTAGCATATTGTTGGCCACAGCCTGTATGGAATATATCATACAGCTAATATGTTTGCCTGCAACACTGGATACTGAACCAAAGATATACAGTATGTAACACTTCATTATTTCAACATGCTCTCTTTGTATGTTGTAGTATGTTCTGGTGTAGTTCAGTGAGGCAAGAAACAGTTTAAGTCAGATGACGTGACATGGAAGCATTTCGATTGGCTGCCAGAATCTAAAGGCTTTAGGCTTTTTATAGACAAATCTTCTTTCCCATTTGAATGACATTGCCAAGAAATGGTAACAGGAAGCAGATATGAGTTTCTCTGAATCAACACTGATGTGAAGGTGTTTTTAAGGCTCTTGGAGGTGCCTAGTTAGCGATTTTCTACCATTTCCTATTATGAGAAGATGAGGACGATACACCATTCCCCCTTTAAAGTTGGGGGAGTAAACTGGCAAATTTAAAACAACCTACAGAATTTTGTATCAAATATATGTTGTCTTAATACTGCTATACCAAATAAGCACTGGATTTTGGCTCAAAAGCTAGTGTCATTTAAAAAAAAAAAAAAGAAATATCTGGGCATATATTGAGTAAATAATTTGCTATTACACTGCCGTGATCTTTGTTCAGTCAGTATTTATGAATAAGAACAGCTGTGGCTCATGACACATACAGCAGATGACAGAGAGGCACTATTCTCTAAAAGACTGCTCCACTCTCAGTCACTGAGATTCTGACCAAGTTAACAATGTCAGCAGAGTTTTTACATTCCAAACATCTTTATTGCAGAGTCAGAATGTAACCGGATGGCTACAGACTTAATGATCTTAGCACATTTACACTGAATAGTTCATGAACTGTGGCATTAAATCTTTTTTTTCTATAAAACTTAAGCAGTGAAATCCAAGTATTATTATTATATGTGGCTTTTTTCCCCTTATTCTTATTCTGGCCACTTTCAAGTCACACAAATGCCTAGTTATTTTTTGGAAAAGAAAAGAAAAACATAAGTATATGATCATATATGAGTATGAGATTATACTATCTATTCTGCTGTATTGTAATTACACTGGAGCATATGTCTGTTGGGTTTTTATCGTGTGCATAGGATGTCAGAATATCAACACAGCTCTGAAATGAATCATATGAAACGTGATGTTGACGGGAAACATAAGAGCATCCTTTACAGACCATTTGTGAAAACTGTTATCTGTTTGACGCAAGCTTGACAGGACAGGGACAGCAAAAAAAAAGCAAGTGGTAGCTGTATCATGAAGCTATGATAGTTCTTTTGAGATTTATGTTGTTTTTAGTACATTAGAGCAAATGGAAAGATTTCATTTCAAAAGTGTACATTATGAACATTAAAATGTATTCAAGACAAGCCTTTATTTTTATACAGTAATGTATAAGAGCACATGAGCAGAGTTTATGAATAGTAAATGTTTCCTGAACTAAAGAAGTGCTCACTGTCATCATGGATTGTATAACTATTGTGGACAAACTGGTGGCCAAACCTATTTATACAGCAGGCCTAAACTGTGGACATTAATGTGCAGTGTGCACTTGTACCCTCTATATTTATGTTCATGGAAAATGCTTTGTATAATATTTTCAATTAAAAGAGAAATGATCAGTTGTGTGTGTATGTGAGTGAGTTTTTCCCAGAGCTTCTCAAAGTAGTGACAATCACTATTTAAAGATAGTTTGAATCCTAAAGTAACTATCGTAATTTATTTCAAATACGTATGTATTTTGTACTTTACTGTATTTGTATTTTGGTTAAGTATACTATTTGTTGCACATTCCCAGAGGTCATCTGAGATTTAAAGTCAACCACCAGAGGGCAGCAAAATGACTATTTGGGGAAGACCTGTGAAGTGGAATAGGAGGAATCCTTGCATTTCAAGAAGCAGAGCCACATGTGGCAAAGTGCCAGAGAAGGGTTAGATACATCTGACAATTTAACACTTTAAAATCAAATAAAAATACTAGCATGAAAGCACAAGCAACAGTTTCATGCACATTATTTTTTAAATATATTGCTAAACTGTGATTTTCCATGTGTTGCCTCAAGGCAACGTTGTGCAGTTAGGCTACTTGTCAGGACAATATGCACCATGCTCAATAATAGAGATGTATGATGATGTCAGACAGTGAAGTCGGATATATCTTGTATCCAGCAGTTAAACTTTTGAAATTAACAATTTTCATTCGCAGCAGATGTATCTTTTAGTTAGGTAACTGAACTTTATTTTTGTATAAAAATTATCAGACAATCGGACACAAATAGTTATTCAAAGCGGTGTATTTCTATATGTCTAATAACATGCAGATCTTCTATTATATTGGAATAAAATACTGAATTATTAAACAAGGGACCATATGTATGTTCTAATACAAACTTTCTAATGCATATGTTGTTTCTTTTCACCTAATAATTGTTCTACAGGAATCAGATTTTTCTCATATTTACTCATATGGCTTTGTTACCCTGAGACAATGAAAAATGATCTCGGTGGGGGTGAGGGGTGGGGTGAATTTTTAGACCTAAATCACCTAAAGAATAGTCAAATATTATTTTTCCCCAAAAACACATTATTCGTGCAGTAGAGTTAACCATGCCTGCATCTCCATGTAAAGCTGCTAGTCTTCTCAGTTTATCAGCATTGATCATGTTACCTGCTAAACTCAAAAGGTGAAGACAGAAGGAAGCAAATGCGCGCATCATTAGGGCAGAATGTTTATTAGAATTTGCGATTAGCGATGTAACATTCACCTACATGGCGCAAATTAACTCATAAATGTGCTAATATGCAAATATGCACGCCTTTATTGAAATGAGCTCATCTCATCAGGGGATGATATATCCAAGGAAAACTCAGTGATACACCTCCACGTGGCTGAACAGGGTGGAACGCACAGAAGCCTGTCGCTCGGATGACACAGTAAATGAAAGTATAAAATCAGCAACAGAGTTTATATCAAATATTTCGATACAAATTAAAAGAAATTTCAAAAAAGTCAGAAGAGCACTGGATATTTAGATAGTTACGCAAAAAGAAAAAGGGAAAAAAAAGCTTTGTAATGCACTGCACTGCACCCGTAATAGTCGTGTGATTCTTTTCATTCACATGGAACTACAGTACTAAGTTGGCAGAAAAAGGTGCATGGCTTTTGTATTCAAATGAAGCACTGTTTTCATCTGAAACAATACAGGGAGATCATCACTTGTGGATGCAGTATGGCATTTTAAATTTATTTTACAGTGTAGTCCTTATGAATCAATGAATGAAACAATCAACAGATCCCAGTGGTTAAGAGGTCAGTTTATGAATAAGTGTCAACACTTGGCAACATTTGAAGTTCTGTTAGAGGAAACAAAGAAAAGTAAAAATGAAACTGTAAAGTAACGAAATGAAGGAAAAGAAAGCAATGATAATGTTGTATCCCTGTACCAAAGTGGTGTTGTGATATTTAGTAGCATGTCATGCTCCATTAGTGAAGTCCTTTAAAAGTGGGATTGGCCGTCCCGCTAGTTTAACTATTCAGATGGCGGCCATTTTGGGTCTGGCCTGAGCTTAATGTGCAGGAAGGGAGAAGGTGAGCTCAGCGAAAGGCAGTAGTCATAGTTGAGGTGAGTACAATAATGTCGATGGTGAGGATCCATGGTTGATAATGGTAAAAGAGGAGAGGTCATGCAGCTTGGGCCAGAGGCAAGGAGGGTTGGAAAAGCCCCCAGGGGAAGAATTCTCCATCACACTGTGGCCCCTGGCCTGGCGGTGCTTTAGGTGGGACACAAAACTAGAGAGGAAATACAGCGGATAATAATGTTAAGTCTCTACGGGATGATATAATAAAGTTACTTTAATGTAGTTCAATTTCCCAAAAGCACTTAAACCCGTTTGGTTGTTGAGACTTTAGAAAACACTGACTTTCTCTTCACTAATCACTTTGTAGAAGTATTCAGACTTGTGTTCACCTTTCAATATGTAGTCGGTTAGCAGTGTAGGCACCTTCTCACTGTCCTCCTTCATGGCACAAAGAACTAGGTGGAAGAAATAAAACATGTATCAACTCAACAAGCCAGTATTATTTGCCTTTGATACAAATGTTCTGGTCTGGACACTTACTATTTGTGAGCATCTGCAGGTCCTCGACAGATGGAGGGGTGCCTTTCTTCTCATATGGAATAACTGTGTTTAGATACTGAAAACAGAGTCAAGGTTCAGAGGGTTTAATACCATAACTGGGGTATGTAACATTCAAGCGAACATGTAGCCTCGTGAGCAGATATTTTTATGTGCTAGCTTATCAGAGGCAGCTTTCTTTCGCTGGCGTTGACACAGCACCTAACCTGAGAACTTAAAATTTTTGGAAAAACGCTGGTTAGTTTTCTTGCCAAGAGTTAGATGAAAAGATTGATACCACGCTCATATCTGTCGGTTAAATATGAAGCCAGAACCAGGAGATAGTTAGCTTAGCTTAGCTTTAAGACTGGAAAGGAGGAAACAGCTAGCCTGGCTCTGTCCATTATCATTTCTTTTCTGAGCTTAGTGATCTCATAGAAATCCCACTTTTGAACTATGCTTATGAGCTCTCCTTACTGAGTGCGTCAAGTGGAAGTTCAGTACCTGGTTCAGCCTCCCCTCAGCTAACCAGCTGCTGGCTGTAGCTTCATATGTAGTGTAGGCCTACACGAGAGTGGTGTCAATCCTCTCAGCTAAAGCAAATAAGTGTATTTCCCAAAATGTCAAACAATTCCTTTAAAAGTCAATGGACTGTCAGTCTGTACACTGCAAACAATCAAGCCTTTAACACTGACTGAGAGGGTAAAGGCACAATCCGTGATCTAAATGTAAACACAAGGGTAACCCCAACACCAAAGTTCAAAACACAGTATTGGAACCTGCTGTCGCTCCCAAACCTACTGGCAGATCTTTTAATACACAGTTATAAATGTATCTAATGCTGTAAAAGATTTGTTTACATCCAATAATGCCTGCAGAAACTGGAGGAAAACAGACCTGATATTTTGTAACTATGATCAGCTGAGAAACACAAAATGCTGAATTCATATATGAGTCAGACTTTTCATTTATGTATGTGCATCTGCCTGTAATTTATACAGCCAAAAAACAGGGACATTTCTTGCAGTGTACCATAGCATATTGCTTACACTATCAACAGAGATCAAATTACATACAGTAGGCTGATCATCCCTGTGTATGACCTCAACTGTGCAAAGGACTGAGCAGTGGCGTAAATATAGCCAGTGCAGACAGTGCTTATACTGGGGCCCATGGCCTGAAAGGGCCCATGCACAGCAGGCCCCTTCCTGTTGTAAATAAGCTATGCCACAGATGTAACGCACACAAAACAACACCACGAGTCGTAACCTCATTATAATCAATTAAATAATCTGTGGACATTGTTTTTGATTTACTTTATCATATGAAATGGTTGCTGGGAAATACTGATGTCCAATGTCTAGTCTCTGCTGACTTAATTTCTTGCTATGTCACACTTGAACCTTTTTAAAACATTAAACCTTTGACCTTACCTGTTTCTCATTCCCCGTGCTTCCAAATGTCTGTCTGATGCCGGTCTGCAGGATGTTAGACAGTCCCTCCATGCTGAAACGCTGCAGGTCACAACCAGGACATACACACCAAACACACACACACACACACACACACACATACAGACCATTACTACTGATCATCAGTTCTTTGTCTGAAATCTGACAGAGTAATTTTTTTTGTTCAAGTACAACACAGACCTTACAGCATCTCACACAAACCATGACATCATGGTGAAATACGATTAGCTTTAGTGTTGATTTTGCATCTGCATCATTAAGCCATCTGTACATTCATACTACTTCAGTAAAGCAGCCTCAGGTACCCAGCAGTCACCAGATGAAAACACTGCTGATGCACTGAATGGAGGGAAAATCCATTAGGTTGTTTCTCTGTTACAGGACAGGAGTTGACTGGACTGGGTTGTTACTGTATGCAGATGACGGGTCACTTCCACTTTAGGATCTTTCCTGGAAGATACTTTAGAGGCTAATGGACCTGAGATCCATTATGCTAACAGTCAGGAGGAGGAAAGAGGGAGAGCTGTGAGGCACTGCGGTTTCACCTTTCTCTCATTTACATTGGAGGGATTAAACATGGAAGTTGCACATTTATGGGAAAACCTAATGGAGGTGGAAATATACATTGGGCCAGATTTACTAAGGCTAAGATGTGACACATTCTGCCCCAAACACAAATGCAATGCAATGAGGCAATATGGCTTTTATTAATGAACAAAATATCTCAGTACTGTAAGGTAAGTGAATAGTGGACAGATGCTGTGGTTTGAATTTGAACTTTGTTTTGTTAAGACATACAAGTGTGTGTTTGGCTGCATTTACATCAGTATTAACATCCATATCAACACCATCTCCACCTCCACCTGCTCCGTCTATCTGCATACAAGGCCACCCCTCCCCCTCCCTGCTTCTCACCTTGACTGGCATGCTCCCTGTCTTCTCTGTGTGGCCCGTGGAGCCTGTATTCCCTATGTTCACAGATGCCGTCCCTCCCCCCTGCAGGCTCAGGGCCTTGTCCCTGCGTCGGCGTTTGCTGCTGTCTCGTTGCTCCTTCTGCCTGTTCTGCACCTCCATCAGGGCGGTTATGAACGTGTTCTTCACCTCTTTCTCAAACTCCAGCTCCTCACGCCGGGCCAGCTGGCTGACCAGCTCCTCTGAGTACTCGCGGATGGCGGCCTCTACCCGGTGCAGCAGCTCGACCAGCGCTGAGCTGGGCATCAAGCTCAGGCCTGCAGAACAGATGAAGGGGGGAGAGAGGGATAGTTGGTTTTTATTTTCTGCAAAAGTATTGTTTCTTACCCTTAGGTTTAGACAGAATGCTAAAACATGTACAGACTGTGGGAATATGAGCAAAATCAGCAGAGCTAAAAGATACTATTTTACTGTTTGAGCAAAAGAGCCAAAGTGAGAGTTAATCAGACTCGAGCAGGACTCAACAAGCTCAAACACTGTGTCTCGAATCAGAGTTAACACTATTTGGTGACAATATCATTGAGACCCACAGACATAATGTAGTGATGACAATTTTGCTGCATATTTCTTCCCATATAATCAAACTCATGCCAGTTAAGTACTTTCTAAACAAAGCGTGAGTGAATCCAAATTTGAACTTGTATTATTATCATCATTATACTTTAACATCAATGTACAGTTCATATCCAGTACAGAGTATACAGTATATGGACAATCCGATCCAGCAGTCCTTATCACTGCCCTACAATGTTGATGATTGATGAGTCTATCCAGCTGCTTATAGGACTAAAATAAATAATAAAAGTTGTGATCTGTTGCATTTCATCCATCTCTTTCCATTTCCCTAACAGCTCAGTTGATCTTATGTCAAGCAAGTAGTATTTCCATAGCACTTTTCAAAACCAGAGGTACAAGGTGCTTCACAGGTGCACATTAAGGTCAACAAGACTTTTAGGGAATGGTTAAACATAGAGAAAGAAGCCAAAGAAAAACACAACATAAAACCATTGGAGTAAAGGCTAAAACCCTACCTGTATAAGCTACAGTTCCTAAAATGTAGGTGCGAAAAGAAATGCTAACAATGATGGTACACACCACAAAACTGGACAAATCTATTTATTTACACAGCTGTGGGGGCCAAAAGATGCTCTGCCTCACACGTGTTCAGCTCCCATTCCCACAGTGGTCAGGACAAATCAATGCCACTCAGACAGAAGGGCCACATGGATCTCCAATATGTTCTGCAACGGGGCGCCTTATGGCAGAGAACTCCTTGTCCTCTTGAACTCTACCTATGGACCTGCTGAAATGCGATGACGCATATCTCTTCAACCTCTACCCAAAAATAATATTTGCAGACCGAATATGAGCGTAAACAACAACGTTACATTTGTCCTTGACACCTTGTCCATTCTATAAATAGGGATGATGATATTTTTCATGTCCAGCCAATGGCAAGGACTCATTTGCAGGGGGTCTCTCCCTTGGTGTTTTATTGGCATGCTTCAAGGAGAAATAATAATTGTAACCTAAAGGGTGCTGCCACCAAAAAGACTGATACCCAGTTTACTTGGCCAAGTCTAAAAGGGACAGTCTTTTGACAGGAATGTAGCCTGTTCACATCCTGAACAGCAGCAGTGAACAAATTACTCTTTACAACTGCAGCCCACGTGTCAGTTAGGAAGTTACATTAATTAAAAAAAAAAAAAAACAGTAACATGGAGTAGTATTTCCACTTTTACCTTCATAGGAGCAGTTGTTGTTGGAGGCCTCTGACAGCTGCCGGATCTCCTCCAGCAGGGAGGGGTTGTTCCTGGAGGAGTGGCTGCTCTCCTCTTCATCCTCCTCCTCAGTTTCGCCGGGATCTGGAGAGTTCTCCATCATCTCGACTATCTCCTCAATGACCTTGAAGAGAGCGAGAGAGAGAGAGAGAGTGAGATAGATGGAAGGATATAAGGAGACAGGTGGATGGACAGGAAAGAGATAAGGGGGCAGGGGTAAGTACACACACATCCATAACCGTCCATTTGTCAGCAGAGTGTGGCCACTAAAAAGCCTCCTTTATAAGTGTACATATCATACTTAAATCCATTATTGATGTCTGCACAGGTTGCAGCAGTTTACAGCAGAGACAGACTTTCAGCAGGCGTCTGTCTAAACCCGTGTACCAGCATGATATAAGAGCAGTCCAACACTAGTTTTATTGGACACATTAAAGAGCTTCTCCCAAAACAGTATGCATGCAAAAAAGACTGCACAAACACATAGTTTGGAACTTCAAAGGTAATACATATCCACATTGTTAATCCATGTAAAGATTACCTGGATGAAAGACAGTGAGCTATCAAAATGGGAATGCCACATCTAGCAGTGCAAAAGTTACCTCTGGGGTTCCATGGGGGCTATACTTGGTCCTTTACTGTTTTCAATCTTACGCTGTTATGCTGATGATACGCATATATACTGTATGTATCCATAAGTCTCTGATTCTGACTTAAGTTTCTCCAAACATTTTTGCAATATTACAAACTCAGGAGCATTGCCGAGATTAGATCATTTCTTTCATTCTATGATGGACAAACCCTTGGTCTCCAGCCGTGTAGATTACTAGAACTTCTTATCGCCAGATTGCCCCAAAAATCAATGAACTGCCTCCAGCTTGTGCAAAATACAGTGGCTCTTACAAGATCTAGAAAATTTGAGCACATTTCCCCCATTATGTCCACCTTGCACTGGTTACCTGTGGTGTTAAGAATTGACTTTAATATTTTACTGTTTGTCTTGAGGTCACTGCTAGGCCTTGACCCATTCTATATCGTTGACCCTTTCACTCCATACAGCCCTACTTGTAGTCTAAGGTCAGCAAGCAAAGCAAAAGGCTGACTACTTCACAAATACCTAAAAGCAGATTATTGTAATTCCAACAAATAAATTACTGTAAACAAAAATGCACGATGTGTGAAAAGTGGCAGGTAAAAGATGAAAAAGGACCATGGTGAGACCCTGCTTACACCCTGCTTTCATTTCCTTATGATCAAAAACAGGACATAGACAAACTGCTGTTTGATCTTAAACACACACACACACACCTGATCAGCTGTGATGAGCGGCTCTTCATTCAGGCAGTTGGCATTGTCGTTCTTCTCATTCATCTCCTCCTCTTCTTTTTCGTGGATCTGCAGAATGTGAGACGAAACATGAGAACCAAATAACAAACAAATGGCTTCTACAGTATGTCTTACCAAGAAAAGGAGGCTAACAAGATTCAAAAACTGCCTGTGGAACTGGAATAATAAACTAAATCCACAATATGTTTCCAAAAGAACTCGATCAGTGTGTGGGAAGGAGAGATCATTCTGGGATTGCACTCATTTGATAGACTCTTGAGACTGCTTAAATATTTGAACGTTTTACATGATTTAGTATAACTTTAAAAAACAATTTACTATTCTATTTGTAAAAGTGTTTTAATAGTTTATACCTTATTTATTTATTTATTTCCAATATTTGACTTTTATACAGTTTTGATAGTGAAGTTGGTAACGTGAAGAAATCCCTGACATTGGCTGTAGTGATGGCGATGCTAGTCTGTTGGTCCAGACTGACTTCGTACAGACATTCACGGTTCCCAGACGATGTATCCTAATGACTTTGGTAAATGCCTGATAACTCCTCTAGCGCCACCATGAGGTTGACATTTGTGGTCTTGTGTGATATGTCTTATCAAGGATTGGATGGATTGTCATGAAATTTGACTTTCATGTCCCTCTCAGGACGAATTGCAATCACAATGGCGATCCCTTAGTGTTTCATCTGGCGCCACCATCAGGTCAAATTTTTAATTTGTCTAACACTTTGGTTTATGACCAAATACCTGCAAAACTAATGGTTCCCATCAGCCTCAGCTTTGTGTTTAGTGCTAATTGGCTACTGTTAGCATGCTAAACTAAGATAGCAAATAAAGTAAACATTATACCTGCTAAACATTAGCATGTTAACATTGTCATTGTGGGCATGGTAGCATGCTGGTGGTAGCATTTAGCTCAAAGCACTGCTGTGCCAAAGTACAACCTCACAGAGCTGTTAGTGTGGCTGTAGACTCTGTCCGCAGGGCTTGTCTCTACTGCTAATGATTGATACAGTATAATAATCAGACAGTTCATGAAGGATTTGCCATTTGCTGAAAAATCCACGGCACACAGCAAGCAGATGTATTTTGTGGTTCTGGTATGTTTGGGACAAACAGAGGAACCTCGTTAGAACAAGCAATTAAGGGCAACGTGGAAGACGAAACACTTATACAATATCCACAGAAAAAAAAGAAAATTGCTTCATCTGATTGTGAAATATTTACTGGTGGTCTGCTTTGGTATAACACATTTAACTTAAAGAGAATTCCAACAACTTGACTGAAGGCAGGATCTCAAGTGAATATCCCCACTATGATGCATTTTCACAACAGCCCTCTCCCCCTGGGGCGAAAACGTCTGCTCTGGCCTTGACCAGCCCAAACATGGCCTAGATTGTTAAGTGCCTGCAGTTGTATGTGACAGCCAATTAAGGGAGGGGAGAAAGAGGGAGACCTCTGCTGAATGGCAGACCAGTCAAGGTTGGTCAAGCATGTCCTCAAGTGTCAGCATGAGTTTAAACCTCAGAAAGAATGAACCAGTCAGCTACTCAGTTTGGCACATTGTGCTGATACTTTCACTTACTGATATCTTAAACCATAAAACAGAATCATATTTTCCCTTATAAACTAGTGGGACAGACATTAGTGAACATTTGTTCAGCCATTTGTAGCCAGTAGAAAGACAGATAAGTACTACATATCCCTCCTTATCTACAAAAAAGCAAGGGAAATATGGAAGAAGTGACTGAGAGAGCAATTTGCTGGGGTTGTGAGCATGTTCTCTGGGTCAGACCTCTTAGCAGTTTTAATAAAACTACGCTCATTTGGGCATAAAATGTGTAAATAAATAGATCACAGAACCAGTCGTTCATTCATGGTTAATCCACATAATACCACACTGTAGAGGAAATAACAAATAACAACATTCATATGGTTTTATAGCAATGGCACTAAGCTTCTCCCAAAGACATGTGAAGTAAATATAAACCAAATACAAGATAAGAAAGTTGGAACGAGGAATAAACAGAGAAGTAAATTTAAATGAGAAAGAGATCTTAAAACATGTTACCTTTGTCAGCTAAAGAAAATCGTGTTTACTATACATGTATCCAAAGGTTATAGAAACCCAATTAAGTTCACCTTTCCAAAATAAAAAAGAAAGGTACAGGCCTAATATCAGACTTTCCAGATCTAAACCAAATAGAAAGATGTGGAGTGACATGTACCTCCTGGTCAGAAAGATTGCCGTTGAGTCCCTCTGACTCTGGGTTGTCCCAGGTGGAGATGTAGTTGTCAGTTAGAGCATCCCACACACTGCAAAACAGCACAAAGACACATACATGTACACATGTAAGCAAGGGCAACTTTAAAGTCCACAAGAAATATCAAAAACAAGCATCAAAACACAATGTTTGTCTTAGCTGTAAAGGCTGTCTACTATTTTAAGCTGGTGTGTGCACACGCAGTGTAGTTAGACAGTTATGTAACAGCGTTAAACTAGAGTTCGGTGTGTTGTTTTATCTCCTTGGTTATAAGACGGTCAACACAGCCCTGTCTTCAGCAGCCTGCAACTCAGTCAATATTTCAATGTGGCAAGTCAATGATGGTGGTCAATGCTGGAGGCTGCAGAGGAACAATGCACAACAGAAAGAAAACACAGCTTACTACTCAGCAAAAGGTATCCTTAGCAGAGATTTAGATAAAGCTTCTCACATCATTGTGCCAGTGGTCTCTGACTGCAGCCCGGTGCAAGCGTCTGTCTGAGGAGGAATGACATCAAAGTGGAAGAGAAGTCTCCTTTGTGCTTTTTTTCCTCCTCCACTCAGAGGTTGGCTCAGGCCGGCTGCTGCCCTGCTCCCAGTGGCACTGCCCACACCCGGACACACAGTGGACACCATTCAGCTAACAGCTTACCTCACCAGCCATGCCTGCATGCCATGACTGCATGCACAAGCACATAAACAAGGTCAAAGTTTCAGTACACTTAATGAAAAATGAAAACCAAGTGTTGTCATTGACCAGCAAGAAAATAAAATGGACTTTTAAAAAAATGAATTATACAAAATATTTTCCCCATCAGAGGAGTCATTTTGTGCTAAGAATTTTGAAATGTTTTCCTGAAAGTTTAATAAACTAGAAGACACCATTCTGTGAACTGACCCCCATGTGTTCAGAACCTAATTTACACTACACTACAAAATGTTGATAGATATTACCATGATTATGGGGTGGTCTGTATTGCTTGCTTCTTCTGATTTAAATCAGTTTGTATGAAAGAGTGCAATAAAACTAAACTTGAGAATTAGAAGATTGGTACCACTCTCATGTCTGTAAGCTTAAGGTCAAGATGAAATGAAAAATGCATTTTTAACCCTTGTAGATCACATCCCCAGTCATATTGTGCACTTACTTAACAATATTTGCCAAAAAAAAAGAGCTAAGATTCATTTGTAGCTAGCTAGCAACAGCATGGTACGTCGGTGTGTCACGCCCACTTTTAAACATTCAAATCAAATTCCTCCCAAGATTATGTCCAGCCTGCCTATCTTGTTTCGCTCGGAAATACATCACGATATGGAAGCTAGATACTCTCGAAATGCCGTTTCATCTCGACTTTAATATGAAGCAGCAGCCAATGGTGGAACGGCAAGCTTAGCTCTGTCCAAAGGTAAAAACATCTACTTACCAGCACCTCTAAAGCTTATATCTTGTTAGGTATCTTGTTTGTTTATACAAAAACTGAAGTGTAAAACTGAAAAAATGTGGTTTTACAGGGGGTTATTATGCAAGATTATTTCTTGGCAGGGAGCAGTGCTGGTTTGCAGGACAGAGGCAGGCTATCTGTTTCCCCTGTTTCCAGTCTTTATGCCAAGCTAAACTAACAGGCTGCTGGCTGTAGCTTCGTACACTTTGTAACGGACAATAATCTAACTAAATGTATTTCCCCAAACGTCAAACTTTAAATGAAACAAAACTCACCTCATTAAAAGACATTTTTAAAAATCTAATCAGTAATAAATAACCACAACCCACATGAACAGCACATACTGCATGCATAACACAGGGACACGCTTTGGTCGTCTGGCCAGCAGGAACTGGAACTCCATGTTACAAAGCTGTCCTGCTGTGTTTGTTGGCCCGCAGACAGTGAAGAGAAATCATTCTGTTTGATATTCTGCTTCTTCATCAGCTTGTCGGACTCACTTATATCTGCATCTCTAATCAGGCGACTGCAGGGATTAGGCCAAAATGTGCGACAGACTGTTTTCAACTAAATAGTGATTATTTCTGTGGGTCTGTAAGACTCTCCAGTTTTAAATGAGTCACATTAAATCAGACTACACCTTTCACTGAAAAGAGATATTCAGTGTTATGAACATAATAGTACATTAATAGTATTCTGTGTCTAAGTGACACTAAGGTGAATAAATATCTAGTGAATGAAACTGACTTGATTTGAAATCACAGCATGGATTGTTACAAAAAATGTTATGAAAAGGGAAGAAAAACTCCAGAGAAGGACAGTTGTTATGTGTGACTGGAATATATCTCTACTGGTTTCCTTATCTGCACCACAACAAATCAGTGTATGGCATTCACATCCACCCACAGCCCTGTGTTTTGTTCTCAATAATCAGTCAAACCTTTATTCAGCAATCCAGACTCATTTTAAGCAGCACAGAAAAATCATGTGATTTGTTTCCAAAAACTCTCCTCTTACACCTACAGTCAGACTATTTTTAGCACGATTCATGTGTGAGGACGTGTGTGTGTTTCAAACGGAGGAGGATCTGGCAGTCAGCTGGTGGAGGGGCAGAGACAGAGACAGACCAACTGAGCGAAAGCCAACTGAGGCGTACAATGCTGCTGCACATTGAATAATTCAGCATGCAGCCCGACTGGAGCTGAGAGCTGAGGGTGGGGTCATGCTGCTGATTGACTGGTTGTTTGGGATGTCTGTGTGTGGAAATATTTTGGCTTCTGTCATGTGTGGCGTGCTGGGCTGCTGAGCCACAGTTTCGGCCTTGAGAGTGTGTTTTGTGAATGACATTAATGGCAGCCTAATGGGCTAGTGTGTAACATAAAGGGCTTGGAGGAAGAGGTTGTAGTTCATGTGTGCTGAGAGTCTGGCTGTCTGGCATTTTATTATGCCACTATATTTGTGGTCATTTCTATCACTTTATTATGTTCCTGATGGCACCACACAGCCCAGGTGCAACCAGATTTACAGTAAACAAAAGTTATCTGTAGTCTATTCTGTAGAGCAATGGAGCTAAGGATTATATTTCCAAAAAACCTAAAATTATTTTAGATACTTTCTGTATATGAACATTGTAAGATGAACATTGTTGAAGGATGCTGTTTGGAATGTCAAGTTATTTCTATTTATAGCCCAAAAATACTGATGCAAATGATTTTCCAGTTCAGGTAAATGGACTTCACTTATGTAGCTTATAAGCTTTTCAGCCTTAACGGTTCCCAAAGTGCTTTACAGACCAATCTGGTGACGGAGCTGCCATGCAAGGTGCTGGCCTCCATCTGCAGCAACTTAGGGTTCAGTGTCTTGCTCAAGGACCAATGCTGGGATTAATGGACAACCTGCTCTACCTCCTGAGCCACAACCGGCCCGAAGGTAGAAGACTGAACTGTATCAGATCCATCAAGACCTCAATTGTGTCATTGCAGCCTTGAAAATACACATTAACAGACTGATGAATGCCATAAGAAGTGGCTGAAAACCCCAGAAAATGTCCAGTAAGTGGACCTTGTGCTATGATACTTTGTCAAACTACTGTGACTGTGGCCACTCACTCTTCATCCTGCAGCCTCTCCTCATCCTCCTGGTTGTGTGACTGGTTGCGTATGGGCGCCAGGCCCTCCGTCTTGGTGTTGTAATTGTGGAAGCAGACGTTGAGCTTCTCGTCGAACTCGTTGACCAGGTCCTCCATCGACTTGAAGCTCATCATCTCGGAGAAGTTCTCCAGCTCAGAGAAGTCCTCACGGGTGATGGAGGCCAGGGGGACGGTGGTGGTGGTGGAGTAAGAGGAGTTGTTCAGCGCTGGGTGGTCCAGCTCATCCATGTGGCACGGTCGGAGGTCCTCAAACTCCTCATCCAGACACACAAGAGGGGCTTCCATGGTGTCCCTCGTCTGTTAATCTGTGAGCCCTGCACAAACAGAGTGGTGATATAGTGTTTGCTAAATCAGCATGGCCAATAAAACTGATGTTTTAAGTTTCATCAGCATTCCTTTAATGAGGCAAGGCCACTACTGCAGGAAATGTGATTAAATGGAAAGACCAGATCACACAAAGCACAAGAGTCTGTATCTGTCCCAATCTGATAGATATCTACCAATATCCCAGAAGGATTTATCTGGCGTCTCCTAAATCATGCCTGTCTCACCTCATGTGGCATGGCACCATGTTGTCTAGACAAAGAGGAGGTAGAGGTAGATGTGCCAGAAGGGGACCAGATCCCAAAGGGAACCCAACCAGTTGGCTTTACTGGTAAACCACAGTTAATTAGGTACCTCCACTGGGATTTAACTGATGAGGTTTCCAAGATTCTGGGACATGAAATTAATAGTAACATTTGTCAAAGTAGCCTACACAATATATTATATTAGTATGGCTATTTTCTTGTTCTGGCCAAGGGATTCTTTAAGGGTTTTGATGCTAAATAAATATGGTCATAAAAATGTATCCTTCACTAAATTGTGTCAGATAATTACAATTCTGCTCTGAGAATGATGAACTCATCTTCCGGTTTTTACATTTTTACAGCACAATAATACCCCTCACAGCATTTTTGGGGTTCTGGGACAGACTTCAGAAAATTAGAGACCCGGAATAAGGAGGCCTGGGAGCTTCCAAGTTTCATGTTTGCTTTATTTTGATTTTAATACATCACATGCGTATTTGGTTTAGCCTGTCAAATAAGGCAGCTTAGCAAACCATTGAGGAGAATATAGTCAAACATTGGCACTTAGAAGGTGTGGTATATTCAAATGTTACCTTTAAAATCATTCAAGCCAAATTTGGTGCAATTGTGTCCGATTTACTATCAGTTTCTTCTGTTCAATAATTATAGTTCATTAACTGGTGGAAAGCCTCTTTCCCACAGCGGAGTGACAAAGGATTCATACAATCTCAGATATGTTTAAAAAAGGTGACGTCAGTACATTCAAAAATCTAAACAATCATTTTGATTTGCCATGTCCTTCTTTGTTCGTCTAATTACAATTAAGGTCTTCGCTAAGTGCATATGTGAATTACTAGTAAGAGAATTATATATATTTCTTGTTGAACTGTTCTTACAAACAGTTAACACTTGGGACTGTTTGGGGTAAGGATGTATTTACTACCTTTTAATACTTCAATTAACTGGAATAGAGTTGGGAAAAACATTCATCTTACTTCCAGAGACACAGATCATCTTTTGGTGCATTATAAATATGTTCCTAAAGCATATTTGAACGTGACTGTGCCAAATGAAGTTGTTGGCTTCTCCACAGTGCTCCAACGGCTCTCCTGGGACATATTATCACATGGTTGGGAATTCTATTTTTGGGACGCGGTAACCATGTGTATATCTAATAATATAGGTAAGAGTATTCCTTGTTTCCAAACTGCCCTACCCCTAAATGATGATTCTTTGATTAAGGTTTTGAAACTTAGTTCAGCTTCCTTGTAGAATTGATCAAATTATCATTAGAGTTCCCAGAAATGGAATACACTAAGTGAAAGCAGCTCACAGTATCTGTAGAAAATGATGCTGATGGTCAGTTTGTACTTGACTGTACAAACAGTATATGGATAAAATAATGTCCTGAAACAAAGGCCCATCAGTAATTATAAGAAAGACATTAAAAGAGTGTAAACCTGCAAAAAGAAGCAGCATTCATTCTTGTGGAGGGCTCAATCCTGCAGTCAGACTTTTAAGAGAAGTTGTGCCTCAGTCAGGTTGTCTGACGCAGTGTAATTACAGAATTGAGGCCTGAATTTCATCCTTTGCTGGACCGTGGCCTGGTGAAGTGGGTGAGCACATCCACAGTCCATTTAAAAACAAGCTTGTGCAAGCTTCTTCCTCCTCATCACACCACTCAGCAAAGTGCGGCCTCATCTCAGAAGCCGGATATTGTTTTTCAGGATCTCATGTACTCTCTCTCTAGCTCTCTCCTCTCTGTGCTGCTGTGTCTTTTGTTTGTTTGTGTGTTGTTGTTTTTCTTATTGCATGTGCTTCGTCTTTGGCTTAACGCTTATTTCTAATTTCTTTGCTGAGAAAATGACATCATGTTGCATAAATCCTCGCAGCGGTGAAATGAATCATCCCCTTTATGTGACAGTGACTGACAACTTGCGTCTGTCAATAGATCCAATTAAGGTCCTTTGGTCTACTTAAATAAGGAACATGGACATGGAAATTAGTAGCTGACTCTAACCTTGCCACAGGGACTCTTCAGGGGGCACTGATGCACTGTTCCTTGAAAATTTGGCAGGGTGAAAAATCACAAATTCAATTTCCTAATAGCACTTTGCAGTCATGCTGTAGCCTTTCTATTTACTGCCGGGTTAGGTGAGCAAAATGGACGTGGAAAACTCTGGAATATTTTGTTCTAGCAACAGGGAGGGATGAAATCACAGCATCCACATTAGAGCTGACAGCAGCGTGGATGGTGTGGAGGACGTGTATGAGATGTGCAGGTATTGGATGTCTGCATAGTGTGTGTTTGGGATCTGTGTCAGCCTTTTTTTTTGTATGTGACCTTCATAGAGAGTGGTGGTGGTCTCAGGTGCGTCTCCGTGCTCCACAAGCATGCAGGTATGAAAAGAGCCAATCACAAGAGCTCATCAGAGGTCATTTAATGCAATGGAGTCCAATCACTCACCTCATTTTACTGTAGGAGGAATGACCACAACTACACGGTCGAACAAGAAATCGCACACCAATTCCACTGCAGATTATTGCTTTTTTTTTTCTATTTGGTGACTTCAAGCAGGAATGTAACTATATTTGTATTGAAAATACCTTTAAAATCATTCTGATTTTGTCCCACATAAATTTAACAGAATTGGATTCCACTTCAAATCCATTTTCAGGCGGCCATGGCGAAAATGGAAATCAAGCGAATCCATGTCATCAGCTCATCAGAGGGAGAAGAAAAGAGGAGAGTGGGGGAGGGAGAGAAGAGCAGCGAGGAGAGAGGAAGGAGAGATGGAGGAAACCATGGTTACGAGGCAGGAATGGTGGGAAGATGATGCACAGAGAGGACCTCAGAGTGGTCAGGACTAGAAGAATTAACAGCAGAGTAGGAAGACAGATTACCTGCAGTAGATGTGCCGCTGTTGTTGTGGCTTGGTGTGTAGGCAGGATCTTCTCACAATCTGTGCCTAAGCCTCCCTCCGCTGCAAAAACCTACCGATGAGCAGCAGCAGTAACATTCATTCCAGGGTGAAAGAGAGAGAAAAAAAAATCAGGGAGGTAAAGATGGCAGCGTGGTCTGAGCTTTGGTCTGTATCCCTTCCCTCACCCGTTAGCCCACAGCCACCCTTATCTGTCCTCCCACAGCCTGTTGTTTTCCAATCAATAGGCAGCCAGCCCAGCTCACACAGAGCCTGCGCACTGCCAGGCCTGTGACGATATCAGCACCCCCCCTTCTTCCTTCACTATCCTCTCTTTCTCCCTTTGTCCCTGTCTCCTCCCTCCCTTCCTCTCTCTCTCTCTTCCTGCACGCATTAATTCCCCAATATTCATGAGGAAAGGGGGGGGAGTGGGAGCAGGAGGTTTGGGGGAAGGAGATGTTTCTATAGCAAGGTAGCACATCTTTCTGCCTTGTGCATTAAATCCTATTTACTATATCACAAGCTTCTCTCTGCTTAATCATTCTGCCACAGATCTGAGTGGAATATCATATCCACAAGAGAATGTATCATTTTGAACCTGTGCACAAACAAACTGACAAAAATGAATGAAAATCACACTGTGCAGCATTAAAGACTAGCTATGAACACTGAATGACATAAAAACCAAATGAACTGTTAAATTTGAAATCAAGCTTGTATTTGCTACTAAAGTTAATGCCATTTTTTTTAATTTTTAAATTATTTTGAAACAACAAAACAGAACACGTCAAAAAATACAGAAATACATTAAAAAAAAAAAATCTCATACCTTTCATCCCACCCAAATATTATAAATGAAAAAGGGCTTTAAAAAAACAGAAACAAGGGGAAGAAAAACTAAAGTACATTTACAGTAAGAGAAAATGCTTTGTGAGCTGAGGGGAGACCAGTCTTACACAAACTCATCTAACATTTCTTGCAATACACTGGATAATCTCTTGTAAGGAAACATTCATAGTGATTTGTCATACCACATTACAGTAAAGTAGGAGGGTATACGTCAGGCCAAACATGCAGAATTGAAAGGAGTGCAGCATACAACATGATGCTAAGCAATTTAGCATTTTTGATCGGACAAGGAGCTAACACCAAAAACACATTGTTTTGGATCCATTACTATTTCAGTCCCAAGATGTCCCAATCTCTGTTTGAACAGCAGACCAGGACGTTGTGATCAGTGGACACGATCACATTAAATTATGTTGTTTTTACACTTTTGGCACACTGGAGATCACAAATCATCACATTTACTACATGTTTCATGAGTAAGATGCATCTTTTAATGATCTTATGTTGTGTTTCAAGTGATTTATCTGATCTAGTGATTGTTTTGGCATTATACAAAACATTCTCAAAATTGGTCATATATGCAGGGCATCACTTTTCTACTAAGTACTGATGCAATTTTCTGCCACTTTTGTTTGTGGCTAGATATATCAAAGCCTATATCAAATGTTTGTAATTCTATTAGCCTTCCGATCCCTAAACCCCTTATCTACACAAATATATTCAAAGTAAGGATTATTGACAATAGATACACAGAGTCAATGTCTTTTATAGATAGATGAAGAGAAGATATATCAAGAGTTTCACCAGAGAATCCCCTTTACTGGTTGCTTTTCATTTCATAATTTCACAGGCAGTTCTCAACGTGAAATAATATGCAAACATAGTATATAAACTACAGCCAATATTGGAAACATCAATATAAGACAATGTATAAAAATAGATGCTAATGAAAAATGCTAAATGATCGTCAACTTGATAGTGACCCATCCCTCCTTCACAGCATGTGCTTCCAAATCTGCATAATCCCTGCTTTCAGTCTGTGACCTCCTCCTGTCTAAAAGCCTCGGCTACGTGAGCATTTAAACACATGCACTGACGTAACAGTTCACATGTTATTATCACACCCAGAGTGCACTCAGAGTGGGAAATATAATAATATGGCTATCTCTGAGGTCTGGAACATCCAGCTCTCAGATATGAGCAGATTTGACAGATTAAGCTTTTTACAGCCTGGTGGGGTTGATAGAATTAGCAGTGTGTAGAGTGTGTTTCACTGAGGACTTCAGTTCATGATGCACACATTTCCTTAACATATTTTAAACAGTGATGGTATGATGCATTTTTGACTTTTTCCTTCAGCCCAACAACCGTGACTCTACTCATAAAGATGCTGTATTTTGTGCACTCCAAGCTGGCGATTAGGACAAAAAAAGTGTTTTTGTCCTCCCAAAATAGATACCATCATTTTAGAAATTGGCAAGCAGATAAAAACAGGCGAAGACAAAGAGAAGCTGCAGACGGATTCACTGAACACATGACGTCAGTACACAGGAGGTGCTGTGCCTACCTGCTTCGTTGAACACTATAAAAAATAAAATCTCATGTCACAGAACACACTGCACTCACTATACCTACATATCTGAAAAACGAGCACACACACACAAGCATGCACTGTATGTAGGACATGCAATTATTTGTACAAACATTTCATCATCATGACCAACCAGCCAACAAACACCAACTTCATTCGTCTCTGTAAGCAGCTGCTTCTTCCCCACACAACAAGAAAGGGGGAGAAAAGGAAGAAAGGAGATTTAGCCTGTCAGAGGCCTCCCATTACTACGGCAACATAGCTCACACAGCCCAGCATTGCACAGGCGCTGGTTGCCATGGTTATACCGTAATTGCACTGGCAAACGAATTACTCCACATGCAACAGAAAGGGATAAGAAGGAGAGAACTCTGACTTTGTAGACCTTTTCAACTAAACAGCAGCAGAGTTGGCTGAAAATGTACTGGCTTTGTTTGAGGATGTGGGACACAGTATATGGCCTGACATTGATGGTTTTAGCTTAACAAGAGCAAATAAGCTATGTGTACTGTAAATATATATATATATATATATAATTGGCATTTTTGTGATTTGTACCAGCATGGTTGGTATGGAAATAACTATACTGCACTTTGATAGAAAAAAAGTAGCTGCATATTCCTCCTTATATTTGCAGTAAATCTTATTGCATCTTATTGTTTACATTGGTCGTGGTGAACATACACCACACATCAATCCAGTATGTGTACAAATCGTGAATATTTGTAATCATGTCACAGTGGCATCTGTTAGGTTATAATTGGAAGGAAACAGATTTGGTGTGTTCCACTCAAACACTGCAGCAGCTGATTTCACTGATTAGCACACCTTCAACCTGCTAATGAGCTTCAACAAAGTCTAAACAATGGATCAGTAGTTGGGGACCCAGGTACGCTGTTTGCCCTGAATTCATTCTTTAAGGAAGATCTTCTCCCGCATATGAATAAAGAACACACCCTCATACTGCAGCTGTCAGGAGTCCTGGGATAACCAGGAATTACCATGAATTCATTGTTCAACATCAACAGATGAGCTATTGATAATAATTAGATTCTGTAGCTCATGCAAATCCTTTAATTTGGTGTCCATTGCTGAAAATACATATATACTACAAAATATGTAATACATTGCTGTACTAATTTTAGATAACAAAAATGTAAATGTGAAAATACATCTATTGATCCATGTATTTGAAAAGCATAGGAGATGGAAAGCATATTTGTCTTGTCTAGTCAGTCTATATTTTGCTGACATCTACTGGTGATTACAGGGACATAATGTAAATAACCTGCTCAAGAGACAGAGGGTGATTTAAAAATGTGCTGCATATTTCACTTTAATAGTAATATCAGAGGCAGAAAATAAAGCATTAACCCTTGACCCCTGGGCGCTCTCAGAACTGACTTGCACCTGCATTGATGGTGACCCAACAATAGAGGGCACTGATGCAGTGTGCATGAGTTGAAAAAAAAAAGACATTTGAAGTTGTTCCCAGTCCGTCACTGACTTTTGTTCCAGATGACTGCAAAATCATTTTAATAAAAACATCACATGTTCAATCCCTGAGTACAACATGAACTCACTGCAAGTGGCTCTGATTGGGAAAAGTTAATTATCAGCTTTTATTATTATACCTGCCTCTGGGTAATGTGTCTCAATGGTTCCCCCATACTTGCAATTATTATGTATTATTACCATAACTTGTAACAAATGAATAGTTTAAGTGACAGATAAACAATTTCCTATTTAGAAATGTTTGATCTATTACTTAAACCTGCTGAGACAATCAGGTACTAATCCTAATTGTTCTGTCTTTCAGAGCAGCCTACAAATAGACTCATTATTTCTATAATGATCCTAACAATGATCAAAGTTCTTAACTATGTCAGAGAACTGCTGGTTTAATTCTATCTAGATATAGAAGTGTTCTTAGTTCAAAAAAGAATATCAGTTTTTTAAAAAAATGTTTAGACTGGATTTTTTCATGATAACAGATGAGATAAGTTCTGGTGCAGACAATTCTGTGTGTTCTGCTTTTCCACCATTTTTTAATGAAATCGGTGCAAAGTTTTGTCTTAAATATCAGATATAACAAAGCCACAAAAACAGTGAATATACTGCAGTCAAAAGTATCTGAACAGCATATATTAGCATATATTTTATGATGAAATATCAAGCAATACACTTATTATAAAAAATAAAAAAAAAGGAAGGAGACGGAGCACCTTTCTGATGCAATCATCTTAAAGTGCTTTACAAGTCGATAAATCAAAGCAAATGACAAACTTTATACACATAAGTGACAGGCCTGCACCAAATGTCTAAAGGAGAAAGATGTGATTGAGGGACAGTCAGATGACCCTCCAGTCCTGCCTATATAGTAAGGTGTCAAAAATTCATGAATGGAACCTTCAGCCTTTGGACTGCTGCTCTCAGAGAAGGACAAGTCAACATACAGTACAGTAGATCACAGTGGTAGAGTCCAGAAGGAAACTGCAGCACAAAACCTTTTTACTCTTTCTTTAAACTCAGGCAGATTTGCAGTAGTTTGCTGAGTCAGTAAACTGGACACTATTTTTTATTATTTTATATCTTTTATGTATCTGGAGGAGCGACAGACAGTTGAGCAAACATTTCTTTTGGGAGTTGATCACTGGCAGAACATGCAAGTTCTGAGAGTGTTTAACAATCCCTTTTACTAATTTGGCATGAGGGATCAATACTTTCTTTTTTCACTGAGAAGGACTCAAGAAGCTCTTCTCAGTATGCTGTATCCTCTCTACAAAAAGTTATTTCTTCTTCAGAAATTCACTGATTCACTCAATACTGTGCAGCATTTTCTTTAAAGAAATTGAATGTTTGAGTATTGAACTAAAGTAGTCTGTGATAAATTAATGGTCAAATGAAGAAGCAACTCAGCCCCAACAGATTTGTGCTGATGCTGTGGCCTTGGAACCTGGGAACTGAAGACTTATGCTGAATCAAAGCTATATGTTTCAGCCGAACATGCCCCTTGATCAGAACAAACACAAGTGGTGGGCTGGAAACCCTTTTATATACATTTTTATAATGTACAAGACTCAAGAATCATCTGTATTACCTGCAGCTTTACCCATCTTCACTTCTGAAGACAATATGTCTTTTCAGCATTATCTTCTCTGCAGAATGATCTTTGAATGAAATTGATTATTTTTTATAATATAGTATAAATACATTTTCCTTCCCACAGGCCCATCACTAACCAAGCATCAGAAGGTGCATACAGTACGTGCTTCGCACAGTGACTCCTCTCATTTGAAAAAATATGACCCTGCATATAAACGAGTCACTTGGAAGGGACATGTCCATATTTGTCATGTTTATATTTCCTGTAGCTGGATATGTATTTTTACAGCACAGTGTGTTGAATGATGTTCTTTTATGGTACTTCTTAAAAAGGTCCCTTCCAACCTTCCAAAGCCATGACAATGTTTTGCACTTTCCTTCTGTGCTTTACCACTTTTCACTTGTGATGCACAGCTACTGTAGTCTATTGGGGAAGAGAGAAAGGTATGACTAACTGATTGCTGAACATAGTGAGAGACAACAGACTCTAATTTAGAAAATATTCAAAGCTAAGAACGAGAACATGATAGGGACTTGATGTGTTGCTCAAGATTTATAGTGATCTCCTAGAACATGGTTTAGAATTGACTGAAAGCAGTCCTGGTGTGGTGGGAAGGATAAGGACCACCCTTCTCATTGTCCAAATGACATTAGCAGCAATCTTTGATTATTAAATGATCATTATTAAAGTCATACATATCATCTACATTGTGAAAGTCTTTTTAAAAGAGGTCATGATTGCTTATGTGGTTATTATGTGGTAAGAGATTTTTTTCATTTAAAATTATGTAAAAGATGTCAGATGGATTATAAAATATTCTATCATAATGGCCATTATCTTCGCACAGGGTTGTCGATCCTGAAGCCTCCTCCAGTGAAATGAGGTTTGCTGCTCAGCTGGGGCAGGGGTTCCAGCTGCTCCACCTTGGTCCTGGTCTTCTGCTCACTGATGAGAAACACAGAGCTCCAGGACATCAGAAAGCGAACAGAACTAAATGCTAAAATGAATTGTGCATTTTATGCCCATCAATATATATTATACAATACTCATTGTTAATGTCTGACTAAGATTGCGAAGATGTAAAACAAAGATCTTCCTCACCTGTGAAGCTTTTTCTGAAAGAGGTACTTCTTCTTAATGTTTGCTAGCTCATTAGCTAAACTTTGATTCTCACTTTTGTACTCATTCATCTTTGAGTCGAGCATTCTCAGCTCTGCGATCAACGTCTGTGGAATCAGAGAAAAACAACATAATTTTGTTATAGAACGCAGGGAAGCAAACAGGTACCATGTTTGTTCTGATATATTTGTGTGTTATTTATAAAACAGTTTTTAGATGTATATAGACAGTTACACAGTGAGTTGTATTAGTGAAGATCATTTGACTGAAAAAAACGTGTCACTGAAGGGATGAACTGTCTGAAACAATATCAACTCAAAGGTATGTATGCGACAACAAATTGACACAGATCTGATTAAGTTTGGTACTTTTGCTTGCAATATACTGTACTATGGCAACTTGTTCTACATAATTAAAATCATTCCTCTGATATTTCATGAAAAGCCTCCATCAGATCAGAAACATATTGAAGCTTACGTTCTGATAAAGGCCTTCGTGGATGGAATGATTTTTATTTGGTAGAACAATAAATACGATACATTTACATATTTAGTAAGAATCTGTCAACACTGTCATGTTTTTAATGGACACAGTATGGAGGACTGAAACTGCCATCATCAAAAATAAATAAATAAATGACTAAATTAATTAATTAATATGCCATTAAATGCACCAAAAATCATATTAAAAATAAATGTAGGCATTAATAAATTTATAAGATGTGACATAATTGATATTTCTGTAATTATTTCTGTATTATTTTCCCTTTGCATATACATTCCCCTATTTATTTTTATTATCTTTCCCATTTAATTTTCCATTTAATTTATTAATTTTTAAATGTATTTATGTATTTATTTATGTATTATTTTCCCATTGCATTTCCCCCCTATTTATTTTCCCAAACGTTTTTATTTTTAATATTAATTTTGGTGCATTTAATGGCATATTAATTTAGTTACTGATTATGGCAGTTTCAGCCCTCCATAACACAGTGGATTGTGAAGTACAGAGAAAGAAATAGTTGACTTTGGAAAACCAGAATCTGATTGGGTCAAATAAGAAAACATGAGGGAGTGGAATACAACAACAAAAAACATCATGTAACAAGAAAACAAAAATGAAGAGAAAGGATGTGTGGGATGACCTTGAGCTTTTTAGTTCTCTCTCTGATGGTCCACTGGCACTGCTGGAGCTGCTCAGCTGCCTCAGGACCCGGCTGCCGGGCCAGAATGTGCTTCAGCTCCACATACAGCTTCTCCTTTTCCTTGGTGGGGAAACAGAAGGAAAGAAAATTTAACAGATGAGAGAGAGGGAGAATGAGCCTACATGCTGTCTAACTCTAAACATCTATACTGATTTTTACATTTAGGAAGGAAAAAGCACCAAAGAGCATACGTATTCCTGCTGTTACAGAAGAAACTTTGCAACTCAGACTGTATCTAGAGCTGTGATCTTTTGTTGGCTTAAAGCCAATATGTGTTTGTAGAATCCCAGTGAAGACTGCAGTCTATGTGCTGCTTTGAGCCCATCCATTGTTAGTGTCCTCCTGTGGGATATGTAGAGGGCGTGCATTGCTGTACAGTATAGTAGTACCACCAAATAGTGCCAAAGTCAGCTTTAAAAGGCAGAATAACTACAATTTCGAAAAGTAATCAGTGCCACAATCTGAATATGAGATCTAAACAGTACAGGACATACATGTTTGATTAAATATTTCTCACTTTCTTAACAGAATTAAAGGATAACTTGGGTGATATTCTACATTTTTCTTATTGTAAACAAATCCAATGAAAAGACCAAAACCAACAATGAATCAATCCTAATAACAAGTACTGTGTGTGTATCAAAGCCTGATACATCTTCTTCCTCTGTGCCATAGAGCTCCATTGCTGTTAAAAAAAACTATTAACAACACATCATTGAGTCACACTGCTGTACTGGGTGACATGTTCCTTTATTACCATGAACACACTCACACATACAAGTATAGTTATGAAGATGTTTCAAAAACCACTGGACTGATGCAATAGCTATCAAAGGAATCAAATCACTCAAATGAGCTTTTAAAGTCAAACTCAATCTTGTATAAAACAGAGATCATTTTAGCTTCTCTTCCTGGCAGAGTTAAAATAAATTGATTGAGTCTTGGATAATGAATCCAAAGAGGCATGTAAAGTGAGTGTGTGTGCTTGTGTGTACACACTGTGGAGAGAGTGTCAAGTGCATACCTGTAATAGGAGTTCGCGTTCCTCAAGCTCTTGGGTCTTGGCGATCAGTCGTTTTTGTAAGGACTGAATCTTCTGGATGAGTTCGTATTTGCCGGGGTCACTGCCCTGCAAGGGAGAATCATTTACAAAGTGTTAATGGCCTGACTTTTTCCTCTTTGAATAATGAAGTTTACTCGAAGTGTGTGAGCAGTCTTTCACATAAACTATAAATGATAATGTTCATGTCACTGTGAGGCAGAGAAAAACAAATAAGCAGCCTAGGGCTGTAATAGCTCCAAGCTAATCCACACAGACGCTATTAAACTAGTCCTTCACCTCCAGTCGTCTCCATCGGTGAATATTAATGGGCTTCAGCTGCTCCTCGAGGATGCTGTTCCTCGTCCTCTCTCTAAGCAGCTCCCTCTGCAGGAGGAACAGCTCTCGCCTCCAACACAACAACCCAATAGTATCTTACACAGTACTCATATACAACATTGTTTTAACAATATACTAAATTTGCTACATAGTTCACTGGAAGGCAGATTTAGTCAGAAAAACAGAGATAGAAAATACTAGTAAAAAGAATAGGCTACTCGTCCTTTGGCTGGTTAGGTAACAATCATGATGCAAAATGACGCTTTTTTGAAATATTAAAATGAAGGTAATGAAGTAATGAAGTGACTACAGGTTGACTGGAGTCTTATGTAATGCAGAAAGCTTTACTATAGAAACACTGGAGTTTTAACAGAAAATAGTTTACTATGGTTTTGGAAGCTAGAAGTTCAAAAGAAGTTAGTCCTACCTCTGACTCTGGATCTCTCTCCACCTTGCTCTATCTTTCTTTGAGTCGTACACTTCTACTCTAAATACTGCACTTTGTAGGTCACCTCAAGCTTTCTCCATCCTGCCCTTCTTCTCTACTCCAAATTCTTCTCTTAGAGCAATTCAGTGCTGACTGTTTTTGTTCAAACTCTCTCTTTATCCTGCTCAGGCCGTCTTCTCTCTTTTACCTCAGGTCCTCTGTGTTGGGTACAGTCTTGTCCAGGATGCTCTTCTTGCGCCGGAGCTTCTTGAGCTCAAGCTTGAGCAGGCGGATGTCTTCCATCAGCTGGTTGTAGTGGAAGTCCCCCTTGCTCAGGATTGATTGCTGGATCCTGATTTTCTCACACAGCAGCGCACGCTCGTCGTTGCGGCGCAGCAGCTGCTTACCCAGGTTGTCCCGCTCTCTGATCACCTTCAGAGAAGTTGAGCCACCAAATAATCAGATACAAGTTTGTCATTTTCTTCCTTTGCCAGATCTTGTCTACCTGCTTCTCTTTCTTTACCTGTTCCAGTTGCTTCTTCTGTTGGATCTGCTCAGCATCAGCTTCGGCTATAATCTTCTGCAGTTTTTGCTGTTCTGCTTTCTGACTGTCAACACGCTGCTTTGTTTCTTCAAGCTGAAGCTTCATCAACTGCAGCTCCCCCTGTAGCAGGACACAGAGATGGGTGCACACATGCATACACATTAGGCACCAAAGGTCCTGGCACTGTAGAGTGAAGGTAGCCCTAAAATGTAAAAAACCACTGTGGGTCAATGAATATCAGTGCTACTTGCCAAGGCAACTTTCAACAAATGAAATATACCTAATGCTCATACATGGGGGCAAATCTGACTTTAACATTTATTCCTTTGACAGAGGCTTTGTCCGAGTGTAAAGTTACTAAAAGGGCTAAATAATAACAATCCAAATGATGATGAGGAACTTAAAACCACACCCAACTGAGAGCCAATGAGGCAGGCTGCAGTACCTTGAGGGCCTCGTTATCCTTCTCTAAGCGCTTGTGTTCCTGCTGATCCTTGGCGAGGGCCAGCTCCTTCCCAGTGATCTCATCTCTCAGTCGGGTGACCTGGTTGTTCATGGTCTTCATCTTCCTCTTCATCTCTGCTATCTCTTCCTGAGGCAGAGAGACAGACGGTGGAAGGAGGGAAGGAAAGGGGGGGAAAGTAAAAGAGAGTTATATAAACTATAAATTATATACATACAATAAAGAAGTGCAACCAGTGGTCAAAGGTTAATAGAAATTGTGAGAAAGTACTAGTAATAACACCAGAAACATCTTTTCAAGCCATCTTTTCAAACTAGCAAATACAGGATATAAACACAAGGAACTACAGAAATGAATAAGAAAACAATACCTGAGCCTCAATGAGGTTTTTGCTGTAGAGGTTTCTTTCAGACACAACAGACTCCAGCAGGTTCTCTTGCTGTTTGAGCTTACACTCTGCCTCCGTGACCTTCTTCCTCCAATCAAATATCTCCATCTCTCTTACTTCAACATCACTCATTTTTTGTTGCACCTGTGGAAGGGAGGAAAGTTCCCCTCAGACAGGCCAAGGTTGATGGCAGGTTTCCCAGCCTTGTGATAATAGATAACGTAAAATCATGCAATAAGCTTCTGCATAACCTGCCTTCTGCATGAGGTTGCTGGTCTCGTTGATGTAGCGGTCACGTTCCTTTTCCAGCTGTTGGATGATCTTGCGCTGCTTCTGGGCCTCCTGGCGGTAGCCATTGATCTCGTGTTCCAGGGTCTTCTTATCCTGCTCGAGGAGCTTCACGAGGTTCTGCTGTTTCTCGGTCGACTGTGCAGCTTTGATCATGTTCTATTGAGTGGGATCATAGACACAAATACTGGAGCATGAGTAAATATGTGTTAATTCTGGCTGAATATTACAAGTATTTGTAGTTTACAATATGCTAATTGTGTACTACGAGATAACAGGATAAGTACCCTGTGGGTTACTTCTACTACTTCTCCACTGTCCATGATGAACATTTTAATGACATAGCATGTCAGTACAGTATGTAGTGCATCACACAGCTACCTCTGTTTGCAAGAACCTAAGGTACGCTACAACGCATACCTTACTTAAGATGTCTCTCTCTCGGATCAGCTCGTCTATGGCTTTCCTGTCAGCTTCAACTTGCTTTTGGGAAGATTCAAGATCTGCGGAGGGAGAAAGATGGATTCATGTGTGGACAAATCTGTAGGTGTAGTCTGTATATTATGCTAAATATTATGTCTTGCCCATCTGTGGATGTGGCGGGTTCAAGTGGAGATAGGGATGGAGGGATGGTATGATTTGGGTATGAGGAAGGAGAAATTCTCTGCTGTTGTATTTACAGCATGATGTAACACGTTGGTCAACATACATGCATACAGGTATATTCAACTTGACTGTTCTCAATCTACCTGTAAATATACATGCCAACAAAAAAAAAATTGTAAACAAAACAACAGGTTTAAAACATGAATTTATGCACATTGATATTTTTATTATTGGTTAGTTGTCTGTAATCAAAAGTCGAGTTTCCACCCAAAGTACCCGGAACTTTTAGTCCCAGGAACTACTTTTCAAGGAACTAAAAGGTTCCTTCAGCCAGTTGTTGACTGTGTTTCCACCGCGGTCTAAAGACCCGCGAAGATTAGGCAAATTAGGCCAAATGACGGATGAAAAAGACCTGTTTTTACGTCATTTTTGCATGCGACTATACAGCAACAATGATGCCATATATAAAGTGACAGACAGGCATCAATAATGGTCAATGAGGCCTGGACTTCGCTGTTGTATGCTTTCTTCTGTAACTCCATTGTGTCGAAGCACAATGAACAAAAAATAATTTCCCCAGAACTTAATTAAGCCCCTGGTCCCTGCAGTGGAAACGCTTCAAAGGTTCCTAGTCCCTGGGGAGAGTTCCTGCGGTGGAAACGTGGCTATACGCTCTCATCTTGTACTCTCATTACTTAGGATGAACGTTTAGGTTTCATCATCTCATGTAAGACTTCAAAACTCATTTAAGCTTGAGAGTGATGAGCTCACAGGGACCAAGACAGGGCAGCACTGAGGGAGAGAAAGACTGGGAACTGAGAAGATGATGGTTCATGTCAGTCTCCAAATGCATGTGTGTGTCTATGGCAAGCTCCCATACCTTTCTCCAGACCAGCGATCTGAGCTTTTAGCGTCTCCCTCTGCACATCCACATCAGCTTTCTGATCCTCCATCTGGTGGAACTTCTTCTGGATGACTTCTCTCATCTTTGTTTGTTTGGCAATCTCCTGACGCATATGATTCACCTCCTCTTCTCTCATCTGATGGGGGGGGGGGGTGTTGGATGAAGTATTACGCAGAAGTAACAAGGAGGGGAAAGGGTTAGAAAAAGGAGAGTGGATGACATGTTACAGGGCGCAAAAGGCTATAACTCAAATTCCATCACAAGCCCTCACACAACTAAGTATTTAGGCAAAAATAATAAGCCTCTTTTTTGCTGTCTTTGCTTTACAGTTCAAAGCATAGTAGACCTTTTTCTGACTTGCTCTTTGCATGATGTACTGTGTGCCCTTGTGGTTCAATAGGACTGAATCACATCCATTATCAGGTATCCTCCACTAATGTAGATTTGAGAGAATACTGAGAAAAATGACTTCTATTTAGAGTTAACAAATAGAAAAAAAAAGGTACTTCTGAAGGAAAACCGAGTAATGCCTACACAGCTTTACCTCTACTCTTTTGTCACCGCATCCTGCATGTTAAATAATGTCACTTTCAGGAATGGCCCACTTTGGCTATCTACTGTATATAGCCTATGAAAGATCAGTGAGGAGTGACTGAGTAAATCTAGGTTTTCACTATGCATGAATGATACACTGTGTATGGTATCACAGTAATACATATGAGTGCCAACCCAACTGCTTTTTTTCAACCGTACTCCTTCAGTGTGCACAATGCTGATGCAGGTTTCAGGATGTTTTTTCAGTGAGTTGAGGAAGTTTTCCAAAAAAAAGAGCATCATTAGGAAAATGTCAAATATTATTCCTTCTTCTTGTCTCAAAAAATAAATATTACTCTGACCTGTCTTCCAAATAAGGTGCTCGCTCTAGCAACCTGCCACCTAAGGATGAGAGGGAAAAGCAGCTCTGGAAGAACAAGCTTATGCTCTCATAACTATATGTTATGTGACTTAGCAATCAAGGTTTTACCTATCTCTCATCAACTGTTACTTTACCACTCTCACACAAACACTGCTAACATACACACACATATATATATATATATATATATATATATATATATATATATATATATATATATATATATATATATACATACAGTATATATGTATGTGTGTGTGTTCATTTGAGAGGTAGAGGTATGTGCTCAGGTGTGTCAGTGGACCAATGTGTACCTTGAGCACATTTGCGTTCTGCTGATTTTCCAAGGAGAGATGTTCTTTGACCGATGAGAGCTGCTCACACTCCTGCTGCAGCTTGGTGTTCTTCACTTGCATCTGCTCCAACTCCTTGGTGGATCGCTCATTCAGGATCTGTCACAGTCAGGGAAGGGATTGAGGTGTGGGAGGAAACGGTGTTTATTAACCACACAATTACATGTACGCTGGTTTTACAAAGTCACGGTTGTCATAAGGTGAGGTGCAGGATAGCATGGTGAAACTTAAGGAAGACAAAACATCATGCTGACAGGGAGGTGAGCTGGAAATATAGACAGACTTTTATTATCAGTGTCCAAAAAAATAAACATGATAAAAAAAAACATGGAGAACACATTCTATTCTTTACATAGCTCACAGTTCTGGTGCTGCGCTTCACAGAAAAAAACAGTCCAACCAGTTTCTGTTTTTTCTGGGTTTTTTTTTTTTTTCCCTTCACCTTCTTCTTCTTCTTCTTCTTTGTATTTATCATAAACCAACTTTAAAGGTGCATACCGCCACCTACTGTATTGGAGTGTATAGATTCATGGCATTAGATCATCTGATTACTGATTGGTCAACTGAAAGATAAACAAGTCCAACCAGTGTCTCCCGTTCCACTCACGTAGCATGAGAGCCTGCCTTTCCAGTTCAAACTGGCCTATCAGGGCAGAACTCTGGAATGGAGGGTTGACAAGGTTAACAGCAAATATACTTTGTCTTTTTAACTTGCTTATACCAACAAGGCTTCAATTCATTCTTCAGTATGTTAGCATAAATACTGTACATTAAAAAAAAACACATTATTTGTGCATCTTTCAGTATTTATCTTAATTAGCTATCATTTCATCACACATCCAGTATCCAATCAAATGTGTGAACCCGCCTAATCATATACCATCATATAAGGGCTACTGTTGAGGCGTGGTTCGTCTTTAAGCACCGGTACAAGATGGCTTCCACAAAGGACCCAAACTCTGACAGGTTACAGCATTGATTACCACATGTCTTTGTAATGTGTTTTTAAGAAATAAACTTAATTCTAATGTGAGTGAGTGATGAATACAATTATTTGTCTTTGGCAATTGATTTGGAACTATACCTTAAATAAAGAAAACAAAGAAAACGGTGTGAAAGAGAATGTCCACCTTTCTTAACAAAAAAGGGCGTTAGCAAATAGTGAGGGAGTTGGACTTCCTCACAATGGTTAACAGTTCTGTTGAATACATATTGGTTTGTAGGTTCATATAATGTCTTACTGCCTCACACCTTGGCTTTAATTAACATATATTTATTTATACATACACTCCAGACAGTGATGTGTATCATTTGCTATGGCCTGTGCAAGTCACCAGATTTCAACCCAACTGAACACCTATGAGAGATTTTGGACCAACATGCTCTCTCTACCACCATCATCAAAACACCAAATGAGGAAATACCTTTTGGAAAAATGCTGTTCATCCCTCCAGTAGAGCTCCATAGACGTGTAAAACGTATGCCAAGGTGCACTGAAGTTGTTCTGGAGGCTTGTGGTGGCCAAACATATAAATCTAAGTTGGTTTTATGTTAAATGTAAAATTTGTCACCCATCTGTGTATTGGTTAATTTGAATGCAAAGGTTTGCACAAGGGGTAAACTGAAAACCAAAAAAAAAAAAAGTATCTGTAATTCAATTCAAAAAGGAAAGCTTAGCAATAAAGGCAACTTTTGTGAACACTTCATGCAGTCTCACACACTCTCAAAGAGGTGTTCATTTAACTCTGTGGTTACTTTTGAGGCCAAATTTGTTCTGGTGTTTTTTGCCCACCGTAGCGGTAGGGGTATCTATACAAATGTTATACATATGTATAAATAAACCTTTACATATTTTGGTTAAAGAAAACATATAATAATCATCTATATTTTCAACTAAGATGCTACATATTATAGCAGTTGGTTTCCTAAACAGTGCACCATAAAGAGCATGTGTCCCACTCCACTGCTCACCTTTAGCTCTTTCAGCTGTTGCTCCAGTCTCTGCTGCTCCTCTTTGGCCCTTTGGCCCTGCAGATTCAGAGCTTTGATGTCCCCCATCTTGGCCTCCATGTCGGTGTGCAGCTGCTTCACCTCCTTGTCCATCTTTTCCTTCAACCTCATCTCCCGGGAAATCTCATTCTGCTGTACCTGGAACTCCTGCTGGAGCTGGGTTTAGACACACAGTAACAGCAAGTTGGCGATCAGTGCTGGATTCAATTTCATTTTATTTGTGAGGATCCCCTCTGGCTTCAGTACAGCAGCAGTTTGCATTCCTACTAGGGTCCACTGCTGGAACCCCCCCACCTCCCTCTGGAGCTACATATGCTAGTGGTGGCCAAAAGAACTGAATCCTACTAGAACTAGTCATATACAGCCCAAGTAAAGATTTCCCTTCACAGTTTAGCGAAAAGGCTAGTGGCTCAATGAGTGTGCTATTGTACTGTTTATGCTTAACATAATTTAACTACTTATAACTTTACATAATTTTTGTCACCAAATGCCTCATGTACGTACATATGGTCATCTGCAGACTCAATGATGTGGTAAAAATATTGCAAAATGTAACTGTTAAAATCTGATTTCCCTCTACTTCTTTACATGTCTGCTTTGCTGTTGAAAAATCTGGCATACTTACTGCAATCTTCCCATGAACATAAGCCTTATAAGATCATTTAAGATCATTTTCTTGCAGCCAAGAGCAGAGTCTTGAGTCACAGAAACTCCTTGTGTCTCTACCAATGATTTGGAATTTTAACATAATCCGAAATACATTTGAGGTCAGCCTACTGTCTATGAGAATGAGCCACATATTTACCTGAGAAATCTTTTCTAAGGCACTGTCTCGTTGGGCCTCTATCTCCAGCTGGGTTGCGGTCGCCATGTTTAGTTTTTCTCTCAGACCCTCCACAGTTGTCAGCAGCTGATCCCTCTCCTTAGTCAACTCCTCATTCATTTTTAGTAGATCACTGGAAAAAACACAGATTACAGTTGGTTCCATCCACTTTACCTACAGTATCCACACAATAAAGGATTTAGAGCATGATGAGGAGGACACATGGCTCACCTCTGCTCTTGAACCATAGAGAAGCCAGATTTTTGTTCAGCCACTTTGATTAGGTTGCCAACTTCTGCTTTCAAAGTACTGATGGTCTCTTTGTCCCTCTTCTCTTTATCATGAGCAGCATCAACCATTTTCCAAGCTTTATCCAGCTCCTACAGTGAAAGCAAAGGACATTTTTAGCAAAGCCTTGTTGAGTTAATGGAATCTGAGGGAAAAGACAATAAAACATCACTCAAATAATAACATGAAATATAACTGTCTATATCAAACACCACATACTTCATCAATTTGCATTTCTGGTCCTTTATTTTACATAACATAACCTCCATGTTTAAAATGATGCCAAGTCAGGGCCATAAACAAATAAATAAATAAATAAGACATGCTACACTATTGTAGCCTCTCATGCTCTTGCAATATACCCTCTTTAGTGAAGTAATTGTTGTCTCATCTTCCTGGGACAGTTTCAGGGCAGCTGCAACTTTAGTTGAGGTGGACACAATCTCTGCATTCAGCTCCCTGCATTTGGACATTAGCCTCTTCTCATTCTCTCTGGATTTCTTCAGCGCATGGATGAGCTTCTCGTACTCCACCCGGACCTTGTCCATACTCTTGTCTCCGACCAGCTCCTTGAGGACCATCTGGAACTCCTCCAAGGACTCAAACGTGTCCTCTCTTACCGGTCCTGTCTCCTGGAAATACAGCAGAGCCACAGGCTGCAAGTGAAAAGGTGTGCAGGCTGGGAGTGAGAACAGGCTACACCTGGCTTCTAGTCCTGTCCTACTGAAAAGGGGGATTCCAACAGACACGTATGTTATGTGAAAGTTATTACACCTGAAATTACTAAACTCTTAACCTAATGGTCATTTTCAAGTTTTCAAACAACAGACCTGGCGTGCTCAACTCCACTGTCGTTAGAGAATGATGGGTGCTGACCCAAAAGTCAAGAAATAGTCAATAAAGTCGTCAGCACTCGCAAATAAATATGTAACAGAAGGAAACTGATGCGTTTCAGCCCTAGGCTTTCCTCAGCGTTTCTCAACATCATCAAAAAAACAAATACTAAGAAAAATAGTCATAAGACTTTCCTCTTTGATAAAGCTTATAGTAGGGCTGACTCAGGTGACCCCTGAGCCCCCCCTTAGTTATGCTGCTATAGGCCTAGACTGCCGGGGGACTTCCTATGATGCACTGAGCTCCTTTCTCCTCTTCTTCCTCTCCATCTGTACGCCCTCATATCACATCAATGCTTGTTATTAATTCAACTTCTTCCCGTAGTTGTGTGCTTTCTCTCCTCTCTCTCTCTCCCTCCCCTTCTGTTGCTTTCTGCAGGTGTTTCTGCCTCTGGAGCTGTGGAGTCTGGGTCTGTGGTTGCTGCCGCCTGCTGCCCCGTGCTCCTGCTCTGCACCCGCTGATGCTATTGCTGTTGTTGCTGTTATTAGTATTGCTATTATAATGTTGCTCTTAGTGTTGTTTCTGTTGGTGTTAACATCAATGCCATTACCATATCTATGCTGTATTGAGCTGCTGTATGTTCTCTTTCCTCCTGCTCTCTCTCTCCCGCTCCCCCCCTCCCCCTTCAACCCAGCCGGTCGAGGCAGATGACCGCCCACCTTGAGCCTGGTTCTGCTCAAGGTTTCTACCTGTTAAAAGGGAGTTTTTCCTTGCCACTGTCACATAGTGCTGCTCATGGTGGGAATTGTTGGGTCTCTGTAAATATAAAGAGTCGGTCTAGACCTGCTCTATTCGGAAAAGTGCCCTGAGATAACTTTGTTATGATATGGCGCTATATAAATAAAACTGAATTGAATTGAATAAGAAGAAATATATCATATTCTGTTCTTGCAACAACCAGATAAGTGACCAGTTGATTTATACCTTAACAATAGAAATGCATGTATATATGTATATATATATATGTATATATATATATACATATACAGTATATGTTAACTCTTTATGTGCAGAACCTTC
Source organism: Macquaria australasica (assembly GCA_005408345.1). Lineage (NCBI taxonomy): Eukaryota > Metazoa > Chordata > Actinopteri > Centrarchiformes > Percichthyidae > Macquaria > Macquaria australasica. The sequence continues at coordinate 1,221,721 of SEMN01000060.1, read as the reverse complement.
ATAGAAAATACAAATATATATACGTCAATCAAAACAACCTAAACATTATAGTAGTAAGACAGATGGTAAAAAAAAAAAAAAGTAATAAGAAGAAATATATCACATACTGTTTTACACACTAACAATAAGGAAATGCATGTACGTACATATGTTTCTTTCTGCTGCTGTTTTGACTTTGTATGACCCTGTAACTAACAGTAGGTTAAAGTTAATACAGACAGCAGTCAGCCAACATGCTAATAGTTCACTTTCCAACGTTCAATCATTTGTCAAACTTTAGGCGTATTTTGCTCACAATAATTCGCTACTCTTTAACCAGCGTCATGTTGAATGTATAACGCTCAGTCAACATCAACGTTAAGTTGCCCTGTAAACCTTTTGCACTTACCTCCATTATATCAACTGAACAGTCAATATGTTCGTGAATCCTTACAGCTTTGGTGTTAGTTTTATCAATAGAGCTGTTGACGTCGGTTGCTATGCAACCGCTGATCTCGCGAGACAAGGAGCCGCTGCTCTGCAGGGTTGAAGATGTCACAAACAACATAGGTAACGCTTTACAATACGGTAGGCTACACAAAAAAAGGAGTAGTTACTAAGGCAACGACCTGATAATTAGTGAATCGTGAATCGTTAATGTGCAGTTCCATTCATTATCTATACCAGTCAATCTGGAGGGATTCAGGAACTACTCGTTAACGATTCATTAATTATCAGATCGTTCCTGATTCGTTCCTCTCTCGTTCCTTAGTAACTACTCACATTCTTGTGTACCGCATTGTAGTGTTACCACAGTATAACAACATGCACTGCTGCATCATAAAGTAACAATGTACAGCTATAATACTCAATGGAACCCAGTTTCACAAAGTCCTTCTACCAAGGATATTCCCCAGAAAATTATCATTTTAGTAAATTAATTAATTTAAGGATAAAGTGATCATTTACACAAGCACAGGGGTGCTCACATGTGCAGGAAACTGGCACAATAAAATAAAAAATACATTTTACATCTAAACATAAATTCATCAACATAACACCATAATAAAACAAACAGATGATGCAACATGTAAAATGCAAATATAATTAAGGGGCAACTGGGTCATTTCAGTTGAGTCCCATTCAGAGCTCGGCAATTTATCATCATAATACCATGATATGGCTTAAATTACTGTGTTTGTGGTCTTAAGGGCTGCATTACAATAGACATTTTAACTACAGCTATCTTGGCTCGTCATAGTAGGTAAAGAACAGGTGTAATGAATAAACATAATGATAGCTCCACTCCACTGAAGTGTCCCAGTGAGTCATGCCTGTGATCCAGCATGTCATAGGCCCTAGTATGGACCTTTTTCACAGCATCACATCTTGGCATTTCATAGCAGGAAAAGCACAGGTGTAACTGATAACGACTGCATTCCATTTGCTCACTGGCATAGCTTACTAAGACACTTGATGGAACTGAGCCATCCTTAAAGAAATTTGTTTCACCTGTGCTTTTCCTGCTTTGACAAGTTGAAATGTCACACCAATGGAAACACATTTTTGATATTAATGGTTACCCTTACATGTCACAGTGGCTTCCTTTCATATGCATGGGTTTGATTGCTAATTGAACATATGAGTGGAGAGCAGGCAAACTAAATAATTCCTTAATGCCTACATCAGTGGTATGAAGGAGTGTTTGCGCTGGTGTAACCGTCATACTTGACCTCACGGTCTTATCTGGATTCACCTGAAGCAAACGATAATATATATATATATATATATATATATATATATATATTTATATATTGTATTCCACACCTAAATTGGGTACCTGATAGACTGTTCTCACCGCTCACACTTTTTTTTTCTGTACCCATTAAGGCTCAGGTGTAATTAATAAAAGTGAGTTTGAGCTTTAGATAGCCTGCACCTAACCATGACTTTGGTTCGCCAAAACCAAATGACAACTTTAGGAACATGATTGTCTTAGCTTGCAGTTAGCTCAAAAACAGTAAGAAGAAGACAAGTGTGCTCTCTTACAGCTCTACCAGTGATGAGCTCATGTGGCAGACAATGTAATAATTGGAGTTACTTTGCAGACTACTTTGGCCAGCCACATCATGCAACACTTTGTAATAATGTAGTTTACCTGCAGTACAAGGACCTATTCCAAGTGTTAAGATGTGTCATCTCCACCTGAAATGGCTTTGCCTAATCTATACTACTGATAACTTTGTTATGATATGGCGCTATATAAATAAAACTGAATTGAATTGAATTGCATTTTTTGTCTCCAACTGATTTGAACAAAATGGCAGTGCTACTGTTCCCAAACTACAGAGATATGAGGTTCAGCTACAGAATTCAAAAACTAGGGATTCAGTCAAAACTTGAAAATTAACATTAGGTCAAGATTGAAGTAAGTTAAATATCTATGTATCTCTGGATTATTTTAGTAAGGTTGGGGGGGGGGGGAGCAATCAGTATATTTTGCAGGGGACCCCAATTTCCTATTAATGCTTTTTTTGTATTAACTCTGTGGAAGTCTATTGTACTCTGTGTGAAGTCTGTGTATTGTACCAAAAATATAGTGTATACCATATACACTTCTGAATATTTCAGATTTGTATGATGAAATATGTCTTTCTTCTTTATAATAGCCAGATAAACTTTTACCTTTCACACCACTAATACCACTACAAACAAGATAAAAACAAGAGTTTACAGCCATGCTAGCAGTTCTGAGAGGCTGTAGTTATGAGTAGCTGTGCTGTGATGTCAGAATGCTAATATGCTCACAGTGACAATGGCAACATGCTGATGTTCATCAGGTTTAGCATGCTAACATTTGCACTAAACACAGCATAGAGCTGAGACTGACTGATGGGAACATCATTAGTTTTGCAGGTATTTGGTCATAAACCAAAGTAGGGACTATGGATGTAAATTAGCATTATCTTGTATTTTTTATATGTTTGTTCATTAATGTGCTCTGTCCCTATAAAATAAACAAGAAATCAAACATTTAAAATAAATTAATGTAATCTAACTTTTGTTTTCACCAAATTTTTTGCTAACCTAAATGTTGATGGACATACCACTACCATACCAGTGGTTTTGCATACTTTATCACTTTTACTATAAATCACATTTATCACACGACTACTCTGCAGATCATGATGTTGTGGCTTAGATATTTTTAGTTTTCTTTTTTGCATTTTCCCCTCGTTCCATGCATCGCTGTATAATGATCAATTTGTCTACGCTTTTTGTCATAGTTACATTATTCCTATGCAATGCAATCTGCTCATTTATTTTTATATGTACAGAAATGAAATGAACGGAGATCAAAAACACTGATATGGCCCTGTGCAGAGAAAATAACTCTACACCTTTAAATATAAAGTGCATGAAATGATAAGGACCACTTTGCTGAATAACATGAAAAGTCATCTTAGAAAATTTAAACATTTTAATAAATAAAAACTGATGTAATATACACCATTATGAATATACAACTACAACAAGCATACCAAGACATTTGAAATACAAAAAACTGACAGTTCAATTTAGTTGCTTTAAAAGCTTCAGTTTTTAGGAAGAGTGGGGGTGAGCAGGAATTACAATAGCCATACATTCTTTTTAGTGTTTGTGCCAACAAATATAAAAAGCATAATGAGTACTGACTTCTCAGAGATGGTGAACATAAAAAAACGGAGTAGTTACATATCTGCACTAGAGATTTCCATGAAGAGACATTTTGAGGTACTGAGTTGTCTACGCCTGTTAACTAACAGTGAACACACTCACACGTTTTTGTTATTTTTCAGCAGGTCATGATAACAAAAACCTGTTTAAAATGAAGTCTGTAACTCAAACCAGTTCTACACATATCAGGAAGACCGAACAATTAAGAGGAGACGATGAGTTTCAGTTTGTTCTTCTTCCACTTGTATTGCATTTTGTGATAAAAAGAAAAAAGAAAAGAGATAATCAGCTTCATGTAACTTGTACATAAAGTTTTCATGTAAAGAGGCTCCAAAAAGTTGAGTTGAGTGTTCGCAGCAAACCTTTTTAACTAGTTTTAAACAGCATCTTTATAAGACAATATTCCGATGCTTTCTCTGGTCTTCAAACATAGTAACACTACAGGTCCCTTATAAGCAACGACCTCCATCTAGTTTTTGGGGTAGTTTGGGTCAGAAGAACCAGTCCTATTGACTTGAAGGTGAGTGGAAGTCACCATGTTGATGTTGCTTATACTGTACAATAGAAGGGAACCTGCAGGGTGAGTTAGTATGTTTACTTGACCTGATAGAAAGACTATAGAGGGATTTGAATGTATACCATATGAATGAATACCGTATCAAAAGTCATGGTGAGCATATCTGTTCACTCAGCACCAAACACAATGTGTGGATACTATTTGCAACCACCAATACATTAGACTTTGAAGCACTGTGAAGTTCAGACCAAAATGAACGAGAATATTGTAAACTGAATCCCAAGAAAATCATTATGACATGCGTATTCAAATGAATGTCCTATTAAATTTCCTTGCTTTAAAATTTGCCACTCAAAATGTTAGTCCTATCTGATCTGTGTATTCCCTGAAACAACAGCAGCCAAAGAAAACCATCTAAACACATGACCGAACCAGGTCAAAAGATGACTTACTGGCCAAACGGCAACCTACAGTACAGTACAGTACAGTACAGGATTGTGTAGCTACATTTTGTCTGAAGCAAGGAAATAACTAACTTAAAAAAAAGCACCACAGATGTTTTTAAATAGCACCAGTTGTCAGAATGTATATGACGTGTTGTTTTTTTTTGGCAATGTACAGCACTGAATTGAATGTCACCAATGTCTGGAGTAACTTTTAGCAGCTGCTGCAATGCTCAACCTCCCCCTTCTGAGCGTTCATCACATTAACTTGCACATGCTGCTTCTGTTTCTAACCAAAAACAAACCAAAAGCAAACATTTGGATCTCCTGTCAGTTCAAAGCAGCATCATGAAGCACTGTGTCTGTTACATACATACTGTAAATATACACTGTGAAACATCTTCTATCTGCACAGTTTGTGAATAAGATGATTATACATTTATATCGATGTGCTCTGCTGTGATACAGATTGCAAGAGAGCACCATAGTAGGGAAAATGATTCGCACCATTCTTTAATGCCAAAAACAAAAAAAATTTTAAAAGATGAAGGTGTGATTGCAGAAGCCAGCCAAGTAATTGACCAAAAAAAAAAAAAACTAAAACAAAAGAAAAAACAATAATAAACTAGTGAGGAGCTAAATCAGTGTCCTCAAAAGAACAAATGATAAGTGTGGTAAGATGATAGCCCACAAATAATTCAACAGATACATTTGCTATTCACACCAACGGACATTGCTATAATAACTAGTTTGCTGTATCCTTCTCTGAGAGTCTCTGTGTAACAGACAGTGAGATATACAGTACAGTGACAGCCATTTTGGTGCACCATTCTCTTTTGTTTTGTACACAACTGAAAACCTCAGACAGACGTCATATTTCTCTACTTTGTGTAAGATTCTGCATTGCTACAGTATAAAGCAACAAATGCATATAAAAATAATAGAATATAGACTTATACATTCTTGAAAACAAGTACTGTCCCCAAATATAGATACTCATATAACCATTTTTGTTCCATGACAATATACTGTGTATATATATAATTATTTTCTCTATATTTCCTGGCTCTATTATATTAAATTCTTAAACTAATTTCTAGCATTTAGAAGATTTCCATCACTCACATATAGACATTGGTCTGTTTCGTCATGTTATAATGTGTCACTGAAGCAGACCCTACACTACTCAGTTCCACTCAGTCTTCAATATAGTCAATGTGCGTCATATTTTTCTTATACAAAAAAATATATATGACAAGGTATGCTTATTTGAGATATTATTTACACGGTGTAACGAAACTTTTTTTTCCTTAAATCTCAAATCTGTAATGCCTTTTTGTACACTCAAGATTGGACAAAAGTACATTATAATATCTCAATACGTTCCTCCATGTTGCTGTATTGATACACTGATGGCAAATATCTGCAGTGTTTTGCATTACACAAAGACTGATTTTAAATGTCTCAAGGTTAGTTTAGATGAAGGTCTCAGTGTATCCTTCCTGTCAGTAAAAGATAATATCTCTGCAATTAGCTCTTGTTTTGGTTTGTCATGTAATTTGCCTGTGATTCAGCCTATAGTTCCTGGAAGAAGTATAATATATTCTTTTAAAGGATGTTCGTGACAATAAAGAAAATACCCTTCTAAACTCTGACAGGCTTCTACTTTAATTATAAGGTAAGTTAATTGTAATATTTTACTGGCCTGTGAGCTATTATTTCATTTGAAAGTCAGACTAGTCATTTGTGATGTATTACATTGCACTATATCATTAAATCAATTTGCAGTTCGTGGCCAAAATGTCAAGACAATATTGTGAGCAGTACGTATGTCAGTTCTGACCATGAGTCAAAACACCAATATGTCTATTTATTTACAGAAATATCACAACACACATTGTTGCCAAATTGCTCATTTGGGTTCAAATTTGCTCAAAAATGTTGTTTTTTGTCCCTTTTTTTTTTTGAGGAAATTAGAAAACGATATGGCAGTTTCAGGTGTCGGGTGTGAGCAGTGAGGTGAATTTCAAGAGCAACTAAATATGGACCATTAAGTAAAAAAGTAAAACTTTTTACTTGCGCGGCATGTGTTAGCACCAGAGATTCTCCACTCTTAGTGTACTGGATAAAAGCTTGCTCAACATGTCAAAAATGTGAATATCCTCAACAATATGATGATAAGTCTCTCTTAATGCATCTTAAAGTATGTAAAGCCAGAGCAGAATGACACCAAAGCCAGACTCTAGTAAGAGTCAAGAGTGATACAGTACTGAGATTTTCTTACAAATTGTCTTTTAAAGAGGGTTCAAAATATGTGATGTTTTTTTTTCTTCAGACACCACACACATAACTAATTCTAAGCTATTTCAGAGTCTTGTACTGCACCACCAACTGCAAATTATCACTAGTATCTCAAAATGTGTAGCACTAGTGGGGGCTCATATGACAAAGTTACAGATTTAACCTCATTGTGGTACATAATCCATAACAATTCTGAGTATGAGTATTTCACAAAGAATCCATAATTTTCTAAATTTACAACTATGTACTGTACTTAACACAATTCAGACTGCAATTTGACAAATAGAGCATCAAAACTGACTTGTTTCTTTTTACTCCAGACTACAGTTTGTGAGGTAACGTCCACCTAACATGTACTATAAAAAATATCAATTGATAGACATCACAGAAGTAGTAAAGAGCAAATCTACCAGCCCTAATTACCAAATCATCTAGAAACAATTCTTGCAACAGCTTCAGATCCACTGAACGTCTAACCTCATGGCATGTGCTTTCATTGAACATTTGAACCTATAAGTTTTGTCGTAACTGAAATTTAGTTTCATTATTAGCCAGAAGTGTACAGCTGCGTTATTTGTTCAGAGTAACGTTAGGATTGTGTCTGCCAGTACAGAAGGTGGTTTTAATGGTTTGAATTGTTTATTTTTTTACCAGTACCAGCATTTTATAGTCGGTTTAAAAGCCTCACTACTTACTTTTACCTTTCAGGTAAGCATAGCATTTTTATTGGCTTTTGCAACAAAATTTCGGGACTAAACAGATCACTGGTGTCACGCTTTTCTTACACATAACAGCTACACAACGTTTACTGTGGTAGCGGTGATCCTCCATTTTTGTCAGTAGCATTCAAATGTTTATACCATGCAAGTAATATCTTTCACTATAAACAATATTTACATGTTTCTCAGTGGCACATTGAGAGGTATACAGTACTTCTTTGTTGAGGCAGGTCTGACCTCACCCTCAGCCTTGTTAAGATGTCTCACCCATCCAGCTCACACTGTCCTCACTTCACATAAGTCTCATTAAAGCCCTTGGGGATGAAAGAACTGCACAGTCACACGAAGCTACACTTTCCCACCACTGCTGGTTTGAAGCTTTGTCTTGTGATTTTGAATTTTCAGGGTTTTCTCTAAGTTGGTGTACTCATTCTCTCTACATTCATCCAAAACATATAAAAACTAAATCATACCACTGAACCTTCACTATGTACGGAACAAGCTTTAGTTCAGTTAGTTTATCATTTTGGATGAGGTTTCCCCAAAGCAACTTGGAGGTGATGCAGAGGCTCGTCCTGTTAATTTCCTCTTACTCTGACCTCCACTGTGCTCCGAGGGAGACTTCACTCTCAAACCTAAACTTGGAAAATATATATACTGGCTTTGCAAACAGTCACAGCAGCATCTACATAAAAACTATTTCCATATTGAAAAAAAGGGAATATATTTTATATGAATTTCTGTAACTGCATGCATATTGTTGACCAATTTGAATAAATGTGGGATAATTAAACTATGGAACAATATGTTCAGTGTTAAGTTGGCAAAGTGCATCAATTGTGATTTTGCAGATACAATATATGCAATGAATTGTAAAGTCAATTCTTTAACAGAAACAATATAATGGGACAATAAAGTACATTATCATTACTGTTAATACATTTAGTTTTGTTTTAAATTCATTATTTAAACTTGTTAAAGGAAATTGCAGGACTTTTTAATGCCTGTTCTACTGATCTAATATTGATTCCATTCAAAACCTTTTATTATTGGTAGAAAATAGTGATTGTTTTGCAAGAATTTGTTAGAAATGCTCTGCCAATATCAGGGCATCTCAGATTCCCAAACTTACCTAACAGCAATATCTCGATTATTTCTTAGCAATGTGAATATAGTCATTATAATCCTATAATAAAATTATAAACTGGGGGATCAATTGTTAATTGATTAATTAACAACTGACAATTAACAATTGTCTTTTCATACACAGTGTTATATGCAATGACTTCTGTCCCCTCTATCATGCAGAAAATACAATGCCATAGTCAAAACAAAGCCCGTGCTTTCATTCATTCAATGAATTCCCTCCAGAGCTCTGCTAAGAGGACCCACAGCAACACAAACATCAGGAGGTCTGCAGTGAAATATTCAATAAACCAAAATGTCCTTTCGAAAGGAAACTATGGCACTCTTCTTCTTCTCCTTTCTATAAATGGCATAAAAACAAGGATATTCCACAGAAATAATTACACATCTGACTTGTAGAATGTTATGCACCAGAGTGCCTGCAGTTTTTTAAATATCTCTGTAGGTATGCCATAATAAAGGCTTTTTATGGAAGAAGAGCTCCTTGTTTCTCTGCCAGTGTGATTTTGAATCCAACCACCACTCCAACAAGCACCTTCTAACCACAGATTATTTTAAACATAGGCAGCAGTGCAGCCTCTTTCTTCCATTTCATTTGTAATCAATTATATGGAAGGATCACTCATTAGTACAGTATCACTATATGGTTTGCCTAGCACCTTAGGCTGCAGGAAGAGCCTCTGTTTGACACCACTGCTCAAGCACCTAGGATGAGACGTTTCAGTCATAACATCAGTTAGTGCCTTACAAAGAATGTAATGGTGTCACATGGTAGTTCCTTATTCTCTTTTATCTAGCCTAGCCAAACTATTGTCTGCTCAGTCCTTCAAATAGAATTCCCAGAGGTGGGCGGTCGCTCTCATTAATAAAATGTTGGAGTTGTTCGGGGAGGGGATTTGTCAAGGATCAATGACCTCTGTGTTCTATGTGCATTTTCATGCCACTTCATTCTCACTGATATTATTCATGCTGACTTTATCTTTGGAAGTAGAGATTGTGGTTTCACTTAAATTATAGATGTTAACAATACATTTTATGAATTGTATTTCAAAGGTATTTCCACAATAAATCATTATATTGACACAATACTTGCAGACAAACTTGGAGACATAAAAATTCCATCATAAATAAAGGCACTAGCTTCTTTACTAATTTTTTTTTACTACTAATGCAACCCTAATGCATCTGTATGATGCATTTATTAACTTTTTTCCAGTATGCTGTATATGGTCGTGAGTTATTTTTGATGTCTATTTATACATGATAACTGCTCTCAGGAGACTTAGTTAGTATTCCCTGTTTTATTAAATAGATGTAAATGAAAAAAAAATCTCCTTTTTACTCCTCCTGCACTTTAAAACTCAAATATGAGAGGAGAAGTCAGTTATTAGAGCAAACTTTTGAAACCTTGACACTGCTCCTTTTGCAAGCATTTATTGTGGAAATATCTTAATCAATCAACAGAATTTAGTCACTTCAAATGTGTCTGATTTTAGAAGAGTATGTTGGAGTTGCAGCTGTGTCAGAATCTGCTCAAAATCACAATATAAAATTACACAAATTAATAAATGCATAAAAAACGCTGAACAATACCACTCCAAACACACTTCAGCAGAACATGGACACTGCTTTCATGTTGTATCAGGAGCTCAAGATATGTTACCGTAACATCTCCGGGTGAATATAACGTCTGAAGAAACTGAGCACCTTTTGAGCAAAACTGAAAAAAAAAAAATGAATAAACAGCAACAAAAGCTTCAACTGTTACAGCACACGCCCATGTTGAATCTAAAATAAGACTGAGCTACAGCATGAGTAATGTGTGAGTTGACTTTCTGATGTTATGGCACTTCCTTTACTTATTCAATAAGATTCATTTTTAGCCCCTCAGTATCCACATGCCCATGTCAGTTGGACAGGAAATGTAATCATCTCAATCACTGGAACCTTTCAAAGTAAAACTGAGCAACATGTAAACAAAACTGCTTATACCAGCGTAGTAGTATGCAACAAAAAAAAAACTTTTTGCTCACTTTGCCACATACTATTTTCTTAGTAGTAGGTATGACTGTACTCTCAGCATTTCCATTTCAAATGACAAGTACATAAAGAGACAAAATACAAAGGCTATGAATAGAAAAAGAGGCGGGTACTTAAATATGCACACACAAATAAAACATTTAAATAGAAATAAAAATTAGACACAGGTGAAGCAGGCAACCACCCAGAAGCTCCATTAAGGCCAAACAAAGCCATTGTTTTTTATGCCCTCTAATATGTATGAAAAAAAATACTATTATATACTATGGCACAAAATCGTATCCTCCACTACATATGGTTGTTTTTTTGTTTGTTTTTTAATTGAATTGTTTTTGGCATAACTATAGTTCTTTCTGAATAGGATTTGGAACCCTCTACACTACCTAATGTAGAAGAACTGGAGGAGCACACACAAAGGAAATGGACAAGATTTTGCTCCAGTGCAAACAGTTATGAGATATGAGGAGCTACAGACAGAGCAGATAATTGGAGCAATTAAATGAATAACTGAAAGTGATTACCACTTTTCACTGTGCCTGTTAATGGTTTGTTTTTAGTGTGTGAAATGCAAATGTGCAAGTAAGCCCCTGGGGAAACCCTGTGTGATTCACTGCTGAATGACATCTATTCAGTAAGGAATGACATATAGTGAAAGTCAATAGAATTCCTTCTGTAGGCCAATAAAGTAGTTCAGGGTTGTCGCCCTGATCATTTACGACAGAGCAGAAAACATCAGCAAATTAGTTAAGTTGAATTTGTTCACTTATGTGACAGAATTATCATTCTGCAAGATACATGAACTGAATTAACTCAACATATTTGCATATAACAAACTAGAAGAAGTACATGTAAGAATGGAAAACTAGAACACGTCATTATAAGAAAAGCAAGGGGAACACAATAGTGACTAAAGAGATGAAAAAGGCTAGTTTGTTCTGCTGGCTGATCCTGGTGGCTGTGTGGTCTCGTGTCCTGTGCTCTGAGGTATACTTGGTAGGAAGTGAGAACACCCATATTTGTGAGGTGAGTTTCTCGGCAGATAAGAGACGTTGCTGGCGGAGAGGATCCCGTGGAAGGTGCTGTAAACGGAGACCTGCAGGGCTTTTTGTGGGGGGAGATTGGCTCAGCACAAGAAACATGACTCAAGCCTGGAGAAGCCTTTCAAATTAAAAATGGTAACACTGGAGTAGGAAAACTGGGATTTAAAAAACAATTGGAAAAACGGGAGCTGGTAATCATGTATTGCCTCTTTTTAAATTAATCTTTTTTGCACTGGAGTAAAACTTTGGAAAGCTTTTGGAAAGCTGTGGCAGCTATGATTTTGATTTGTATCACCAAAACACATTTTTTAAAGGGAATATTAAGTAATACACAGACCATTCTTGTGCATTTGGGCCCAATCAGTAGTTGTAAAAATAATCAAAACTTTTTCAGGGGGAAAGCCTTAGAACCCAGACTCTGTGATGCCATTCCAGTCACCAATGCTAACAGTGAGTTGGGAACAGCTGTACTTTACTAAGGAAAATAAGTTTGGTGTCTGAAAAGAATTCTTGAAGGTTCTTGATCTGATTTCTGATTCTTCCAAGTACATTTGTTGTCAACACAGATTAGCTCATGAACATGGCATAATGCTTACTAATGCGGATTGAACTGACCAAGGGTGTAGTTACAGAATAGACCAAATCTGAATGCTAAAATTTAGTGCTATTACCCTTAATTGCTGATAAGTTGCATCTTTAATTGATTGTGTTGTTTTTTTCCATCTGGTGTGTAGCTAGTGTTATTTTGGAATGGGGGCATATTGCATGGTTGTGACCTTGTCCTCAAGGGCTTTTAGAGGAGAGTGGCATGGTCTAGGTCTATGTTGTCCATGCTGGCCAAAATAGCCTTCTGGTCCTCTCGGGGTGGGCGGCGGTACAGCAGAGCAGAGAAGCGAGTATATGGGTCATGGAGGATAGGCCGTTTCTTCTTCTTGCGGAGGTAGAGAGCTTCTTCGGGCTGGAGTACCTGAGAGGTGTAGGCCTGCTGGGTCTGAGAGGTGGAGACACCTGGTGGAGGGTAGATGAAAGGCAGGTCATTGACACCAGAATTCGTGCAGAAAACGTGCTTTCTTGCAGAGAGTTAGATGAGAAGTTTGACCCAACTGTCATACAGTATGAATCTACAGCCAGCGCATGGTTGGCTTAGACTGGAAGAAAGAGCTAGCCTGGCTCTGTCCAAAGATAACAAAATCCACCTACCAGCACCTCTTAAACTCACTAATTCCTGGAGTCTCCACTGGTTGCCAGGCAACCTCATGGTGACAACAAGGCTCCAGGAAGTCACTGTCTGGGCCAAGAAATAGTTCCAGCATGTAACACCCCATAAAACCATGACTTGTTGTTTTTACATTTCTGTTTGTGTACTGATACAATTGAGAAGATAGGTGACAAGAACATGTACATTAGTAAAAGTTACAGGTGCTGGTAGGCAGGTTATTTTTTAGGCCAGGCTAGCTGCTTCCAGTCTTTATGCTAAGCTAAGCTAATTGCCTGCTGACTCTAAGATAAGATAAGATAAGATAAGATAAGCCTTTATTGTCCCACAGCGGGGAAATTTTTAGCGTTGCAGCAGCCAGCAAAAGTGTCATATATAGAAATACAATAAAAATAAATAGAAAAATAGTCCTATACACAGTATAGACAGAAATAAATAATAGAGTGACTGAGTGCAGTTGTAAGTATGAACAAATAGATAAGATAAAAATATTGCACATATATAATATACATGTATATGAAAAATATTTCACAGCAACATATGAAGTAGATAACATCATGAATACAATATATGTATGAAGATAATGCACAGCAGTAGATGAAGTATAGTAGTGAATAGTCTGCACACTGACAGTCAAGTGTAGATTACCGGGAGTTGTACTGATTATAGAGTCTGACAGCAGCAGGCAGAAAGGACCTACGGTACCTCTCCTTCAGACACCGCGGGTGGAGCAGCCGGTCGCTGAAGGAGCTGCCCAGTGCTGAAAGAGTGACATGTAGGGGGTGGGAAGTGTTCTCCAGTAGTGATGATAGCTTGGCCACCATTCTCCTGCCTCCCACCACCTCCACTGAGTCCAGAGGGCATCCAAGGACAGAGCTGGCCTTCTTAATCAGTCTGTCCAGTCTCTTCCTATCCCTGGAAGAGATGCCACTGGCCCAACAGGTCACCCCATACAAGACAGCTGATGCCACCACAGAGTCATAGAAAGTCCTCAGGAGCGCACCCTGCACTCCAAAAGATCTTAGTCTCCTGAGCAAAAAGAGACGGCTCTGGCCCTTTTAAACAGAGCGTCCGTATTGTCTGACCAGTCCAGTTTGCTGTTCAAGTGAACACCCAGATACTTGTACGATCTCACAATCTCAATGTCCGTTCCCTGGATGTTCACTGGTGTAGGTGGAGGGAGTTTGCGCCTGCCGAAGTCCACCACCAGCTCTTTGGTTTTACTCGCGTTGATCTGGAGGCGGTTCTGCTGACACCAGCCCACAAAGCCCTGGGTCAGTTCTCTGTACTCCCCATCATCCCCGTTGGTGATGAGGCCGACGATGGCAGAGTCGTCAGAGAACTTCTGCAGGTGACAGTTCGAAGTGTTATGGGTGAAGTCCGCTGTGTAGAAGGTGAACAGGAAAGGCGCCAGAACGGTTCCCTGTGGAGCCCCTGTGCTGCAGAGAAGTGTGTCAGACACACAGTCCTGTAACCTCACATACTGTGGTCGGTTTGTGAGGTAGTCCAGGATCCATGCTGCCAGGTGATGGTCCACCCCAGCGTGCTCCAACTTGTCCCCCAGAATCCTGGGCTGGATGGTGTTAAAAGCACTGGAGAAATCAAAAAACATGATCCTCACAGTGTTTCCAGCCTTTTCTAGGTGAGAGAGGGATGTGTGAAGTAGGTAAATGACAGCGTCATCCACCCCAATGCGGGGTTGGTAGGCAAACTGCAGAGGGTCCATACATGGGCTCACCAGCGGACGCAGGTGAACAAGGACCAGTTTCTCCAGGGTCTTCATCAGGTGAGAGGTCAATGCCACTGGCCTATAGCCATTGAGGTCCTTGGGGTGTGGGGTCTTCGGCACAGGAACCAGACACGATGTTTTCCACAGTTTTGGCACCCTCCCCAGCTTCAGACTCAGGTTGAACAGGTGCTCAACAATCCCACACAGCTGGTCCGCACAGGACTTCAGAAGTCTGGAGCTGATGCCGTCTGGGCCCGCCGCCTTCCCCACCCTTATCTTCCTCAGTTCGTTTCTCACCTGGGATGTTGTGAGGAACAGCCCGGTTGAGCTTGTAGGGGCATGAGGGCTGAATGGGGGGTGTTTGCGGGTGTGAAATGGGGAGATGGGCCCAGCCCAGGCTGTGGTGTGGGTGTATTAAGTGGCTGTAAGCTGAGGGCTGTGGGGAGTGATGAGTGGTGAGATGAGGGAGGGGGAGGGCTGTAGGCAGGGAGGGTAGATGGTAATGATGGTTGCAGAGGAGACGGGGCAGGGGGAGGGGTAGATGCCTGATCGAATCTGTTGAAGAATACGTTCAGGTCATCTGCCCACTTCTGATCCCCCGCAGGCCGGGGCTTGGAGTCCATATGGCCCGAGATGGTTTTAAGGCCCTTCCAAACTCCTCTGGTGTTATTTTTCTGCAGTTGACTCTCCAACTTTCTCCTGTAGCTGTTTTTCCCCTCCCTGATCCTCCTCCTTAGCTCTCGCTGGACACTCTTCAACTCCTCCTTGTTACCCGATACAAAAGCTCTCTTTTTTTCCTTGAGGAGAGCCTTAATATCAGGAGTAATCCAGGGTTTATTGTTGGCGAAACAACGTACAGTCCTAGTGGGGATGGTGTTTTCCACACAGAAGTTTATGTAATCCGTCAGACAGTCTGTGAGGTTGTCAATATCCTCCCCATGAGCGTCACTAAAAATGTCCCATACAGTAGTGTCAAAACAGTCCTTTAAAGCATCCTCTGCTCCGTTAGACCACTTCTTCACTGTGCGTGGGACAGCAGGCAGCCTGCGCACAAGAGGTCTGTAGACAGGCCTGAGATGCACAAGGTTGTGATCAGATCTGCCCAGGGGGGGGAGACTCAATGAGATGTATGCATCCTTGGTGTTGGCATAACATAAGTCCAGTATTCTGTTGTCTCTGGTATGGCAAGTAACATACTGAGTGAATGTGGGTAGACAGGAGGACGGAGGGCTAGCTTCATATTCAGCAAACTATGAGAGTGGTAACAATCTTCTCATCTAACTTTCGGCAAGAAAGTGAATTGTTGAAAACACCAATATCAATATTGTACCCTTTACTTTTTTCCCATGAAGACATGGGTCAGTACAGACATCAACCCATACAGCAGCATCTGTGTGGAGTCTCATTGACTTGAAAAACTAAAAACTAAAGTCAAAATAAAGCAAGAACAAATCACATGTGTGTATAGTATGTTTTTGAGTGTATTATAGGTGCTAGTACCTGTACGGATGAATTTGTGACTATACTAAATCACTATTATCACTGAGAGAATCAGTAGTTTATAGCAGTGGAGCTCCATGTTGGTGACTGGGAGCACCATTATCAGCTCAGCCGTAATACACCATAGTTCACTTACTGTTGTACGTATTGAAGTGCATTTAAACAGTGATGCTTGGCTTAGAAAAAAAGGGAACAAACTCAGCAAAGTGATTTGTAATTTACATCTCTAGTGTATGTATGTATATATATATATATATATATATATATATATATATATATAGAGAGAGAGAGAGAGAGAGAGAGAGAGAGAGAGAGAGAGAGAGAGAGAGAGAGAGAGAGAGAGAATGATTAAACTGAAAAATGAAAAACGTGTTTTTTAAAAATGGTTTTGTCAGTCAATTTTTAAATAAAAGGATATCAAAGCATTTTCTAACATGAAATAAAATATATAGCAAATGGCTTGAAATTCTGTTTTTTCATTCGCAAGTTTCCTTTTTCTTGATAAGGAACCCCCTATGTAGGATTAATATTAACCAAACATTCACTGCTTTGCAAAGTCAAAGTAAACTTTACTGCTTAGTGTTTCAAAAGCTTAGTTACGTGTTCTTGTTTATTTATCATGAAATTATCTTGTAATGATTTAGGCAAAAGAAAAAAGTGATTAATAAATAAGAACATACACTGTTATGTGGTGTGTCGTGCCTGAACACTTTTGGGTCATAAAATCATGAAAGGCACACATTTTTATAACCATACTTTAAATGGGATATGACAGATGCTTGTTGAATTTAAAGGGCCACTCCACCTAATGAAGTTTAGTTTACCTGTTAGAAGGAGTACTACTGAGCCAGCGAAAGTAGTTGTATAATGTCTTCTGTGGCTGTGAAGGAAGCACTTTAAGGTTTGAAAAAATAGCCCTGATGATATCATCGACGTAATCATGTCTTGGGTTTGAGACTTAAAATCTTTAACAGAAAGTCTGCTTTACAAACTGTAGGTACGCGTTTGAATGGAAGTGGGCATTTACGAAGCAGGGGGTCAAATAAAAGATGCTATTGAGTTGCATTATGGGATATGTAGGATTCAGTTCTTTTGGAGCTTGAACAATACTAGTCAGGATAGCTTGGCCTTGGCTGCTTTGATTTTGACCATTTTTTAAATCTGTCTCTTGTGAGTCCACTAATTTTGTGGAATTGCAATGCTAAATCACTGGAGTACTCCTTTGAAAGTGTCTTCTTAGAAATGTAAAAACATTTTTACAATATCCCGTGCCATATCTGACCCCGTCTTGTTTAATGGAGTCAACAGTGGATTTTTGCTTTTTATGTCTACTGACAGACACAAAGCTTTAAGGTTTCACAAAACAATTTGGAATTACAGTATAAACATCACATTACATTATAAACCATTTTTGTCATTCTTTGGCAAATGGCTGTGAAGGGTTATTCAGTTCTAACCTCTCTGCCAAGTGTTTTGTTCAAATTAATTTCACAGTTTTTGAGATATACTGCACTGTCTGTATACCTACAGGTACACAGACAGACACACAGAGGGGGAAGAAATGTAACAGCTATCTAACTCCCTTGGCAGAGGAATTGATGCTATCACAAATAAATATGATGTATCCTTATTAGGTAACAAAAAACATATTTGAGAAGCAAAAAAAAAAAAAAAGCTTTTTACCTGTGGTCACCATAATGTTGTAAGTTTGTAAAAAAAAATTACTGTGTAAAAAGTGAGAGGAACAGGGTTCACACCTGCTTTCTTTCTGGTCTTGGAGTTATTGTTGTTTATTGTCATCTTCTTGGCCTTTTTAATTCGTTGGTATCTCAGTGCATCAATCCTCTCAGACCCTGAAAGGGCACTCGGCGCACCTCGACGTTTTCTGGATAAAGAACAGAGAGAGGGGAAAACAGGTAACTCCAGGCCAAACATGCTCAGTGGACTGTGTTTCTGCACTACGGAGCGCAACGAAACCAGAAACCCACACAATCTCAAAACAGCACTGCTCGTGCTAAGCAAGAGGTGCAGCACATTGCCGAAGGATCAATGTGAGACACCTAAAGAGTAGTACAGTAGTATACTCTGAAATCCAGGGAAAAAAATTTTTTTTCAAAGGTTTGAAGAACAATGTGATTAATTCTACTATTACCAAAACCTTGTACATCATCTGGATTTACTAACAGTTATGTTTAGGTTATTGATGGTTATGTTTCACAAAAAAAGTTCATAAATCCAGATGGTATATTCAATTGTGCACCTTGAAATTTCATTGCCCTTCAGGGACATCTAAGATATTTTGCTCAAATTGATCCAAACAATCTTTATTCAAAGAAAAAAGCAAAGTGTTACACGATCCCTGAAACCATATACTTTCCTCATCGTGTAGATTAGAACAGTGAGTTAAGTTTTTGAGAAGATACAACATTTAAAAAGACTTGCACTGTTGGTTTCAGAGGAACATTCTCCAAAGCTGAAGAAGATTTTTAACACAATGTAAGCAAGACTTTTTCAATTGATGATTTGTTTGCAGATTGTATAATTATTTTTAAAAATAAACTATCCCAGTCTGAAAATAACAGGTGCAAATGTTTCCGTGGTGTGGAGTGTATATTTCTCAGCTGCTCATGATTGCATCTACAGACCTCCCTCCCATTCATGGAGGCACTTATGACTTGGCAGCCCACAGATTTCTGCCACAAACACATACTCGGTTCTCTCAAGGCACAGAAAACAAATAGCATTACAGAGAGGCCATCTTCCCACCGTGGCTGCAGAGAGAAACCGATGGTCGTTAGTAAAGGAGGAGAATCACAGCTGAGCAACAAAGCATCATCAATATGTATTCATAGACATGGATACTGTCTACAATGGGCTTCACCATGCTGACAGGGGGAGAGATGGCGGGAGGGGAAAATGACTACTCGGGAACAGTCACATAATGAAAAATAAGCCAAAGAAAAGCGAAGCACTAGGACAACAAATGTAACAAGAATTTATCTATAGAATTGATTTTTTTTAAACGGAGGAGCAATATTTAGCGATGGCATGCATGGCAGTTTGCACATGGAACACGACTTTAAAGGGGAATACATTCAAAAGCACTTCATTGGGCAGTCCACTCAAACATAAGGGGGTCCTCAAGCCCCCTGTGTGCCCCCACTCTGCAAGCCCTTGGCAAAATATTTGTTCCTTAGGATAAAAAGAAGTGCGTAAGCTGTTTTGGCAGGACACTTGCTTCACATAGCAGTGAGAACTGTTCTGCAGTCCAGACTTACAAGTGCAATTGTATACTTACAGTAGATGGTTTGATTCATGCTCTATACAGATGCTTTATACAGGGGATTAAGGCCATGTGTCCACCAGGAATCTGCTTTAAGTTATTCGGGCTAAAGAGATGCTTGCGGGAAGTGCTGGTCATGGCTCCTGCTATTGCTCTGTTGCTGTTCAAAACCTGCAAGGAATCTGGTGCATTTCTGATAAAAGCTGGAATGTTTTTTTTAACTTCTTGAAACTGGTGCGCTGAGAACTTCACACATGCTAAGCTTTCATCACTGCTAGTAACATGCAACAACATTTCTGCTTTATTGTTAATGCAAAAAAAAATTGCTGTGAATGATGGCTCCCAGTGGACACACAGCTTAATGTGACACCATAACGCCAATCTTACAAAATATTACGTGGAGATTGGGTTCCAAAATATTTTCAATTGGTGTCATACAATACAAGCATCTGTGAAATATAAATGGCAGAATGTGTCACGCTTGAGGAGAATGCTAAGAAAGTTTTTAGAAAGTGATTATCTGAGAATAAAGATGTGTGGAACAAAGTCCACATAGACCACCCTTTCATAAATGCATAGTATGCCACACCTTGTAATATAGTACAGAAAGACACAAGACACCAAAATACTTGGTGATTATACCTGCTGAGAACAGTATATTTGCTTTTTATAATGAAATATCAACGTTACCTGGATGTAACTCAAGTTCTATGACTATGTGTGTGGCCGTCTAATGGACTTCGCTATTGGTTCTTTTTATTTAAAGGGAGTAATGAGTGGTACAATGTCCTTTATTATTAGCATTATTCTTTGCTGGCCTGATGAGGCTGGTCCCCCAAACCCCTACTAGGCTCATCTTTAGACTGAGAGGGAGGAGGAGGCCAGGATTACCTGGAGCAGCCGAACATCAGTTTAACATCTAACTGGATGTTGGGTCCAAAAAGTGAGTTGGAGGAATGGCATGTTGAGGAGCGCTCCCCACTCATGCTCCTTGAGCATCAAATGGCTCATCCAAAGGTGCCTGTGTCTGAACTACTGTAAGTTGCACACATGGTTCTCTCACAGTTGATAGATTTGAGACATCCTGAGAAAGGCTGCTGCCTCAGTGTGGGCAATTGTAATCCTTAACAATCAGCTCATTCTCACAGAAGGTGAGACAGGTGAGGGAGCCTCCCAAGAATCTCGCAATATAGAATCGCATATAAGAAATTGGACAGGATCGAGCAGCAATTGATTCCATCCTGAGGAAGATGGCCAAACAGGAGAGATGGCTTACCGCTGGGCTAAAGAGAGGAAGAGGGAAGGAGGCACACACTGACTGTATTCTTGACATGTGCAATTCCTTTGTTTGATTGCCAGGCCTTGACCATGCATTTGGTAGCAAAAGTAATGTCATTGCGCCTCTTGCATTGAGCACATAGTCTTCGGGGTGCATGGTCGTGCACCTCCAAATCTTTTAGACTAAGCACCCACTGTGGGCAGGGCTTTTTTTCAATTTGTTGAATACAAAAGTTCCTTCATTTCATCAGAATACATTGTTATTCCAAATAGGAACATTATAAGTTATAAGTAATAATAAGTAACAAGTTTCCAATATAGCAAGATTGTTTTGTGAAATGGGGAGAGTTGACTTCCTGTCTTGACTTGTATCTGTAGTTACAGTAATTCATAAATACTTGGCGTCTTTGTTTACAGGGATATTGCATAAAAGGAGATAAAATATGTCCATAAATAGATATGAGTTTACAATTAATTACAATTCTTCCTCAGCATTGAGGAGCTGTATAGCAGAGTGTGCCACCATGTTGGTCTATGACGTTCTTCCGGTATCACTCGTTGACTTCTTGCTTCTTCACAGAATATTTTGATCGTATGCCCCCTGGCATTTCTGAGAATACTGCAATGGATAACGCGTTGAGCAAAGCCTCTGTGCGTGCTCATAGCTCACGCGCCATCTGTGGAGGCCCGTGCCATGCTTACTTGCACAAGCACAAAAAGCTTTAGTGAACTGTTACTGAAGCAAGTGGACTGGCTGTCTTGAGCCGACATGGGAGTGGAGCAGAAGAAGCAGGTCTTATCCATGATGATGTA